>CM077150.1:146238564-146726803 GCA_039583875.1 Platanthera guangdongensis
GCAGTATGACCTGGCTGATAGAGTTCGACGGGCTCTGGTTCAGGATAGCAGCATGAAGCGGATCTTAGATGAATCTTTGGATGGGTCAAATTACAAGTTTGCGGTTGAGGATGGACTGCTAAGGAAGGACGGTCGTCTATGCATCCCTAGTGCGGATAATCTTCGGGAGGAGTTGATGTACGAGGCTCATCATACCAAGTACTCAATCCACCAAGGAAGCACGAAGATGTATAGAGACATGAAGAAGTTATTCTAGTGGCCAGGATTAAAGAAGGATGTAGCACTTTATGTGGCCAAGTGCCAAACTTGTGCCTTGGTGAAGGCGGAGTGCCAGAAGCCCGAAGGTCTCCTAAAGTCCTTTCCTATCTCGGAATGGAAATTCGACGACATTTCTATGGATTTTGTGCATGGTTTGCCAAAGTCGCAAAGGGGAAATGATGCCATCTGGGTGGTCATAGATAGGTTGACAAAAGTGTAACATTTCATCCCGAATAGGAAGGAAGATCCGGTGGAAAAGTTAGCCAAACTCTATATGGATAATATCGTGCGGTTGCATGGTGTGGCCCGCAATATTGTTAGTGACCGAGATGGACGCTTCACGTCGAAGGACTAGAGGCTGGTGCATAGTTTGTTGGGAACTAAGCTGAGTTTCAGCATAGGCTTCCATCCACAGATGGATGGTCAGACCGAGAGGGTCAACAGGATAATGGAGGACATGCTTCGCATGTGCGTCCTAGATTTCGGAAAGCATTGGGAAGATCACCTGTACATGGTGGAGTTTGCATATAACAACAGCTTTCAAGTGAGTATTGGAATGGCACCTTTCGAGGCCTTGTATGGGAGGAAGTGTCGTACGCCATTGTCTTGGTTGGAGACAGGCGAGTCGAAGTTGTATAAACGTCAAGCGGTGGAAGACGCCACTTCAATGGTTTGTACAATTCAGGAAAGGTTGAAGATCGCTCGGGACAGGCAAGCAAAGTACTATAACGCCAAGCATATGAACGTGGAGTTCGGTGTTGGCGACTGGGTGTATTTAAAAATCAAGCCATTCAAGGGTGTTTCGCGGGTTCGACACTTGAAGAAGCTGAGTCGGAGATACCTTGGACCATTTGAAATCCTGGAGGGTGTTGGCGAAGCAGCGTATAGATTGAAGCTATCGGTGGAATTGAGTGGGCTACACGATGTGTTCCACGTATCGGTGTTGTGTAAGGCGGTGCAAGAACCTTCGCAGATAGTTACGGTCGATCAAGTGTAGGTTGATTACGAGTTAATGACAAAGGTCAAGCCTATATGTATAGAAGACGTTGAAGTCAAGCGACTCCACAACATGGAAATCTGAATGGTTAAGGTTCGTTGGGATAACTGAGGACGTGAGGAGCTTTCATGGGAGCGAGAGCAAACTATGTTGGAGGAATATCCCGAGTTATTCCACTCAGGTAACATTTAGTTTTGTGTACCTTTACTTAATTTTGGGACGAAATTCCTTAAGGGGAGGAGATTTATAACGCCCCGAAAATTATTTTTGAGTTGATCGCGTCCAAAAGAAATTTTGGTGCCTATATAGGGGTACACGGCCTAGGACACGGGCATGTCCAAGGCCGTGTCTTTCTTTGTGTGTTGGCCGGCTGTGTCCAGAGAAGGACACGACAGTAAACACGGGTTCTACGCAGTTTTGACACGGGTGTGTCTGGGGTGACACGGGCATGTTCATACCCGAGTCCCCACCAGTGTTCAGCAGGGACATGATGGTTGGTGTGACGGTTATACGTGACATGCCTCCGGTCACGGGCGTGTCGAGGACCCGACACAGGCGTGTCAGGTTGAGACACAGGCATGTATTAGCACGCGTGGTTTTTCTATGCTCAACGGTCATGCCTAGATTGAGGTAAACGGCCTGGGACACGACCGTGTGCAAGGCCGTGTTCGGCCCAGGTTTGGGGAATTTTGTACAGATATGAGCCGTTTGTTTTCTTTAAGTAAGATCTGACGGCCTAGATGTGTTCCTGCACTGTTAAGGCCGGGAATGGTGGGTTAACTCCTCATTTCTTCCTTAAGCTTTCTCTTTCCAAGGAGTTAGAGCAAGGAGGAAGAAGGAGGAGGATTCCGGACGCCGGCGGAGTATCAGAGCACCGTTTAGAGAATCGAGAGCGGATCCATGGAGGAAATTCCATTGCGAAGACTTCTATCCGGATAGTTTTCCATGACGCAAAAGCGTACTACAAGGGTAACGATTCTCTACTTGAGCATGTGAAGCTCTCTTTTCTTTTTGCATAGGGAAAACCGCTCCCGCGAGTGTGCGGCGAGTGTGCGTTGTTCCCTGGGGTTGACGTGAATAGTCCCCCTTGTGTTGCACATAGAGTCCGGAATCGAAATACGGATATAAGCATTATGTGTGAAGCCTACCCGGACATGTTGGTCTGGATCGGTGATGTTGTATTTGCTATGGTTGGCCGGAGAAGACTCTGTGCTTTGGTTTTTCGGGTTTCTACGCGGTAGATTACAGCAAGGATCCTTGGGGATTAACTCTAAGGCGCACCCGGAAAACTAAGTGGAATCGTTATTCTGCTAACTTGGTTGTCAAGGAACCAGCCTTGAACATAACTGGGTTATGTGATTGTTTGGAATATTAGGATCCGAGAGAAGCTTGGCTCGTGCGTACGTCTTAAGGTGAACTACGCGGTGTGAGCAACGGGCAAGTGGAATCGGACCTAGGCTATATGGATCGGTGCAAGAGACCTGAAAAGGGGAATGGCCGTTGGCATAGTCGGGAGCCTTAGACGGTGGTCAAAAAGGCTAGAATGCTCACGAGTTTGCCATCCTGGGGGTGGTGGTGAAGACGCTGAAGTATCACGAGTCACCGATAATGTACCCTGAGTGTACGGGGTGTTTGGCCGTGCGAGCCTACACCTGTGGCGTAGTATGTTTATTCTATATTATTTAGCTAGGCTAATGAATTGCAGGGAAGGAGCACCGTCGTCCCGAGTTAGGGGTGGGGTCTTTATAATTTGGTCGGCTTTGGCTGGCCGTTGCTTTGTTTGCCACCGTGCGGTGGAATGTTGCTTGCAGGTGCTACGGAGCCGAGTTCCAAATAGGGGGCTGGAGCCCATGTTGCTGTGCTGGCCTTCAAAGGACAAAGCGAATAGTTGTTCTTTATTTTGTCATGTGTGGATGGCCTGCGAGCTGATGTATGGAAAACATTATATTGCTAAGTGAACTCTCGTAAGGCCATAAGGCCAAGTATCTTTCAGTGTATTTGTATTTCATTCCAGTTGTAGTGGTTGTGGACATTCATGATTATTGGATTACTGTAATGGGTTCTTTCAACGGTTTAAAAGCTTCCGCTAGAATGCTCTGTGTTAGGACGAGTAGTCTTAATTGGATAGTCTGGTTATTCATACGTAACACTTCCGACTGTCCGTGGTATATGGCGTCGGGTTCCATCTGGACCTTCTGTTATATGCCATACGACGGATGGGGGTGTTACAGGTGTCAGGCGCGAAACCTGTGGCCCGCTCGCCATATCGCGTAGCGCCAAAGGAAATGGCTGAATTGAAAGTCTAATTATAAGAGTTGTTGGAATAGGGGTACATTCGCCCAAGCATGTCACCTTGGAGCACATATGTTCTTTTTGTGAAAAATAAGGACGGTAGTTTGCGGTTATGTATTGATTATCGTGAATTGAATAAGCTGACAAAGAAGAACAAGTATCTGATTCCACGGATAGATGAATTGTTCGATCAGCTAGTGTGATCAACCGTCTATTCCAAATTAGATTTGAAATCTGGATATTACCCATTGAGGATTCGGGAAGGTGACATTCCCAAAACAACATTTGGAACACGATATGGTCATTATGAGTTCACTGTAATGTCATTTGGGCTATGTAATGCGCCATCGGAGTTCATGGACCTAATGGACTGAACGTTCTGAGAGTACTTGTACCTGTTTGTGATTGTATTCATTGACGATATCTTGGTGTACTCTCAATCTGAAGCTGATCATGCAAATCATTTGCGATTGGTGTCGCATACCTTGCGGAGGAGTAAGCTCTATGCCAAGTTCTCAAAGTGTGAGTTTTGGCTATTGTCGGTGGCTTTTCTTGGCCATGTGGAAAGTGGAGAGGGTATATCAGTGTATCTATCAAAGATAAAAGCCATACAGGAGTGGCCGGTGTTGTATTTGGTGGCCGAGGTTAGGAGTTTTCTTGGACTGGCAGTCTACTACATACGTTTTGTTGAGAACTTCTGATGGTTAAAACTCACGGCGCCCCGCGGGTGTTTTTATTTGGCAAAAGAGCAGATTATATATTTTATTTAGGAAGGACGGGGCGAGCGGTTTTATTAAGTATAAAAAGAGTTTAGATCGAGTTTTAACGAGAGGAGACAAGTGCACCTATCGCGTGTAGTACATGATATTCTAGTGTGAAATATCGAGGTCGTATTATTCTCGGGGTCTGGTTGATTATTTCTACTCTTCCCTAGAGGGGAATATTATTCTACCGATATTTAACTTGTCAGGTTATTTTTTAATATATAAACAAAAAGCAATAAAAATAAAAGCTTTTTATAAAGGTGGAGCCGATGAAGAGCTTAGCGCAACCGCATCCAATAAAATTTGAACTAAAATAAACTTTTAATAAAAAGAGATCCTAAGTTTCAAATTAATTAAGGTGGAGACTTGGCCGTGGAGGTTCCACTAAAATAAGCACACCTATCTCTAGGACTATCGCTCACCTGAACATTAAGAATATTCGACCGGGCACTCGTCCGACGAAGGAATCCTCTTAATGCCTGCATTACGCTAAGAACCCCGCTATTGGGTGGAGAACCCAATACGGTAGAGTCTGCGCGCCTCCTCTCTCGAGGGTTAGTGCAGAACTCTATTTACTAAGGGGTGATCAGTCCATACACACAACCTCTCGACTAGCTAGCGTATGCACTACTGAAATAGAGCCCACACATCGATTATGTGGTTCTACGCTTCGTAAACCCGGGGCAAACCTTAAGTAATTTTAATGGATTAGAAAAACAGGACCTTTATTTATTTAAAGCTCTTTTATCTGTCCCAATGCTTTTCGATACTGAGGGCTAAGAGCGGTTAGCCACTCATCGGAATGGGGACGGCTTGCGACGAAAGCAATAAAATAAAAGCAGAAAATGAAAGCAGCAAAAGGAAAGCAGAAAATAAAGCAGTAAATTGCGAGTCCTACTCAAACGAGTAAGACTGAAATTAAAGCGAGTCCTACTCAAATGAGTAGGAGAAAATAAATGCACACACTCACGCACTCTACAGAAATTAAACTCACACACACACTCTACTGAAATTGAAAATGCACACACACAACAAAAAAGTAAACCACACACTCACTCTACTGAAATTAAAACTCACGCACACACTCTACGGAAAGGAAAACACACGCACACGCTCGACTGAAATGAAAACACTCACTCACTCTACTGAATTGAAAACGCACACACACAACAGAAAAGTAAAACACACACACTCTACATAATTGCAAACACACACACACACGACAGAAAGTAAAACACACGCACTTTACATAAAGTAAAACACACTCACACACTCGACATAAAGTAGTGAAAGGTATAAAATCTATCTCATATACGCACGCACATGTACGAAAATACGAAAAACAAAATGCTCGAAAAATAAAACAACTACATTTCTACCGCTAGAATGCGGTAGAAATGCATAAAATGAAGAAATTAAAATTAACGGAGCGAAAAGTTTTGCAAATAAATGCAAAATGAAAGTGCTCGAAAAATTAAAACAAATACATTTCTACCGCTCGAATGCGGTAGAAATGCATAAAACAAAGAAATAAAAATTTAAAAAGCAAAACAGTTTTGAAATAAATGCAAAAATAGAAGTGTTTGAAAAAGCAAAATATCAATTTATTCATTCTCATAACTCTATAAAAACGCTTAAAAAGTGGAAGAAAAGTTAAAAGAACGAAAAATTTTACAAAACTACAAATAAAAGACTAAGTAAAAAATCAAAACCACTTTTGTAATCATTTTTATAGGTTCATAAAGATGAATATGAAGAGTGCTAAAAAGTTAACTTATGAAAACTATGAAAATCATGAGAGCAAAAACTATATTCATACACACACACCCATATTAAAAAGAACGAAAACAACGTTAACACAAAATAAAAAATAAGATTGCTTAGAGAGGGGCTTAGATCCATTTCAAAACATTATAAAGAGACAAAAATCTAAACATTTATTAAGCTAAAACGATTGTTACAGAAAGCTAAAAACAAATATAAGAGTGGGGGAGAAAGTCACTTAACATAGCTTTGAAAGTCATCCACCAGCCGACCCCTTAAGCAAAATGGCTCCAAAAAAGGGGAACAAGAGTTCATATAGAACAGGGCTATTTATAGGGAAAAATTTCAAATTACACGCCCTCTGACACGGGCGTGTCGGGGGCATGTCAACACTGTGCAAGATTCAATCCGGCGATTTGACGGCTAATTTGACTTTGGGGCGGTCCACATGGAAGTCACGCCCTAGGTCACGGGCATGACGCTGGGCGTGTCGGGGAGGTCAATCTGGGCGCGGCTCGCATCGAAAAGTCGTCGGCACTGTCTTGTCGGGCCAGGTGGAGAAGTACACACCCATGTTGCATCGTGACACGGGCGTGTCGGGTCGGGTCGACGATCTTTGAGCGCGATTTCGTCGAGCTGGATTGACACGGGCTCAGGTCACGGGGCGTGTCATTTGACACGGGCGTGTCTTAGGGCGTGTCACCATTTTTTCTTCAAAAGTTTCCGATTTCAAGGGAATTGAAGTATCACGCCTAGGTCACGGGCGTGACCCTAAGTACACGGGCATGTACTATCAATTTTCTGACAATTTTCCTGAAAATTTCAGGATATCAAAATAAAATAAGTTAGAATAATTTTTACAAAAAGGAAACATTTTATTATTAAAATTAACTAAAAATAATGAAAAAGAACTAAAACGACTTATTTAATGTACATAAAATGCGTATATTTACAATTCATCAAATACCCCCATACTTAAGCTTTTGCTATTCTAGAGCAAAAGTTGGAGATGAACTTATAATGAATTAAAAAAATCCTAAGTTTAGCTACCGCTTGAATTAATTGAAAAAAAGATCAAAATAAATATCCGGGGTATAAGAATTAAGTCCTAAAGTATGACAAAAATTTAAATAAAGGAAGAGTTTCAGCAGAAAACTTCTCGATATAATCAAATAGATAGCAAAAAAATTTATTTGTTAGGTTAACAAAAATAGATTAGATTTATGCAAACTTTAGCATGTAAGATTTATAGGAAATAATTTAATTTACAAATTATGCTCTCAAAAAGATTTTAAATTAAATATAGAATCATTTGAAATTGTCGGAGGGGGATGTCGTGGTATATGAAGAAGGATTTGGTTTAGAGGAGAGCGTATATTTTTTCGCTCAAACCTTTAAAGGAATTTTTTTGGTTTGAATGCGGATGTTAGGAAAACGAAATTTTATTTTCCATTACATATAATATTTTTTAACATTTTCATAATAATCCAATGTATATGTATAGGAGTAATGAATTTTATCCTCTTACTCCGTAACATATAATCTTTTCAAATATTGGATGTCTATGTTTACGTAACGAAATCTTATTCCCATTAACATAGGGTTTTTAAGAATCGAAATCATGTCAAGTAAGACATGAAAAAGCGGTGGTAGGGTTTTTTTTGCAGAAGAAAACAAGATTTAGTAAAAAACTTTTGAGAGCAAACTTTATAAATTAAACATTCTTATATTTCAAAAAAAAGCTTGAAGTAACGTAATATGAAATCTAAGGTTTTTATATTCTAACAAAATAAAAAGCAACTATTTAAATAAATTAGAAGAAATGCTGAAAACAGCTACCTTATCTAAAAAAAAGCATAGGAAATTCTTTAAATCTTAACCCCAGATATCTAAATCTATCGATCTCCAATTAATAAACGAATAGTAAACAAAGAATTAATAAAATTCGCTTATAAATTAACTCGCAACTAAATTTTTGGAGTGGGAAAAAAGTTAAGAATGAGTTAGATTTATTCGTTACATAATTTAAAATTTTTTTGCGGATTTTGTTAGAGTTTTTATAATTTTTTGTATTGTTGATTATTTTCTTTTTTTTTTGGAATTTTAGAGTTATTATCTTTTTTTTCTTTGATTTTGTTTGATTTTCTAAATTTTTTTTAAGTTTTTAACAAGTTATTTACGAGAAAGGGGAGAGAAAGAGGTGTTATTTAAAGAAGAGAGGGGGGAAAGAGAAAGATTTTTTTCAAAGAAGAGGGGGAAAGAGAAAGATTTTTTTCAAAGAATAAGAGATGGAGGAAAGAGAAAGATTGTTCTACAAAAATAGTTATAAAATAAAATAACGATAATTTATTGAAATTTTTGTTTATAAGTTTTTTTGTTTTTGTTTTTGTGTTAGTTTTATGAATGTTTTTAAAGTTTTCTGTTTTAATTTTCTTTTTTGAGTTTTTTGTTTTATATTTTTTACTGAGTTTTTATTTATAAAAACAAGGAAAAAAAATTTTTTGAAGGTTTTAAATTTGGCAATTTTTTTGGTATTTTTGATGAGTTTTTATTACAGAATATAAAAGTGCAGAAATAGAAAAATAAGAAAATACCCCCATACTTGAACCCAATATTGTCCCCAATATTGCAATCTAAGTATGCGAAACAATAATAGACAGAATATAATATGTACAAAAAGAAAAAGAGAGGGTAGAAGCTTCCTTGAGATGTGTTTGGGGAGGCCTGGTAGGAAAGCAAAAGCCTACTTTATTAATAAGCAAGGAAAGAAAAAACATAAAAAGAAAAAAGTGAAATTCAGATAAAAGGTTGCGGGTGGTAGGGGGCAAGTGTGTGTGACTCGAAGCTAACGACTTAGCTTAGGAGCGTGTACAGAAATGCGATCCCTAGCACGCACAAGAGTGTGACGGACGTCGATGTGCAAAAAATAGATATATAATTTTAAATAATAGAAAAATTTTATTTATTTCTAGTGTTTAGTATTTTCGGTAAGACTTGTTTGGTTTTTTGAAAGAAAATAAAAAAAGTTAAAACAAAATATATACAAGAATTTTTTTTTGCGGTTTTGTAGGAGAGGATTTTTTGTTGTTATAGATATATATGGTAAATAACAAATTAGTATATATATATATAGTTTTTGGTGTTTTTACGTAGGGTTTTAATTTTAGTTAATTTTTTTTCGTAGTTTTTCTTTTTTGGGTTTTTTTAGTTTTTGTAGTGTTTTTGGTTTTTAGATGTTTAGAGTTTTTTTGAGGTTTTGAAGTTTTTTTGGGGTTTTTTAAGTTTTTTATTTTTTTTGAGTTTGTAGTTTTTTCTTTTTTTAAGTTTTATAGTTTTTAAATTGTTAGTTTTAAGTTGTTTTTTTTTTGTTCTTAAGTTTTTTTTAAATAAATAATTTTTTTTGTATTTTTAAAGTAATTTTATTATTAGTTTTATTATTGTTATTATTAATTTTTGGTGGACATTATATATATATATATATATATATATATAGGTAAAAGTAATAGTTCTCAGAGTTCAAAATAACGACTCGAAAATCTCCCCGGCAACGGCGCCAAAAACTTGATGCGGGTTAACACTCCAAAAATTATTTCGAGCACGCGGTGCCCCAGGCATGTTTTTATTTGGCAAAAGAGAGGATTATATATTTTATTTAGGAAGGACAGGGCGCGCTGATTTATTAAGTATAAAAAGAGTTTAGATCGAGTTTTAACGAGAGAAGGCAAGTGCACCTATCGCGTGTAGTACATGATATTACAGTGTGTAATATCGAGGTCGTATTGTTCTCGGGGTCACGTTGATTATTTCTACACTTCCCTGGAGGGAAATATTATTCTATCAATATTTAACTTGTCAGGTTATTTTTTAATATATAAACAAAAAAACATTAAAAATAAAAGTGTT
Source organism: Platanthera guangdongensis (assembly GCA_039583875.1). Lineage (NCBI taxonomy): Eukaryota > Viridiplantae > Streptophyta > Magnoliopsida > Asparagales > Orchidaceae > Platanthera > Platanthera guangdongensis. The sequence goes on from CM077150.1 coordinate 146,248,543, forward strand.
TTAAAAAGGTGGAGCCGATGAAAAGCTTAGCGCAACCACATCGAATAAAATTTGAACTAAAATAAACTTTTAATAAAAAGAGATCCCATGTTTCAAATTAATTAAGGCGGAGACTTGGCTGTGGAGGTTCCACTAAAATGAGCTCACCTATCTCTAGGACTATCGCTCACCTGAATATTAACACAATTCGATCGGGCTCTCGTGTGACGAAGGATTCCTTTTAATGCTCGCATTACGCTAAGAACCCCGCTATTGGGTGGGGAACCTAATCCGGTAGAGTTTGCGCGCCTCCTCTCTCGAGGGTTAGTGCGGAACTCCATTTACCAAGGGGTGATCGGTCCATACGCGCACGGCCTCTCGACTCGCTAACGTATGCACTACGGAAATAGAGCCCATACATCGATTATGTGGTTCTACGCTTCGTAAACTCGGGGCAAACCTTAAGTAATTTTAATGGATTAGAAAAACAGGACCCTTAATTATTTAAACATATTTTATCTGTCTCAATGCTCTTCGATACTGATGGCTAAGAGCGGTTAGCCACTCATCGGAATGGGGATGGCTTGCGATGAAAGCAATAAAATAAAAGCAAAAAATAAAAGCAGGAAAAGGAAAACAGGAAATAAAGCAGTAAATTGCGAGTTCTACACAAACGAGTAGGACTGAAATTAAAACGAGTCCTACTCAAATGAGTAGGAGAAAATAAATACACACACTCACGCACTCTACAGAAATTAAACTCACACACAAACACTACTGAAATTGAAAACGCACACACACAGCAGAAAAGTAAACCACACACTCACTCTACTGAAATTAAAACTCACGCACACACTCTATGGAAAGGAAAAGACACGCACACACTCGACTGAAATGAAAATACACACTCACTCTACTTAATTGAAAACGCACACACACAACAAAAAAGTAAAACAAACGCACTCTACATAATTAAAAACGCACACACACGACAGAAAGTAAAACACACGCACTCTACATAAAGTAAAACACACTCACACACTCGACATAAAGTAGTGAAAGCTATAAAATCTATCTCATACAGGTACGCACACGTACGAAAATACGAAAAACAAAATGCTCGAAAAAATAAAACAACTACATTTCTACCGCTAGAATGCGGTAGAAATGCATAAAAGAAGAAATTAAAATTTACGGAGCAAAAAGATTTGCAAATAAACGCAAAATGAAAGTGCTTGAAAAATTAAAACAAGTACATTTCTATCGCTAGAATGCGGTAGAAATGCATAAAACGAAGAAAAAAAATTAAAAAAGCAAAATGGTTTTGAAATAAAAGCAAAAATAGAAGTGTTTGAAAAAGCAAAATAACAATTTATCCATTCTTATAACTCTATAAAAACGCTTAAAAAGTGGAAGAAAAGTTAAAAGAACAAAAAGTTTTACAAAACTAAAAATAAAAGGCCATGTAAAAAAATCAAACCACTTTTGTAATCGTTTTTATAGGTTCATAAGGATGAATATGAAGAGTGCTAAAAAGTTAACTTATGAAAACTATGAAAATCATGAGAACAAAAACTATATTCATACACACACACACACATATTAAAAAGAACGAAAACAACGTTAACACAAAATAAAAAATAAGATTGCTTTGAGAGGGGCTTAGATCCATTTCAAAATAATATAAAGAGACAAAAATCTAAACATTTATTAAGCTAAAACGAGTGTTACAGAAAGCTAAAAACAAATATAAGAGAGGTGGAGAAAGTTACTTTACATAGCTTTGAAACTCATCTAACAGCCAACCCCTTAAGCAAAATGGCTCCAAAAAAGGTGAACAAGAGTTCGTACAAAACAAGGCTATTTATAGGGAAAAATTTCAAAGTACACGCCCTTTGACACGGGCGTGTCGTGGGGCGTGTCAACACTGTGCAAGATTCGATCCGGCGATTTGACGGCTAATTTGACTTTGGGGCGGTCCACGTGGAAGTCAAGCCCTAGGTCACGGGCATGATGCTGGGTGTGTCGGGGAGGTGGATCTGGGGGAGGGTCGCGTCAGAAAGTCATCGGCGCTGTCTTGTCGGGCCAGGTGGAGAAGTACAAGCCCGTGTCGCATCTTGACACGGGGGTGTCGGGTCGGGTCAACGATCTTTGAGCGCGATTTCGTCGAGCTGGATTGACACGGGCTCAGGTCATGGGGCATGTCATTTGACATGGGCATGTCACCATTTTTTCTTCAAAAGTTTCCGATTTCATGGGAATTGAAGTATCACGCCCAGGTCACGGGCGTGACCCTAATTACACGGTCGTGCACTATGCAGTTTCTGACAATTTTCCTGAAAATTTCAAGAAATCAAAATAAAGTAAGTTAGAACAATTTTTACAAAAAAGAAACATTTTATTATGAAAATTTACTAAAAATAACGAAAAAGAACAAAAATGACTTATTTAATGTACATAAAAATGTGTATATTTACAATTCATCAACTTCTCATGGATCGCTTTGCCTCTTACCACATTAATGCGGAAAGATCAGAAGTTTGTTTGGACGCCAGAGTGCGTGCGAGCTTTTGAAGAGCTAAAGAGGCGTTTGACCACGGTGCCAGTTTTAACATCGCCATGTGCTACAGACGGCTATGAGATCTATAGTGATAGGTCATGTAGCGGCTTAGGCTGCGTTCTTCTGCAGTTTGAAAAGGTGATTGCTTATGGCTCACGCCAGTTGAAAGTGCATGAGTGAAATTATCCAGTCCACGACTTGGAGTTGGCGGCGGTGATCTTTGCGCTTAAATTGTGGAGGCACTATCTATACGGCGTAAAACTGGATATATTTACGGACCATAAGAGCCTAAAGTACTTATTGTATCAGAAGGATCTTAATATACGACAACGAAGGTGGATGGAGTTCCTTGGGGACTACACCTTTGATATTCATTATACTCCCGGGAAGGGAAACATGGTCGTTGATGCCTTGAGTCGTAGGACTCCATCAAGGGCAAATTGGTTGCAGATGCATGATGAGCGTATGATCCAGGAGTTGGAAGTTTTGGAGATTTCTTGTGTTGACAAGAATTCCACAGCCGATGCATGCTTAAACTGGATGAAGGTACAATATGACCATGCGGACAGGGTTCGACAAGCATCAGAGCTGGATGAAAGTCTCCAACGCTATGCAAAGGATGGGCTAGATGACCAATTCACCTAGGATGAAGGCCTTTTGCGGAAAGAGGGTCATTTGTGCATCCCGAGTATGGGTAAGTTGAGACAATTATTGATGTATGAAGCTCAATTTACAAAATACTCAATTCATCCTGGGAGCACAAAGATGTTCAAGGACATGAAAAAGTTGTTCTGGTGACCAGGACTAAAGAAAGACATAGCTCATTATGTGGCAAAATGTCAAACATATGCCTTGGTGATAGCGGAATGTCAGAAGCCTGGAGGTTTCTTGAAGTCGTTACCAATTCCGGAATGGAAGTTTGATAACATTTCAATGGATTTCATGCACGGGTTGCCGAGGTCTCAATGCGGGAATGATTCAATCTGGGTGATTGTAAACTGGTTGACTAAAGTGGCTCACTTCCTTCCGAACAAGCGGGATGATTCAGTGGAAAGTTTGGCAAAACTCTATGTGGAGCAGATTGTATGATTGCACGGTGTTCCTCATAGCATCGTGAGTGACAGTGATGGGCGATTCACATCAAATAATTGGAGGCTAATCCATCAATTATTGGGAACAAAGTTAACGTTCAGTACGACCTTTCATCCCAAAACAAATGGCCAGACTGAGAGGACCAATAGAAAAATGTAGGATATGCTCCGAATGTGTGCCCTCGATTTTGGTAAGAGATGAGAAGATCATCTTTATATGGTGGAGTTTGCCTACAACAATAGCTACCAAGCGAGCATCGGTATGACAACGTTTGAAGCTTTATATGGTCGTAAGTGTCGTACACCATTAGGTTGGGCAGAAGCAGGCGAATCTAAACTATATAAGTGTAAAGAAGTCGATGTAGCTAACTCGACGATACGCTCTATTCGGTAAAGGCTATTGATAGCCCAGGATCGTCGAGCAAAATACTACAACGCCAAGCATCAGAACATGGAGTTCGCGGTGGGCGATTGGGTATATTTGAAGATCAAACCCTTTAAAGGTGTGTCCAGGATTCGGCATTTGAAAAAGTTAAGTCTGAGATATCTTGGTCCGTTTGAAGTGGTGGAGCGAATAGGGGAAGCTGCCTATCAGCTAGCTCTATCGGCGGAATTGAGTGAATTACATAATGTGTTCCACATATCTGTGCTTCGAAAATCCGTCAAAGATTCAGCTCAAGCGATTGCGAATGATCGTGTGCCGGTTGAATATGGGCTAACGACGAATTTTAGGCCCATTTAGATCGAGGATAGAGCTGATAAATAGTTACGGAACAAGACAATCGGGATGGTCAAGGTCCGGTGGGACAACTGTGGTCGTGAGGAGCTAACATGGGAGCGAGAGCAGACCATGCAAGTTGAATTTCCCGAGCTATTTGTTAAACTATTGTACAATACATATCTTGTTGTAACATACACTTTTAAGTTATAACATTTTAACTGTTGGTTTCCTTACTGTACGTAAATTTCAGGACGAAATTTCTTGTAAGGAGGGGAGGGTTGTAACACCCCAAATCCCCAAATTGAGCTAATGCTAGGCAACACGGCCTGGGATACGAGAATGTCCCACGCCGTGTCCTGCTCTGTAAGGTTGAGCAGCTTGTCGAGTGCTTGACGAAATGCACTCGACGAGTTCTCGAGAGGGAACACGACCTGTAACACGGGCGTGTCTGAGGCCATGTCCTCCTCTGGGTCGATGAATTCCACTCGACAAAATGCACTCGACATTTCTCGAGAGGTGAGTCGAGTTAGTCACATGGCCTGTGACACGGGCATGTCATATGGCCGTGTGCTTCTCTGGATTTGGCCAGGGAAGTCTAGTTAGGCACACAGCCTGTGACATGGTCGTGTCCTTCTCTGGATTTGGCCAGGGATGTGAGGCTTGGTGAACTCGGGATAGATACGGGCGTGTCTAGAGCCGTGTTAGGGCACACGGCCTGTGATACGGGCATGTCACATGGTCGTGTTCTGTTCAGGTTAATTCGGTTGTGTGCCGCTTAAGGTACACGGCCTGTGACACGGGCGTGTCACACGCTGTGTTCAGCCCAAAATAGACATTTTCAGGGCGATTCGTGGTCATTCATTCCCTCCAAGCAGGATCTAATGATCCAGGTTTCCCCCTTCTACTTTAAGGCCGGGATATGAGAGATCAACTCTCATTTAGCTTTGGCTATCCTCTTTCTAAAAGTGTAAAGAGAAGGGAGAGCAAGGAGGAGGAGGAGAATGGGATCCGACCGCCGGTGGAGCTTCCGAGTTCTGAATCGAGATCTGTGGCCAGATTTGTGGAGGCAAGGCCGCTGTAGTGCTTTCCAACTGGCTCGATTTCCATGGCTCCAAAGAGGTCATCAAGGGTAACGATCTTCCTTCTTAGACATGTGAAATCCTTTTTTTCGGCATGTGCATGGATTTCCCCCACCAGTGGGTGGATTGCGGAGGGATTTCCCTTGGGTTGATTCTTAGAATCCCCAATAGTCTTGCATATAGATCCGGAAATATGTAATACCAAATAAGCATGTTGTATGAAGCCCATCTAGATAGGATGTTCTGGATTGGTGATGTTTCATTTGCACACAGGAGAAGACTCCGCAGTTAAACGTGTAATTTGTGGAGCCGATGGGTTGGACCTATGAAGGGCAGTAGCAGGAAGTACTGGAGTGGTAGTCCAGGAAAATACCCTTGTGATGCTTGTGTTGTGTGCTATGGCAAGACCAGTTTTCTGGCACTGCAGGATGTTGCACGGTTTGGGCCGAGTTGGGTGCAGAAAGAGAGTTTCTGCTGAACCCGCTAAGCGATCGTAAGGGACGCTAGCATGAACTCCCCTTTTTGATTGTGAAGCCAGTCCTTGGTGGACATTGTGGCTATTGTGAAGCCAGTCCTTGGTGGACATTGTGGCAATTGTGAAGCCAGTCTTTGGTGGACATTATGGCTATTTTGAAGCCAGTCCTTGGTGGACATTGTGGCTATTGTGAAGCCAGTCCTTGGTGGACATTGTGGCTATTGTGAAGTTAGTCCTTGGTGGACATTGTGGCTATTGTGAAGCCAGTACTTGGTGGACATTGTGGCTATTGTGAAGCCAGTACTTGGTGGACAGTATGACTTAAAAAGGCTTCGTGCCGAACAGGAAATGTGAAACCGACCCGCGCATTCGATTTGGCCTCGAGTATGTTGGTATTCGTGATGGCAAGGCGACTTGAGCAACGGGGGGGTGGCTGATCAGTACATGCGTTATGTCCGTCCGACTTGGAGACCTGAAAGTGTGGTCAGTTGGAGCGCATAATGAGAGTCTTTGGCATGCGCGCCATTAAGATTAAATTCTCAATACTGCTGGGTTTAAGACCATGAATGGTGGTGTTGGCCCTGGTTTTCCAGCGCACCAAGAATGTGCCTTGAGTGCACGGATCGTCGGGCCGCGTGGCTGACGGTTGTGATGCATTGTTTGTGCATGAGAGCACAATGTGTGATATATCTGCCTATGAATTGCTATGCCTGTAGGGAAGGAATACCACTACCCCGTGAAAGGGTTAGGGTCGTTATAAATTGGTCAGTTGAATGCTGACCGTTGCCTTATTTGCCACCGCATGGTGGGTTGTCCCTATGCAGGTGCTGGAGAGCCGAGCGGGAAATATAAGGGTTGAAGTCCCTAATGTTGCTACTGCTACTGCTAGCCCTTGTAGTCTAAGCAAAGTCTTTTTGTGTTATATTCATGTGTGGCCGGCCTGTGCGCCGATGTATGGAATCCATGCTTGTAAAGAGGAACTGTAAGGCCTTAAGGCCAACCGTTATTGTATTTGATGTACATTCCTATATAAATGTGGTTGTTTATATTAGTGGACATTCCTGGTTTAAGTTCAGTATTATTGTTGAAAGCTTCCGCTAGAATACTCTGTGTTAGGATGCGATTATGAATTGGTATTAACCTGTAACCTCGCCGCCTGTTTTGTGGCATATGGTGTAGGGCCCCGATCGGACCTTCTATTATATGCCATATGAACAGATGGATTCGTTACATTGTGTATAACATGGTTATCAATTTCTTACATAAATCTAGCATCTAAGATATATACCTATCACTACATCGGGGGCTACTCCATGCTGAAGGTCCAATGCATAAGCTTCCAAGGGCGCTGCTCGACACTGCTGTCCTTTCCGAAAAGATCTACCCCATCAACCTATTTGGCCCGGTCCACGCGCTGCCTGTCCTCCTTGAACTGCTTATAATTATGGCCTTCCTATCACATGTGGGCAGAAAGCTCTCATGTGTCCTGACTGCTGGCACAGAAAGCAGTTCCCTACAAGGGGAACGTATCATCAAGCTACTAGCACCGGCTGTGGTACTGGAGTAGGCCTGGGCTCCTGCACCGATGTTGCGGGAGCTTGTGGGTGCCTCTAAGGCTACCTGCGCTGCCTTTATCTGCGCTTTATCTCCTATCGACGGGGAGCGGCTCCTCTATCTCATCCCTGACCTCTGGGGACCTCGACCTTCCCCGATACTACTGGGCCACCATCCTCTCGTCTAACTACAATGCATCAGCGTGAGTTGCTATAGTGTGGAAAGTGGACTGAGAGATCATGATCAAGACATGCCTCAAGTCACCTCGCAAGCGTAATAGAAGCAAGCACCTCGATCTCTGTTTGTGGCTGCTAGTTTCCAAATAAAGCATGCCAGTTGGTTAAACTTTCTATCATAGTCTGGCATCGCACGGTCACCCTAACGGATGTGCAAGAACCTCTCCTACAGTGCAGCTCGGTCGGCATCCGAGTTGAAGTGCTCCAGGAATGCTTCCAAAAACTCCCCCTACAGGATCGTGCTCAACGGTCGTCCTCTGAACGTCGAGCGGCTTGCCGCTCTCCACCAGTCTCTAGCATCTCCCTCCAACAAGGTCACCATTAGTGACACAGCAGCTGCTGCCAGGCACATTGTTTATACCAACAGCTCCTCTACGCGCTCAACCCACTCTTCTGTTTGTATGACAGTCTCCGTGCTTCTGAAGGTGGGAGGCCTTAACCCACAAAAGGTCGTCAGTGGGCCAGTGGGTACCACCAACTGCTATGGTGGCTGTACCAAAGCTGTACGGAAGGTCGCTAGGATAGCTGTCAATGTTTGCCCCCAAGTTGGTGTCGGCAAACGATACAACTTGATTGGAGGTGGGGTGGCATGGACATATCCTTTGGAGGAGGATCTCTCGTTACTAGACTCTGGTATGTATCGAGAAGTAACATGAAACAAGTGTCAGAATTTTGCAAAAATTGGGAAAATTTGCAAAAGACTAACAAAGCGGAAACAAGGTGTCCGGGCATGCTATTACGTAGTCTAAAATCCCTAAGTCTCTGCACTAGGGTCTACCAGGCTTCCGCTACATGGTTCGTCCCTAACCAATGAATGAAGCGAGGGATGGGGGATCCTGAGACTACTCTACAAGGATAGATCGTGATCGCTCTGATCCATTTATAAGACCCCCCAATCCTTGCCCCAGGTCGGACCGAAGGGGATCTTACGTGCCCATGACGTCCACCCAGTGCTCCTTAGAGGTAACGACCCACTCCACTAAGCACTAGTTGGCCGCCTTGCTTTTCTTGAATCACAACATTCACATCTCATCACAGAGTTTATCAGAAGCATTAACAGGAAGCCACAACAAATATATATAACAACATATATTTAACAGAAAACGTAGAATGCCATAGCCACTGTTTATACATGAAGCCCATAGGCTATAATAGTACTACAACTAGCAACTCCTCACTCTCTCTCTCTCAACTCTGCTCGCAAGTACTCACGTCTCAAAACTCTAGAGATGACGAGGGTGCCTCTGCTTGGGTAGTCCTATCAGCTAGCATATCGTCCTACAATAGCTGGTCACTACGGTTCTCCATCTCCTGTAAATGGTTATTAAAATAACCGTTAGTCACAGAGCTAAGTGTAAACAAATCTTCTAACCGGATCCATATCTCGGGGACGAGCGCACGCACCCAACAAAATAAGATAGCCGAAGCAAGAAAGGGTTAGCACAACATTTCATAATTAAGCTAGGAGCAACCAAAAAGAGGTGAAGCATGGTATAACTGGACTAGCAACAACAATATACCCCGGTTATAATGTAGGCTCCACTAGCACAACAACATAGCAAGTATTCACAACCCGTGCGAACATCGCAGGTATTCATAGCCGTGTACACATCGCAGGCATTCGCAGCCGCGTACACATCGCAGGCAATCACAACAGTGCATAACACATCACATGCATTTACAACCGCGCATAATAGATCGTTGGCATTCACAGCCGCGCATAACACATTGCAGGCATTCACAGCCGCGCATAACATATTGCAGGCATTCACAGCCGCGCATAACACATCGCATGCATTCACAACCGCGCATAATACCCTATATCGACATAGTATGGACCGCTTATTTTCAAGAAGGATAGTGAGCCCCGCGGTCCTCACCGATATGCCCGTTGGTGACAGTGGTCAGTCCTGCCACTTATGGGGGTTGTCGTAACGCACATCCCAGGCCCTAATGTACAACCTCGTGTACTCTTGGATGTGAGCGACATCCGGCGATTCAATATTTTGGTCGACCAACGAAGGAAACTCGATGGGGAAAACATATTGGCCGGTCACTTGTAGTACACATCTCCCTATCGCCTTGAGTCGTCGACCATCCTGCACCGGTACGAACGGTCTACGGAAGGGACTGACCCTCCACAATTTACAGTAAGAAATTCACAAGCAATCATTCAAACAATCTGCTAATAAGCACATGGTATGCGACGACCTGCCCTACCATATGTTAACCTTCGGGCAGCGACGCTCAGCTGAACTTTTGATAAGGAGTGTGGGAGCACTTTATTTGAGGCTAAACCTGGAGGAACACCTCAATTCCGGTTATCCCCAACCAAGGCTCAACCTTAACATACAACTACTTGTCAAGCAGGACCCGTACTTATAATAGTAAATTGCAGTGATGAAAATACAGTAATTATAGCAGCTGATAATAAATGCTGCATAATGAGATGTGATCAGTACGAAACTAGAGTAGTACTGAATTGAAATGAACTTGACCAGTACGAGACTACAGTAGTACTGAATTGAAAGTACTGAACAGAAATGAACATGACTAGTACAAGACTGGAGTAGTACTGAATTAAAATTATTGAGTTGAAATGAACTTAACCAGTGCGAGACTGGAGTAGTTCTGAATTGAACTTGACTAGTACGTGAATGAAGTAGAACTGAAATAAAAGTACTGAACTAAAATGAACTTGACAAGTACGTGACTGGAGTAGAACTGAATTGAAAGGACTGAAATGAAATAAATAAAGTAACTGGAACAGTGCAAGACTGGAATAATCATAAAGAAAATGGTTAATAGTCCAATCATTCCATTCAAGAGGCTTCAGTTTCATCTCCGTTCTCAGGAGGTGTATTTAGTTCTTTCTCAGTTCTCAGGAGGCATGTTTAGTTCCATCTCTGTTTTCAGGAGATTTTTTTGGGTTTCACCCATTATTAAGATTAGATAACAATTCAATTGCGCCCTTTTAATCAAGGCTTAATTGGACTAGAGGAAGCTTATTATGAGTTATATTTTTATTATTTATCCGAGAATAAATATCAGCTCGCTTGCTTACGTCGGATCGAATCCGAGAATCTTGTCATAGGGCACATTCTAACTCGAATTTCAACCTCAAAAATCATTTCCAACACATGAGGGAATTTCTTTACCCGTAACGAGGTTGGGGATTATATTTCTCGAATCTCATACTTTCCTATTCCGAGTTCACCCAAAATGCCCGAGAGTTATTTTAAGAATCAGGAGCTCGGTGGTTTTGGCAAGAAACTCAAAATACTCAAAGCTGGAAATCTTGCCTCGATAACACTCGTCGAATAATCAATTGAACTTAATATTCTATATATAAGGTTGTTGCGCGCTTCGATTTTCATTTTCGAAGAATTTGAGCTCATAAATTTCCGAGCGCGACCCAAGGCTCTAAGAAATTGGAAAATCTTAAATTTTTATCCCACGGTTCCCAAATTTTAATATAACCTTTAAGAGGGCCTAAAAAAAGTATAGTAATTTTTCTAAAACTTTTCGAGCAATTTTGGGCCTCCATATTGGCTAATAATCATTATTTAGGCATTTACAAATACCAAATCAATTCCAAAAATTCCCAAAATTTGTTTGTAGACTTCCCTCATTAAGGGGAACAACTTTCATGTTCAAAATATTTTTCCTAGGAGCCTAGATTAGTCTCCCAAAAAATAAATATCATTTTTAATTATAATATTATAATATTAATAATATTAATAATATTTATAATATTATAATAATTATAATATATATATATTATATTTTTATTTTATCTTCTTATCCCCCACCACCCCTAATTCATGCACAGGAACCCAACCCTGCGGGTCTTCTCTGCTGCCGGCAGACCGCTGGCCGGCTGTGACTCTTCCCCCGGCAGACTAATCGGGGCTGGGCGCTCCCTCCGGCGGTTGTCCGGCGGCCTGCCACCGCCTGCCGCTGCCCGAGCTATATTTTTTTATTCGGAGAGGAGAGGTTGACGGCGGCGGCGTTCCAGCCGCCGGAGCTCGCATGCAACCCGTCCAGAAGATAGGGAGGAAGGAGAGGGGAAGGTTTCTACCTTGTTTGGGGTCTCCGACGGCCTCCGGCAAGTTGCGCCATTAATGGCGGTGGAATGTGGTGGAGTTCATGTGGGCTGTTTATGGCGTGCTGGAGCTCCGTCCAGGTGGGGGAAGCTCATTCTAAGGTAGTGTGAGGAAGGGCTGTGGGGTCATGGCCTAATATACGGAAGGGGGGAGGTGGTTTTGAGTTATTAACGATGTGGGATAAATCCATATAAGAGAAAATGAGCTGCTCCTCCCTCCAACTGTGCTGGATAGATGTCACACATCTGGATAGGGGGTATAGCAAGTTGTTTTCATCAAAGACAAAAGGGGTTAATGTGCTCGGGCTTGGGAGTGAGGAAGAGGGGGAGAAAAGAAGGTTTGGGTGTCACCTTAGCCCATGGCCTATTTCTTTTCTTTTGGCTTACCATTTTGGTGTCCAAAGTGTGGATGGAATAGGCCCCAAGCAAACCATGGACAGGAGTGTACTCTTCCTTGGAGAAAATTCCAAAAAAGGGCTTTTGGGGGATGGTTTGACCGAAAGTCAACCACGGATGGGTCCCCTATGCTGGTCAAAGTGAAAAATAGGTCCAAGTGTAACACCCCCTATCCGTCGCAAAACATATAGCAGTAGGTCCGGCCGGGGCCTGACGCCATATACCACAGACAGCCCAAAAGGTTACTCAATGGAAACCATCCAACTAAGAATCAACGTCCTACACAGAGTGCATTCTAGCGGAAGCAATTTAAAAGTTTCAATAATTAGAACCCAACCAAAAACATGAATGTTCACTACAAAACCCAACATGAATGACGTACAATACACAAGTACATGATCTTATGGCCTTACAATAGTTTACTCAAATTATAGTGTTTTCCAAACCTCGGCACGCAGGCCGGTCACACATGAATAATACAAGTAAACACAAAAATTAGGCCTTCGAGGGCCAGCTCAGCAATAAGGGCTTTTGCCCGCTATTTACCACTTGGCTCCGCAGCACCTGCAAGCAACAATCCACCATAACGGTGGCAAACAAAAGCAACGGTGAGCTATGCTGACCAAATTATAACGACCCCGCCCCCAAATTTGGGGCGGCGATGCTCCTTCCCTGCACTTTATTAGCATTTCCATAATATAGAGAAATTACACATCATCACAGGCGTAGGCTCGCACGGCCACACACCCCGTGCTCTCAGGGAACATTCTCGGTGAACCCGGTCAAAGTTTGCGGTCTCACCACCACCCCCTGTGCGGCAATATCTCGTGAGCATTATGGTCTTTTTGGCCAATGCCAAAGACCCTCCATCTATGCCAACTGCGAGTACCACGTACCTTAAGTCTCTCTAACCGAACCACATAGAGCGGGTACAGTTCCGCCTAACCCGTTGCTCACACTGCAACGTCAACTTAAGCCGTCTGTGTGGGTCAAGCTTCCCCGAGTCTCAAATTGATCACACACTGTACATAACTCAGTTATGTACAAGTTAGCTCCCAGGCCACCAAGTTGGCAGAATCACACATCTGCCCAGTTTTCCGGGTGCACCTTGGAGTTAGTCCCCAAGGCTCCCTGTTGCAATCTACCACGTAGAAAACCCGAAAAACAAACAATCGCACGGAGTCTTCTCCGGCCATTCATTCAATGCAACATCACCGATACAGACCAACTTGTCCGGGTAAGCTTCACACATCATGCCTATGTCTGTTTCTCTATTACGGACTCTACATGCTAAACAACGGGGACTATTCATGTTAACCCAAAGGAACGCCTCACACTCACCGCAAACTCGCGAGAGCGGTCTTCCTATACAAAGGAAAAGAGGACCTCACATGTCCTATGATGAGAATCGTTACCCTAGCATTCCTCTTTGGCGCCATGGAAATCTATGCGGATGAAAAGCACCGCAACGTCCTCGCCTCTATAGATCCGAAGTCGGCTCACGATTTGGGGCTCCAAAGCTCCGCCGGCAGCCGGATCTCCCTTCCTTCTTCTTCCTTGCTCTCCCCTCTCTCTAGAACTTTAGAAAGAGAATAACCCAAAAGAATGAGGGTTTCAAAGGCCTGTTCCTGGGTATATCCCAACAAGAATAGTCCCAAGCCGTTAGATCTCAAAATAAGGAAACGGACGACCACGATTCAGACTTCAAATCCAAAACTTGGGCCGAAGATGACTTGTGACATGCCCGTATCCAAGGCCGTGTTCCCCATTCACCGTCGAAACCGACGCATCCCGAAGAGAACATGGGCTCTCGACACGCCCGTGTCCGACTTGACATGCCCGTGTCATACAGTACACGGCCGTGTAGCGTGTAACGTCCCAATTCGTGCTAGGCCCCCGTACGAGTTTTAAGTCAGGAGGGCAGGTTTGAGCTCAGGAAAGTGGAGGAAAAAGGGCGGCACTTGTGGTCTGGAGAAGTTAGTCCAGAGCAGGTTACACGCCCTGGGTCACGGGCGTGACCCAGGGGCGTTAATTGAATTAAAATTACTCGAGTAGTTTTCAAATTACTCGAGTAAATTGGATTACACGCCCTGGGTCACGGGCGTGACCCAGGGGCATGACTGAAGGTACTCGAGTAGCCGCCACGGTTACTCGAGTACTTTTCAAATCACTCGAGTAAATTGGGTTATACGCCCTGGGTCATGGGCGTGACCCAGGGGCGTGACTTAAGATACTCGAGTAGGTGCTTAAGGTACTCGAGTAGGTGGTTGGTTCTCGAGTGAGAGGGTTACACGCCCCATGTCACGGGCATGACTATGGGCGTGACCATGGGCGTGACCTGGGCGTGTTCTCCGTTCGACGATTTTAGTTGACTTCGACGAATGTCGTTCGACGATAGGCGCCATGCCCGGTGTCACGGGTGTGACCATGGGTGTGACCAGGGCGTGTTCCGTCGTGTCAAGTACTGAATCGGCATTGTAACCGCCTGTAACGCTTCGCTTGAGCGAGACACGGGTAAGGGCACGGGCGTGTCCCTACCCGTGTCACATTATACCTATATAAGGAATAGTGGAAAACCCTAGCGATTTCACTCTTCTTCCCAGCCGTAGTTTTCTGAGAGAAGTCCTGTGGAGAAGGAGAGTTTGCTGGAGGAAGATCTAGGGAAGGAGATCCGCCATCGCCGTAAAGGAGAGGATGCCGCCGCGAAGAATCACAAGGTCTATGGCCGGAAATGGAACCGCTAGAAATGAGGTGAGTTTCCTACCCTCTCCATTGGTGCTATATCTATAGTTATTTTCCTAGGCGAGACACCGACTCAAGAGAGTCTTGATGGAGAGTAGTTTTCTAGGAAAGGCCATGCTAGGACTTGTGTCCTAGGTTTTAGATCTCTTCAACCACTCCCTTCTTCTATGTGATGATAGGGGATGGTTTCGTGAAGGGTATTGACCTCTTAGGTTGAATAAGGGAGGAGGTTTTCTGGAATGACTTGGGAAGAACTCCTTGAGGAGGAAGATGAACTGATGCCGTTCATTCCACCTTAAGATGCGTGCAGAATGTGTGTTCTGCGCGCAGCGAAATTCATGGTCATGTTTAGGTGTGATATGACCAGACCTGGGCTTTCGGCTAAACACGAAAGTTGAAGCCCTTGAAAATATTTTTCCAACGAATGGTTGCACGACTTCAGGCGAAGTCTGTAGCCACGGGAAATCCTGGACGAAAAAGATATTCGATAAATCCCGCATACAGAATTGTGTTCTGTGCGCAGCGGACGTTGAATCCAAATTCAAATAGGATACATTCAAATCTGGGTTGTGGGCTGAATATGAAAGTTGTAACCCATGAAAAGACCTTTCCATCGAGCAGTTACACGTCTTCACCAGATTCTTATATCCTCGGGACTCTTCGGTTGAAGTTGCTTCCCAGATTCAATCTACACTTAAAATTCTGGGTTTTATATAACAGGGATTTGAGTTCGGTGGAATCGATGTTGCAAATTAGCTTGAGGTTTTGATGAAATATTTCATAATTGACCACCGTAATGCTATGGATGATGAACCTTGTTAATTAGATTTCATACAACTAATTGTGAAGCAACTTTGTTGAATGAATTGACTTGATAGAATTTGGTGAGTTGTTATAGATGCATATCTTGTTATATCATGTTGGAAGCAGATTTCTTAAAATCGAATTGTGATGCAAGATTACTTGAACGGAATGAATTGATAGAAATTGGTAGATTATCATATGCGCATCATATATGTATTATGTTGGGATCACTTGGGATGTCATATGGGATGATAAGTTATGGTCATGTGTATGTTCGATTGATGAATGAAACTTAGTAGTCCAATGCTTAGAGCGTCGGCTCCCTACGGGTAGTATTGGGAAGGGATGTAAGTGCGGTGTTGACCGTCGTAAGCTTGGACAGCTTGAGATGAGACAAACGGACGGTTTGGCTTGGTCCTCGGTGTTCACATCCCGGGGCTCCTTTCGTGCCAGGTGGATGGTTGGGCTTGGTCGTCGTGCCTTCTTCCGAGGATCCTTCCATGCCACGATGATGTGGAATTTGCATGTGGTGTGAGTCGACACACGGTGTCGTAATCCTGGGTTAAGGATAGTGTGGCAGGTCTACGGGCTCGCCAGTCGTCACACCGACGGGAGTCGACAGTTAGACTCTGGGCGGTTGGGCTTGGTCCTCGGTGTTCACGTCCTGGGGCTCCTTTCGTGCCAGGTGAACGGCTGGACTTGGTCCTCGTGCTCACTCCGAGGCTCCTTCCGCGTCATACAAGGTCAGTTCAGGGCTTGGTCCTCGGTGCACATCTATCCAAGGCTCCCGCTGGGCCATAGTACGCATGGGCTCCGCTGTTGTGTTCTTAGCGTTGAGGCGTACGGAGGCCTAGGTGAAGTAGTGTGGATACCCGCCTAGTAGTAGAAGTGCCCGTTGTACTGTCACCGCCTGGCCACGGCGGCTGATGCCTGAGAGGTTAGCTACCTGCTCGAAATGTGGGAACTATAGTCTGCGTCGACATAACAATAACATGTGTGTGATTATAGGTGAGTCATTGCATAGCATACATAGCATTTCATAATATTGCACAATAAGATCCTCATCGTATAAGTTTGTATGGGCACTCATATACGATGAGTTACCTTTATGTAACCTGATTCTTAACTTATAAGTTTGTATGGGCATTCTTATAAGTTAAGTTACTTTCCTGCTGTTACATTATACTTGTTAGTTTAGTATGCTCTTAAATAACTGCTGATTATGATACTGTAACTCTTACACTATTGCCACCTGCTTATACCTCTTTTACTAGCATATATATATTACCCTTCTCCCTTCTCTCCGCCCGGTGCCGAGGAGTCAACGGGGGAGTGGATGTGAAACCACTTAGTCGTTTCGACTAACGGTTGCTACGTCTTCCTTTTAGGAGGTCACGCCGTAGGTAGAGCAGCCGTAGACTATGTAGCAGGACAGCCCGGCCAGGACAACAGGGCCTGAAGGGACGGTGCCGTCGATACCGTCGGTTACTGATGTTAGTATTTTGATACTCTAATGTGGCCCGTTTGGGCAATGTTTAGCTGTACTCTGATATATTGTAGAAGCATGTTTTAGCTTCTCCTTTATTGATGTATTTGGACTATATGCTTAATGTGGATTTGACTTCTCTCTTTTTTTATATACTTGGTTGGGTTGGCATGTATTATTGATATTGTTGGAGCTGGCAGAATAGGCGTCTTGTGGTACAGGTTAGCCCGTGTGCTAATGCTACCCCAAGGCGACTATTTCGGGCATAAGACTCCCACTTCGTGCTGTGTTTTGGGATCCGGGAGGGGGGGTCTTACAAATGGTATCAATTTGCCACGATCCTCAACTAAGAAGTCATTCAACAATGGTGCCACCCCCGTTCGATTAGTCAGCTTGGGGACAAACTGACTTAGCGGAAGCAGTGGTGTGCCCATATGTAATTCACATTAAGTTTGTCCAACTTTGAACTTAAGTTTAGCCAACCTGACCTTAAGTACATACCTTTATACGTCGATCTTCCAAGTTTGGACGACTCCAAGTGTGTAAAACTATGGTATAAAGTCTTGCGAGATCCCCTAGGGCAAGTACTTTTATTTATAGCAGATTTTGAATCTAACGAAGATAATAGACATGACAGATTTCCTAGGGCAACCACTTTTGTTTATAGGAGACTTGAGCTTGGTGGAGATAATGGATATGGTAAAGTGGTCGGAAGCGGGTCTTTTTGGTGTTCAGACAAGCGTTAAGAGACTCGCTGAAGGAGTAATTGAAGCAGGACCCAACTCAAGGACGAGGACTACGAGGAAGAAATTAAGCATTCGTCCTTAGTCTGCCTAAGTTTTTTAAGAATCTGGCTTGAGCCTTCACAATTTTGATGCTTAGGCATAATGGTTAATGAGAAACCGGCCTACACTCGATTAGATACCAGTGCCTCACACTCCTTGTGTCCGAGGATTTCATAAAAGATATGGAGGGCATACAATACTTTTCTAGAATAGCCCGACGAGTGCGCCTCCCGGACGGCTCGGAGATGATCGCTACCGCCAAGTGCGAGTTTGAGATATTTATTGAAGGAAGGGATTTCGATACGCCTGCCACTGTACTGAAGATGCCGGAGTTCGACATCATTTTGGGCATGGCGTGGTTGAATTGGCACTTCGCGAGGATCGACTGCGCGGAGAAGAAGATCTATTTGAGACATGGGGACACCGACGTTATCTTCCAAGGTATTAATTTTGCACCGCGTATGCTCTTATCTTCAGTTTAGGCTGTAAAGGCCCATATTAAAGGGGATGAGGTCTTCATGATCTGGTTTGAGTTGAAGGAGGTAGCATTGGAGGTAAAAGATGTTCGGGTAGTGCGGGACTTCCCCGAGGTGTTTCCAGAGAAACTACCAGGGTTACCCCCTCATAGAGAAATCGATTTCCGGATTAATCTAGTACCGGGTGCCAAGCTTGTATCCAAGGCCCCTTACCGAATGGCCCCGAAGGAACTCGCGGAGTTTAGAGTTCAATTGCAAGAATTGGTGGAGTCAGGGTTCGTTCGCCCCAGTTCGCCACACTGGGGAGCCCCTGTATTGTTTGTGAAGAAGGATGGAACCCTGCGCTTGTGTATAGATTATCGGGAACTCAACCGGCTAACGGTGCGGAACACTTATCCGCTACCTTGGATCAACGAGTTGTTCAATCAACTAGTGGGAGTGCATTGGTTTTCTAAGCTGGACTTGCGCTCGGGATACTATCAGTTGAGGATACAGGAGGAGGACATCCAGAAGACTGCCTTCAGTTCAAGATATGCGTTATATGAGTTCACGGTAATGCCATTTGGGCTCACAAATGCCCCTTCGGCTTTCATGAGCCTGATGAACAAGGTATTCGAACCCTATTTGGACGTCTTTGTCATCGTCTTCATCGACGATATACTGGTCTACTCAAAGACGGAGGAGGAGCATACCGAGCACCTAGCCTTAGTTCTGAAGAAATTAAAAGAGCACGCTTTGTTCGCCAAGTTCAGCAAATGTGAATTTTGGCTCAAAGAGGTTGCCTTCTTAGGCCATGTAATCAGTGGAGCTGGACTAGCGGTGGATCCGGCCAAGGTGCGAGCCGTGAAGGAATGGTCGCCCTTGAAATCGTCGTCCGATGTACGGAGTTTTCTTTGACTTGCTGTGTACTATCGCAAGTTCGTAAAAGGATTCTCCAAGATTGCCCTTCCTCTTACCTCCTTGACGAAGAAGGGTGTGCCATTTGAGTGGACACCTCAATGTGAAGCGGCATTTCAAGAGTTGAAGGATAGACTTACCTCTGCCCCCATCCTTTCACTTCCATCTGGGAAGGAAGGATTACAAGTTTATACGGACGCGTCATATCAAGGGATGGGAGCAGTATTGATGCAACACGAGCATGTAATTGCTTATGCTTCAAGGCAACTGAAGAAGCATGAAATCAATTACCCGGTTCACGATTTGGAGTTGGGAGCAGTGGTGTTCGCCTTGAATGTTTGGAGGCACTATCTATACGGCTTCCACTGCGAGATCTTTTCAGATCATAAAAACTTGAAGTATGTTCATACACAGAAGGAGTTGAACTTGAGGCAACGGCGGTGGTTAGAATTTCTATGCGACTATGAGTTTACCATGAACTACCACCCCGGAAAGGCGAACTCGGTGGCTGATGCATTGAGTAGAAATGTGCAAGGCTCTAGCACAGAGTCTCGGTTGATGAGCATGGAGTTGGCTCGGATGATCGAAGAGATGGATATTACCTTGATATTCAAGGCTCCTTCAGCAGAGTATGCAAAATTTTTGGCAATCATGAGCATAATTTGTGATATTCGGGACCGGATTCGGGTGGAGCAAGGAATGGATGCGGCTTTGGCCCCGGCTATTAAATCAATAGGAGAAGGAACTCCCGACGAGTATACACTCAAAGACGGCCTCGTTTACTTTCGCGGCCGGCTCTACATTCCCAAGGGCGGTAAAATCCGGGAGGATATCTTGAGAGAGGCACATAGCTCTCAATATTCAGTGCACCGGGGTATTGCTAAGATGTACGCCAGTTTGCGGAAGACCATGTGTTGGCTGGGAATGAAGAAGCATGCCCGGTATTATGTTACTCATTGTGAAGCCTGTCAAAGAGTGAAGGTTGAATGCAGGAGTCCAGGTGGTTTGTTGCAGTCGTTGCCCATCCCCAAATGGAAGTTCGAGGATATCTCCATGGACTTTGTCCATGGGCTACCTTGCTCACGCTCCGGGAATGATTCGGTGTGGGTTATTGTTGATCGGCTGACAAAAGTAGCCCGATTCATCCCCATGAAGAAAGAGGCTCACGTGGACGTCTTGGTACGCCTCTTCGTGGAGCAGTTTGTACGATATCACGGCATGCCTAAGACAATCATTTCTGACCGTGATGGTCGCTTTACTTCCAAGGAGTGGAAGGCGGTACATGCGTATTTGGGCTCACGCCTTACCTTCAGCACCGCATTTCACCCTCAGACGGACGGGCAGTCTGAAAGGACCATTTGGACATTGGAGGATCTGCTGAGATTATGTTTGTTGGATAGGGGTGAGCCGTGGGAAAGACTCATACCACTGGTGGAATTCTCCTACAACAACAGTCATCAGGCGAGCATCGGTATGGCACCTCATGAAGCCCTTTACGGAAGAAGGTGCAGGACCCCCTTGTCTTGGGTACAGGATGATTATCCGAAGACATTGGGAAATGAATATATAGGTGATACTGATGCAACAGTCGGATTGATACGGGATCGCATGTTGGAGGCTCAAAGTCGGCTGGCGAAATATTACAATGCAAAGCACCGGATGGTGGAGTTCCAAGTGGGTGATAAAGTCTTCCTCAAGATTCGGTCGATGCATGGAGTGTCACGGGTTCGTGGAGTTAAAAAGCTCAGCCCAAGATATGTTGGGCCTTATACCATACTGGAAAGGATTGGCCCGTTGTCCTATCGGTTGGAGTTACCACCAGAACTAGAGAACCGCCATGACGTGTTCCATGTGTCGTCACTTCGAAAGGCGCTGTTACGGCCTGATTAATATAACCCCACTACTGATGGTGCAGTAGCGTCGGATAGGTCTGTGCGACTAGAGCCGGTGCGGATTGTTGACAACGAGACAAGAACATTGCGCCGCAAGAGCGTTCCCTTGGTGAAGGTACAATGGTCCAATCATGGGAAGGAAGAGTTTACCTGGGAGCCGGTGGACTTGATACAAAAACTCTACCCAGGATTATTTCCTCCCGGTAATTTTGATTAAAGGCATGTTTTTTTTTCTGTATGTTTGTCTTCCCCATAGCCCTAGCCTGATTTCGAGGACGAAATCTTTTATTTTGTTTATAGGATTTGTAACGTCCCGATTTGCGCTAGGCCCCCGTGCGAGTTTTGAGTCAGGAGGGCAGGTTTGAGCTCAGGAAAGTGGAGGAAAAAGGACGGCACTTGTGGTCGGGAGAAGTTAGTCCAGAGCAGGTTACACGCCCTAGGTCACGGGCATGACCCAGGGGCGTGACTGAAGGTACTCGAGTAACTGCCGAGGTTACTCGAGTAGTTTTCAAATTACTCGAGTAAATTGGATTACACGCCCTGGGTCACGGGCGTGACCCAGGGGCGTGACTGAAGGTACTCGAGTAGCCGCCACGGTTACTCGAGTAGTTTTCAAATCACTCGAGTAAATTGGGTTACACGCCCTGGGTCACGGGCGTGACCCAGGGGCGTGACTTAAGATACTCGAGTAGGTGCTTAAGGTACTCGAGTAGGTGGTTGGTTCTCGAGTGAGAGGGTTACACGCCCAATGTCACGGGCATGACTATGGGCGTGACCATGGGCGTGACCTGGGCGTGTTCTACGTTCGACGATTTTAGTTGACTTCGACGAATGCCTTTCGACGATAGGCGTCACGCCCGGTGTCACGGGCATGACCATGGGCGTGACCAGAGAGTGTTCCGTCGTGTCGAGTACTAAATCGGTATTGTAACCTACTGTAACGCTTCGCTTGAGCGGGACACGGGTAAGGACACGGGCGTGTCCCTACCCGTGTCACATTATACCTATATAAGGAACAGTGGAAAACCCTAGCGATTTCACTCTACTTCCCAGCCGTATTTTTCTGAGAGAAGTACTGTGGAGAAGGAGAGTTTGCTGGAGGAAGATCTAGGGAAGGAGATCCGCCATCACCGTAAAGGAGAGGATGCCGCCGCGAAGAATCACAAGGTCTATGGCCGGAAATGGAATCGCTGGAAATGAGGTGAGTTTCCTACCCTCTCCCTTGGTGCTAGATCTATAGTTATTTTCCTAGGAGAGACATCGACTCAAGAGAGTCTTGATGGAGAGGAGTAGTTTTCTAGGAAAGGCCATGCTAGGACTTGTGTCCTAGGTTTTAGATCTCTTTAACCACTCCCTTATTCTATGTGATGACATGGGATGGTTTTGTGAAGGGTATTGGACTCTTGAGGTTGAATAAGGGAGGAGGTTTTCTGGAATGACTTGGGAAGATCGCCTTGAGGAAGAAGATGAACTGATGTCGTTCATTCCGCCTTAAGATGCGTGCAAAATCTGAATTCTGCGTGCAGCGAACTTCGTGGCCATTTTTAGGTGTGATATGGCCAGATCTGGGCTTTCGGCTAAACACAAAAGTTGAATCCCTTACAAATACCTTTCCAACGAATGGTTGTACGACTTCAGGCGAAGTGTGTAGCCACGGGAAATCGTGGACGAAAATGACATTCGATAAATCCTGCATGCAGAATTGTGTTCTGTGCGCAGCGGACTTTGAAGCCAAATTCAAATAGGATACATTAAAATCTGGGTTGTGGGCTGAATATGAAAGTTGTAACCCATGCAAAGACCTTTCCATCGAGGGGTTACACGTATTCACTGGATTCTTGTAGCCTCAGGATTCTCCGGTTGAAGTTGCTACCCAGATTCAATCTGCACTTAAAATTTTGGGTTTTATATAACAGGGATTTGGGTTCGGAGGAATCGATGTTGCAAATTAGCTTGAGGTTTTGATGAAATATTTCATAATTGACCACCGTAATGCTATGGATGGTGAACCTTATTAATTAGATTTCATACAACTAATTGTGAAGAAACTTTATTAAATGAATTGACTTGATAGAATTTAGTGAGTTGTTATAGATGCATATCTTGTTATATCATGTTGGAAGCAGATTTCTTACAATCGAATTGTGATGCAAGATTACTTGAACGGAATAACTTGTTAGAATTTGGTAGATTATCATATGCTCATCATATATTTATTATGTTTGGATCACTTGGGATGTCATATGGGATGATAAGTTATGGCCAGGTGTATGTTCGATTGATGAATGAAACTTAGTAGTCCAATGCTTAGAGCGTCGGCTCCCTATGGGTAGTATTAGGAAGGGATGTAAGTGCGGTGTTGACCGTCGCAAGCTTGGATAGCTTGAGATGAGACAAACGGATGGTTGGGCTTGGTCCTCGGTGTTCACGTCCGAGGCCCCTTCCGTGCCAGGTTGATGGTTGGGCTTGGTCCTCGTGCCTTATTTTGAGGCTCCTTCCATGCCATGATGATGTGGAATTTGCGTGTGGTGTGAGTCGACACGCGGTGTCATAATCCTGGGTTAAGGATAGTGTGGCAGGTCTACGGGCTCGCCAGTCGTCACACCGACGGGAGTCGACAGTTAGACTTTGGGCGGTTGGGCTTGGTCCTCGGTGTTCACGTCCCGGGGCTCCTTCCGTGCCAGGTGAACGGCTGGGCTTGGTCCTCGTGCTCACTCCGAGGCTCCTTCCGGGTCACACAAGGTCAGTTCGGGGCTTGGTCCTCGGTGCACATCTACCCGAGGCTCCCGCTGGTCCATAGTACGCATGCGCTCCGCTGTTGTGTTCTTAGCGTTGAGTCGTACGGAGGCCTAGGTGAAGTATTGTGGATACCCGCCTAGTAGTAGAAGTGCCCGTTCTACTGTCACCGCCTGGCCACGGCTACTGATGCCTGAGAGATTAGCTACCTGCTCGAAAAGTGGGCACTATAGTCTGTGTCGACATAGCAATAGCATGTGTGTGATCATGGGTGAGTTATTGCATAGCATACATAGCATTTCATAACATTGCACAACAATATACTCATTGTATAAGTTTGCATGGGCACTCGTATACGATGAGTTACCTTTATGTAACCTGATCCTTAACTTATAAGTTTGTATGAGCATTCTTATAAGTTAAGATACTTTCCTGCTGTTACATTATACTTGTTAGTTTAGTATGCTCTTAAATAACTGCTGATTATGATACTGTAACTCTTACACTATTGCCACCTACTTGTACCTCTTTTACTAGCATATATATATATATATATATATATATATATATATATATATATATATATATATATATATATATATATATATATATTACCCTTGTCCCTTCTCTCCGCCCGGTGCCGAGGAGTTGCCGGGGGAGCGGATGTGAAACCACTTAGTCATTTCGACTAACGGTTGCTACGTCTTCCTTTTAGGAGGTCACGCCGCAGGTAGAGCAGCCGCAGACTACGCAGCAGGATTGCTAGGCCACGATGACAGGGCCTGAAGGGACGGTGCCGTCGATACCGTTGGTTACTTATGTTAGTATTTTGATACTCTAATGTAGCCCGTTAGGGCAATGTTTAGTTGTACTCTGATATACTGTAGAAGCATGTTTTAGCTTCTCCTTTATTGATGTATTTGGACTATATGCTTAATGTGGATTTGACTTCTCTCTTTTTTATATACTTGGTCAGGTTGACATGTATTATTGATATTGTTGGAGCCGGCGGAATAGGCATCTTGTGGTACAGGTTAGCCCGTTTGCTAATGCTACCCCAAGGCGGCTGTTTCGGGCATAAGACTCCCCCTTCGTGCAGTGTTTTGGGATCCGGGAGGGGGGTCTTACATAGCATGCCGTGTTCCTCCATCTACACAGGACCAACACTAACCCATGAAGGACATGGGTATTGGACACGCCCGTGTCCAATTTGACACGCTCGTGTCAAACCCAAACACTCCTGGGCTCCAGGCCGTGTTTCTCCCCCAATACAACTCAGCCAAACACCCGAGAAGGACACGGCCTGGGACACGCCCGTATCTTAGGCCGTATTCATTGCTCGACGATCGTCGACTCCAAATTTGTCGACCTCTCGGCCAGATCGTCGACCCGAGCACGACACGCCCCTGGGATATGCCCGTATCCCAGGCCATGTTACCCCTACCAAGTTCCAAACTTGGCTCAAAACGCCTCCCGTCGCTCTTTTGAGTTTCGTGGTGTTACAACTCTCTCCCTCTTAAAAGAATTTCGTCCTGAAATTATGAAGGAAAGATAAAATAAAACTTAAATGGTACCTGAGTGGAATAACTCCAGGTACTCCTCAAGCATGGTCTGCTCTCGCTCCCAGGAGAGCTCCTCCAGACCGTATTTATCCCAACGGACTTTAACCATTCTGATCTCTTTGTTGAGTAGTCGTTTGACTTCTGAGTCCTCAATGCGGACGGGCTTGACCTTCGTCGTCAACCTATTATCGACCAGCACTTGGTCGACCGCAATCACTTCTGAAGGCTCTCGCACCACCTTCCGCAGCACCGATATATGTAATACAACATGTAGACCACTTAGCTCCACTGAAAGCCTCAATCGATAAGCTGCTTCACCAATCCGCGCCAACACCTCAAACGGTCTAAGGTACCTCAGGCTTAGATTCTTCAAGCGCCGAACCCGCGAGACACCCTTGAACGGCTTGATATTCAACTACACCCAATCACTGATAGCGCACTCCACGTTCCTATGGTTGACGTTATAGTACTTAGCTTGCGGTCCGGAGCGATTAGAAATCTCTCTCGAATTGTTCGAACCAACAACGTTGCATCTTCCACCTCTTGGCGCTTGTACAACTTTGACTCACCCGTTTCCAACCAAGACAACGGCGTGCGACATCTTCTACTATAAAGGGCCTTGATGGATGCCATTTGTATGCTCGTCTGGTAGCTATTGTTGTAAGCGAATTCCACCAAGTATAGGTGATCTTCCCACTGCTTCCCGAAGTCCAGGACGCACATGCGAAACATGTCTTCCATTATACTATTGACTCTCTCGGTCTGCCCATCCGTCTGTGGATGAAAGGCTGTGCTGAAACTCAGCTTTGTCCCCAACTTTTGCTGCACCAGCCTCCAATCATTGTACGTGAACCGCCCATCACGGTCACTCGCGATGCTGCGGGGCACACCGTGAAGCCGTACAATATTATCCACATACAACTTCGCCAATTTCTCCACGGAATCATCCTTCCTATGCTGAATGAAGTGCGACACTTTCGTCAAACGATCCACGACCACCCAGATGACGTCGTTTCCCTTCTGCGACCTTGGCAAACCATGCAAAAAGTCCATAGTAATGTCTTCGAACTTCCACTGCGGAATATGCAAGGACTTCAAGAATCCTTGCGGCTTTTGGCACTCCGCCTTCACTAAGGCGCATGTTTGACACTTCGCCACGTATAGTGCCACATTCTTCTTAAGTCCTGGCCACAAGAACAATTTCTTCATATCGTGGTACATCTTCGTGTTCCCTGGGTGGATCAAATACTTGGTATGATGAGCCTCGTACAACAAATTCGCCCGGAGATTGCCCACGTTTGGGATGCACAGACGACCGTCTTTCCATATCAATCCATCCTCAATAGCAAATTGGGAATTTGACCCATCCAAAGAATCAACCATAATTTGCTTCATGCGGCCATCCATATCCAAATCCTATCGAATCCGATCAGCCAGGTCACACTGAACTTCTATCCAGTTTAATAGCGCTTCGGCACTTGTTTGCTTGTCTACGCAAGAGATCTCCATATCCAAAGCCTACGTGACAAGATCTATCTTTAGTGCACTTGACATTTGGGGCATCACATACTAAATTAATAGAAAATAATTTATTAATAGTTTTTAAATTAATACATGCTAGTCTCTTGTGTCATTGGTCACCAAGAGACGCAATATCTTTAGCCAAAAAGCACACTGGCGTTGAAGAGTCTATGCAAATAAAATTCAAACAAAACATGTTTCTACAATGAGTTCCTGATAGAATCGTTTCCAAATTGTCTATCGATTTTATCAAACACTTGTATGCATGAAATTCTACTATGTATCCTTTATCGTAGAGCTGGCTTATGCTTACGAGACTGTGTTCCAATCCTTCAACATAAGCCACCTCTGAGAAGGATAGACTACCATTCGTAATCATATCGTAGCCTTTAGTAATTCCTCTGTCAGAACCTCCAAAGATGACTTTTGGCCCGTTCATGACTAGAGAATAATTCTGGAGTAGGCTTCTAGTCCCGATCATATGCCAAGAGCATCCACTGTCGAAGTACCAGATAAGAGTTTTGATTGCATTTGCACATACCTGCAATCACAAATCAGTTTGCCTTAGGAACCCAAACTCGTTTGGGTCCTTGGTCTCTAGTTAGCATACTCCCCCACATGTATTAACATTATGAGTGGTCTTTCTCACATTGTTAACTTGAGGAGTAACATAATTTCTGGGGTTAAACCAGCAATCATTGGCAAAGTGACCAACTTTGCTGCAGCACCAACAGTCAAATCTGTTGTATCTTTGCCAAAATTTCTCCTACTTGACCTTTTGAGAGTGTGGTCTAGCAGGGGCAGCAGTCTTGGAGGTAGAAGCTTCATGGTGATGGCATTCACATGCCTTCTTCTCCTTAAGAGGCTTTTCCACAATGAGTTTTACTTTTGGTGCTTTCTTGATGTTATGACCATGATTATAAGGGTCATAGCTCTGAATAGTAATCTCCTCATAAGGTGCCTTCACTACTAGAAAAATGAGTATTAGCTGCACGTTTTTTTGTCAGGGTTCAAAAATCATGTCTAATACACTAGTATTAGCCATGATCGCAAAATCCTGGCTAATATTTAGGTTTTAGTTACGGCTATAAAAAAACATGACTAATACCTTTGTATTAGCCATGAAAAGCAAAAAAGCGTGGCTAATATTTAGTATTATATTTAATTATCCCTTTTATCTTTTACTCGGACACCATTTTATGGCAACAACACTTCTCACTAGGGCTGATATCGAGTCGAGTTCGAGCGATTTTGGCTGGGCTCAAAATCGAAATTTTTGACTCGAACTCGGCTCGAAATCGACTCGAAATCGACTCGAAATCGAAATTGATTTCGAATCGAGTCGGCTCGACTCAAAATGTCTCGATTTCGAGTCAGCGCGAAATCGAATCGAGTCGACTCGAAATCGAATTGGGTTGGCTCGAAATCAAATCAAATCGGCTCGAAATTGAGTAATTTTTTGTTTTATTCATAATTTGCTCAAACTTAAATGAGGCAACCTGTAAATTTAGCAAATGAAACATTTAAAGCTTCCATTCGTTTTATTTAGATTTAAATTTTGTTATTTTTAATCTTAAAATAAGAATATATTAATAAATACATAATTTCTTTAATTAATTCGAGTTGATTCGAATCATATTTCGAGCGATTCAGGGATGACTCGAAATCGACTCGAAATAAGATTCGACTCAAATTGAATCGACTTAAATTGAGTCGAATCAATTTTAACTGATTCCGATTCGACTAAATTTTCGAACAATTTTCGAGCGACTTCCGAGTTTCGAATAATATGCTCAGCTCTACTTCTCATCTTCTCCAATATCTCACCCATTACCTCCCCCCTTCAGCAGAAAAGCTACTACGTCCGTGTCTTCTCCAGACGTGCCTAGGTCTCCTTCCCCACGTCTTTTTCTGGCTATCACTTCCCCTCTTACTGCGATCCCGTCGGTG
Source organism: Platanthera guangdongensis (assembly GCA_039583875.1). Lineage (NCBI taxonomy): Eukaryota > Viridiplantae > Streptophyta > Magnoliopsida > Asparagales > Orchidaceae > Platanthera > Platanthera guangdongensis. The sequence continues at coordinate 146,277,590 of CM077150.1, forward strand.
GACCCAACGGTCGGAGGACGGCCATCGAGCGCGCACGACTTCCACACAGACAACCCTAGCCGACAATCATCAACCACGTATCTCCACTTCCATCTATGTCGTCAATCTTTATTCTGACATACCTGGCTCTCCCATGTTATTTCCCCCTTCGTTTCTTATCCTATCTCCGCGATTTGTAAGCAATTTGAGCCAACCCTTCCGTCTTTCTCGTGAAGATCTAAAATCGAAGTATGTTTTTGTTGTCGTTGCTCGTGAGCATGTGTTCACACCTTTATTCGATTACTTTATGAGTTTTTTTAAGTATCTTTTATTAAGTTTAGGGTTTGGTTTGGGGCTTCTGCGGGGAGTCCGTCAGCGTGCCAGTGCTTGTTATGGGAATTGAGTTTATTTGCTGGGATTCATTGACTCATTTCTTCTGATTTCATTCTATGCTTGGTTCAGGAGTCTATCATTTGTATCTTAAAAGTTTTTTCCTTTGTCCTACGTGCTTGTTTTACTGAGATTTTCAAAGGAGTTGTTCTTAAACCCATTATATGTCGTGTATCTAAAGCCATATATCTTCCAATAGATGTTCAACCTTCGGGATTGGATCATGGGACTGGTGCTTCTCTGGAGAAAAATCCACCTATCATGCTCTGTACCCAAGGTCTTGGACTGTATATGATGGTAAGTAATCATCGCATCTATATGTTATTTCTTTCATCCATAAGGCTCCTAGTTAACTAGACTTTTTTCTGTTATTTAATTAGCCCTTTTTTCTGTTATTTCTATCATCTATGTTTGAAGATTTGAACCATATTACATATAGGCTTGCCATTTTAAAGCTTCCACTCAGCTTCTACATAAATTAACTTAAGCGACATATTGTTTGAGTAAAAAGTTACTGGCATTAATCTTTATAATTGTACGAAACAGAGCCTAGGAAGCCATGAAAATTGACAGTCAATCTATTACTAGGATTTATATAAGATCACCACATAGCACATATTATTGTTGTTATTCCTTATTATTTTCACTTTTCATGCAGCAAAATGCAAAATAATTTAATTAGGAAGGGAACAGTTGGTAACATTACAGATTTTGTTAACTTTTTATACCTCTTTCTTTTCAATTTTCCATGCAGCAGAATAAAAGATGATTAAACTAGGACAGTAGGACAGCATTGCAGCAAAAAATTGAAAGAGAGATCAAACTACAGTGCTTTTATTCATTGAACAGAAGAAAAAAAAATAAAGCGACAGGAACGCATCCAACACCTTCAGTAAAGTGCAATGCTCTTATTCATATAACATTTCTCCTGTTTTTCATTAGGATTTGGTATTAACAATTAAGTTAGTTGGAAATATAAAACTAAATTTAATTCATTTTCCCTATTGAATCCAATTACTACACTGCAACCGAACACCTAATATGAAATTCTGAAGAAAAAAAGGCATTTGCATCTTCTTTAAAGTGGTACATCACTAAACAAGTTCACTATGCATAATTGGAGCTCTTTAAGAATCCATCTATTCAAACACATCCTATTTGTATTCAGATTGCAATAAAATGTCAAGCGCCCAAGAGATTCGGCAGATGCTTGCAGCTGCAGTGTGAAGGACCTCCCAAAATTACATCATGGAGGGTTTATGATAATATCAAGATTGCCCGTTGCAACTTGCTATAGCAGCAATGGTGTTAGAGACCTGACATTTTCCGCCCCTCATGAAATCATGCTTCTTCTGAAATCTCAGAAAAGCCATACTTATGTTTACTAAACTAGATGGTGAGTGGGTATGCTTAATGCTTGTATGTATTTTTATTTGGTGCAAGCTTCAGATAAAGCTTGGTCACTACAAGCCTATGCTAGAACATAAGCCTCACTCAATGTTGTCAGCAAGTGGGCAGTAGAAAAATATTCTTTGTATTTCTTCTTTCCCTAGCTGCATAGTGAAATTATATATTCTTTTTTGTTGTTATTTAGTCTAATCTAAATGTGCTTGTATTAACTAATTATTATTTTTTGTTTTATTTAAATGACTGTAAATAGTATGCTCCCCTAAGGAACTCTATTTAGCTGTATTGTCTTTCCTTTTAAAAAAATATCCTCAACATAATATTGATGGAGGTGCTTCATATTCCATTATTGAAAGCTTAACCTCAGTAGAATGATTTCATAAATGTATCTATAAAAAATCCTACTAAACATTCTACTGCCAAGGTATAAAGCAGAGAAATGTTATAATTCCACACATCATGGTTTCCCCTTGTGTAACAAGTCTGTTCAGAACTCAGTGAGCCAAGTGAGGTAGTCAGTAAATTGAGTTGAAGCTCAGCTTAGTCATCCAGAATAATAGATTTTCCTGTAAGCAGCAGCTACAACTATTTTTTGAACTGACCAACATATATACATAAAATTGGCTTCACAAACTCCGGGTTTGCATACCTGAACCTTTGCCAACAGTGGTAAGAGACGGGTGATCTATATTAAATGCAGATTACTACATAAATTTCGCAATGGTGGACTATGTTCTCATCATTAATACACATAGCTTATACATTTCCATTGAAAATATATGTCTTGGCTTTCATGTTTGCTTGGATGGTCATTTCTTTTTGAAAAAAATGTGTTTATGACTGATAGTCATAATACATTTACATCATTGAGTACAATAAGAGAGCCCATACTACTTTACAAATAACATCATATATATAATGAAAAGGTACAATAGTCCACAATGAGTACAAAAAGAGAGAAGGGCTTATGCCCGTACATGCCAAAAATGAATAGTAAAGCTCTCTCTCTCACTATAACACTATGCGGAAGCAAACTCTAAACAAGCACACTTGTCATCACCTGAAACTGGGCTGTAGTAGTAGTAGTAGGTGGTATCAGCTCCTCAAGTCCTGCCACCTTCTCCTGCTGGTCATGCTGGTGCTCCATCTCCTCGAGCTCCTAAAATGATATGGTCACAACCGACTGTAAGTCATAAAGACTAAGCCATTATCTTCCTCGCCACACCCCCGCTACTCCTAGGCACCGAGCGGGAGGACGAAAGCGAAGGACAACAAAGCAGTATCAAAATGGAAGCAGGTGACGGTGGATCTATTCTATCATGGATATATTCTAACAGTTATGTCATTACATTAACAGTTCTATATATATAGCACAAGTAAAGTAAGTAAGCAGTACCGAAAGAAGAGTGAAGTAAGTAAAGTAAAGAAAGAGTAGAAAGTAAATTATCTACCACTATACTTGTAACGTCCCGAATCGCTCTAGGCCCCTAGTGTGTGTGTTTTGAGTCAGGAGGGTTGACTTGAGTCCTGAGAGTGCAGGGAATTGGACTGCACTTGTGGATAAATGGAGAATCAGTGTAAAAAGGAAGTAACATGGGTAGGGACACGGCCGTGTGCCTACCCGTGTGCGTCGAGTTGAGCTCGACGAGCTGTGTCGAGATCGTCGAGCTGTGTCGACACCAAGGGACACGGGTAGGGACACGGCCGTGTGCCTACCCGTGTGCGTCGAGTTGAGCTCGACGACCCGTGTCGAGATCGTCGAGCTGTGTCGACACCAAGGGACACGGGTAGGGACACGGCCGTGTGCCTACCCGTGTGCGTCGAGTTGAGCTCGACGACCCGTGTCGAGATCGTCGAGCTGTGTCGACACCAAGTGACACGGGTAGTGACACGGCCGTGTCCCTACCCGTGTGCGTCGAGTTGAGCTCGACGAGAAGTGTCGAGATGCAACCCGCGAAGTACACGGCCAAGCACACGGCCGTGTCATAGGGACACGGGTCGGGACACGGGCGTGTCCCTACCCGTGTCAAGTATTGAACCGACATGGAAACTGTCGTTGCCGCTTCGCCAGGCAGGACACGGGTAAGGACACGGCCGTGTCCCTACCCGTGTCACATTTTATTTATATAGGGGACAGAAAACCCTAGCCGTTTTCATACTCTTTTCATCCCCTAATTCCTGTGAGAACTCCTGTGAGAGGGAAAACTGCAGAAGCAAGTTTTACCAAAGGAGATCCGCCATCGCCGTGAAAGAGAAGATGCCGCCAAGGAGAACTACGAGATCCATGGCTAGAAATGGTGGTACCGCTGGAGCCAATGTGAGTTTCCTACCCTCTCCCTTGGTGCTAGATCTATAGTTATTTTCCTAGGAGAGACATCGGCTCAAGAGAGTCTTGATGGAGAGGAGAAGATTTCTAGGTTCGGCCATGCTAGGATTTGAATCCTAGACTTTAGATCTCTTCAACCCTTCCCCTTTTCTTCAATACGACGATGGGTGAATGGTTTCGTGAGGAGTTTTGGCCTTTGAGGTTGAATAAGGGAGGAGGACATTTCTGAAAAATTTAGGAAGGATCGCTTGAGGAAGAAGACGGACCGATGCCGTCCATTTTTCTTTAAGAAGCGTGCAGAATCTGTATTCTGCGCGCAGCGAACTTCGTGGCCATTTTTATGTATGCTATGGCCAGATCTGGGCTTTCGGCTTAACACAAAAGTTGAAGCCCTTGAAAATATCTTTCCAACGAATGGTTGCACGACTTCTGGCGAAGTCTGTAGCCACGGGAAAGTCTAAACGAAAATGGTGTTCAATAAACCTCGTATGCAGAAACTGTGTTCTGTACGCAGCGGACTTCAAGTCCGATTTCAAATAGGATAATGTCAAATCTGGGTTGAGCTCTGAATATGAAAGATGTAGTGTATGGAAATACCTTTCCATCGAGGGGTTACACGACTTCACCGGATTCCTGTAGCCTCGGGAATCTCCGGTCGAAGTTGCTGTCCAGACTATTCCTGCACTTAAAAATCTGGGTTTATAATATTTGGATTTGGATTCGGTGAAACTAATATTACCGGTAACCTTGAGCCTTGGATAAACTCTTATGAATAATTAATTCAGTTGCATAAATGATGAAGATTATTAATCGGATTTCATGTGATAGAATTGTAAGATAGTATACTTGAATGATTTGACTGGTTAGAAGTTAGTAGATTTTTATACATGTGCATCTTGATATATTGTGTTGAAATCACCTGATATGACATATAGAAGGATAACTCATGGCCATGTGAATGTTGAATAGTGGATTGAATTTGGTAGTCCAATACTTAGAGTGTCGTCTTCCTATGAGTAGTGTTGTGTGAGTTTGTAAGTGCGGTGTTGACCGCCACTTGTTTTGGTTGTGTTGAGATGAGGTGTGGATGGATGGTTGGGCTGTGCCCTCGTGTTTGCTTCCGAGGCCCCTTCCACGTTATGTTGATGTGGTATTTGCATGTGGTGTGAGTCGACACGCGGTGTCGTAATCCCGGGTTAAGGATAGTGTGGCAGGTCTACGGGCTCGCCAGTCGTCACACCGACGGGAGTTGGCAGTTAGACTTGGTCGGTTTGGGCTGTGTCCTCGGTGTTCACGTCCCGAGGCCCCTCCGACCATGTGAACGGTTGGGCTGTGTCCTCGTGCTTTCTTCCGAGGCCCCTTCCGGGTCACGCAAGGCCAGTTCGGGCTGTGTTCTTGGTGCACATCTACCCAAGACCCCGCTGGGCCATAGTACGCATGGGCTCCGCTGTTGTGTTCTTAGCGTTGAGGCGTACGGAGGCCTAGGTGAAGTAGTGTGATACCCGCCTAGTAGTAGAAGTGCCCGTTCTACTGTCACCGCCTGGCCACGGCGGCTGATGCCTGAGAGGTTAGCTACCTGCTCGAAAAGTGGGAACTATAGTCTGTGTCGACATAGCAATTGCATGGGTGTGCATGGGTGAGTCATTGCATAGCATTCATAGCATTTCATAACATTGCACAACAAGATCCTCATTGTATAAGTTTGTATGGGCACTCTTATACGATGAGTTACTTTTATGTAACCCGATCCTTAACTTATAAGTTTGTATGGGCATTCTTATAAGTTAAGTTACTTTCCTGCTGTTACTTATACTTGCTAGTTTAGTGTAGCTCTTTCATATATGCTGACTATGATGCTGTTACTCTTACACTACTGCCACTTGCTTGTACTTCCTTTACTTGCCTACTTGTTATATACTATACTATTGTTCCTTTTCTCCGCCCGGTGCCGAGGAGTCGCCGGGGGAGCGGATGTGAAACCACTTAGTCGTTTCGACTAACGGTTGCTACGTCTTCCTTTTTAGGAGGTCACGCCGCAGGTAGAGCAGCCGCAGACTACGCAGCAGGACAGCCAGGCCAGGACGACAGGGCCTGACGTGACGGTGCCGTCGATACCGTCTGTTACCGATGTTAGTGTTTTGCTTACTCTGATGTAGCCCGTTTGGGCATTGTTTAGCTGTACTCTGATATATTGTAGAAGCATGTTTTAGCTTCTCATTATTGATGTATTTGGACATTATGACTTAGTGTGGATTTTGACTTCTTCTGTTTATTTATTTGGTTGGGTTGGCATGATATATTGATATTGTTGTAGCCGGCGGAATAGGCGTCTTGTGGTACAGGTTAGCCCGTGTGCTAATGCTACCGCAAGGCGGCTGTTCCGGGCATAAGACTCCCCCTTCGTGCCGTGTTTTGGGATCCGGGGAGGGGGGTCTTACAAATGGTATCAGTTTGCCACGATCCTCAACTAAGAAGTCATTCAACAATGGTGCCACCCCCGTTTGGTTAGTCAGTTTGGGGACAAACTGACTTAGCGGAAGCAGTGGTGTGCCCATATGTAATTCACATTAAGTTTGTCCAACTTTGACCTTAAGTTTAGCCAACCTGACCACAAATTTGTCGTGTATGTGTAGGTTCCACTGCATGTTGAGCCGATGGGGGGTACTCCTACCCCTCCCATACCCACTCAGTTCGAACAATCTGAGTTGGGGCAGACGCTCACCGCCATTCTTAATGCTTTTAAGGCACAGCAGACTCCGGTGCAACAACAGGCCCCGAGCTCCAACTGGCTGAGCACCTTCCGGGCTCTCTCCCCTCCCGTCTACCTTGGGACGGAGTCAGCCGTACGTACAGAGGAATGGCTAGACACGATACAGGAGTTGTTGGCCAGTATCCGTTGCCCAGCCAACATGGCAGTGACATTGGCAGTGTCTGTCTTGGACTTACATGCGAAGAGGTGGTGGAAGTCCCTCATGGGCTCTACCTTCCAAGGCCGGATCTACACAGAGATAAGTTGGAGTGAATTCTCGGGTGTTTTCTTGGAGCACTTTATCCCTACATCGGCCCGAGATGAGCTTGAGCAGAGGTTCCTTCTACTAAAGCAGGGATCAAAGTCGGTTACAGAATACCAGCGGGAATTCCAGCATCTCGCAAGGTTTGCGGACTCTTATGAGTTGGATGACAGAGGTTATGCCAAGCGCTTCTATAAAGGGCTGCGAGATCCCCTAAGACAGTCCCTTTTGTTTATAGCGGATGGTAGCTTGGCGAAGATCATTGATATGGCGAAAAGATTGGAGGCGGACCACCTGGGATGTAGTAAGAGGCCTGCGGAGGACGTGATGGAAGCCGGCCCAAGTAATAGAAGGAGACGGGACTTCAGAGGAGGAAGAGGTTATCAAAGAGGTGGAGGGCGTGTCCACCGAAACTATAGGGTGGAGCATCCAGTTCCGCAGCCGCCTGCGTTGCCTCCACCCCCACAGCATCAGCGATTTCAACAACTTGAAGGGCGTCGTGGTCTGGTGTGCTTCGAATGCAACCAGCCGGGCCACATCCGGCGTTTTTGCCCGCAGCTATATGGGAACGCCCCTCCTGCTCTCCCTCCTGCTCTCCCTCCTGCTCTCCCTCCAGCCGCTCCACGAGGGCGGGGATATATGCGCGGTCGAGGACGAGGACCGCCAAGAGGAAACCCCGGACCGGTCCGGTATCAGGTGTACGCGCTTGACATGGCGCAGGAAAGGAACCCACAAGATGTGATTGCAGGTATGATTTAATTAATTTACATATTTGCATGATCTAGCTTGAATTGATTAGAACTTACTAGCCAATAGCAATAAGTTTTGGTTGTTGGTACTTAGGCACCGTGATCATTGGCGGGAAGACAGCCTATGCGCTGTTCGATACCGGTGCCTCACACTCCTTTGTGTCCGAGGATTTCATAAAAGACATGGGGGATGTACAGTACTTCACTGGCATAGCTCGACGTGTACGCCTTCCGGACGGCTCGGAGATGATCGCGACCGCCAAGTGCGAGTTGGAGTTATTTATTGATGGGAAGGCCTTTGATACGCCGGCCACGGTTCTGAGAATGCCGGAGTTTGACATCATTTTGGGCATGGCATGGCTGGACTGGCACTTCGCGAGGATCGACTGCGCGGAGAAGAGGATCTATTTGAGGCATGGAGACTTTGACGTCATCTTCCAAGGTATTGGCTTCGCGCCACGTATGATATTATCTTCTATCCAGGCTGTAAAGGCTCATATGAAGGGGGATGAGGTCTTCATGATCTGGTTCGAGTTGAAGGAAGCAGCGCTGGAATTAAAGGATGTACGGGTAGTGCGGGATTTTCCTGAGGTATTTCCTGAGAAGCTACCAGGATTACCTCCGCATAGAGAGGTTGACTTCCAGATCAATCTAGTACCAGGTGCCAAGCCTGTATCCAAGGCTCCATACAGAATGGCTCCGAAAGAACTCGCGGAGTTTAGAGTTCAATTGCAAGAACTGGTGGATTCAGGGTTCGTTCGCCCCAGTTCATCACCATGGGGAGCCCCTGTGCTGTTCGTGAAGAAGAAGGATGGAACACTGCGATTGTGCATAGATTATCGGGAACTCAATCGGTTGACGGTGCGGAACACTTATCCGCTACCGCGGATCGATGAGTTGTTCGATCAACTAGTGGGAGCGCATTGGTTTTCTAAATTGGATTTGCGCTCCGGATACTATCAGTTGAGGATACAAGAAGGGGACATCCAGAAAACGGCCTTCAGTTCGAGATATGGTTTGTATGAGTTCACAGTAATGCTGTTTGGGCTCACAAATGCCCCTTCGGCCTTCATGAGCTTGATGAATAAGGTGTTTGAACCGTATTTGGACATCTTCGTCATTGTTTTCATCGACGACATCTTGGTCTACTCAAAGACGGAGGGGGAGCATGTCGAGCACCTGACCTTGGTTTTGAAGAAATTGAAGGAGCACGCCTTGTATGCCAAGTTTAGCAAGTGTGAATTCTGGCTTAAGGAGGTTGCCTTCTTGGGGCATGTGATCAGTGGAGCAGGGTTAGCAGTGGATCCAGCAAAGGTGCGGGCCGTGAAGGAGTGGTCGCCCTTGAAGTCGGCGGCTGATGTACGAAGCTTTCTTGGACTTGCTGGCTACTACCGCAAGTTCGTGAAAGGTTTTTCCAAGATTGCCCTTCCTCTTACCTCCTTGACGAAGAAGGGTGTGCCATTTGAGTGGACACCTCAATGTGAAGAGGCATTTCAAGAATTGAAAGATAGGCTTACCTCCGCCCCCATCCTTGCACTTCCGTCTGGGAAGGAAGGATTCCAAGTTTACACGGACGCATCATATCAAGGGATGGGAGCGGTGCTGATGCAGCACGGGCACGTGATCGCTTATGCTTCAAGGCAGTTAAAGAAACATGAAATCAATTACCCGGTTCATGATTTGGAGTTGGGAGCAGTGGTGTTCGCTTTGAAAGTCTGGAGGCATTATTTATATGGCGTGCACTGCGAGATCTTTTCCGATCACAAAAACTTGAAGTATGTTCACACTCAGAAGGAGTTGAACCTGAGACAACGGCGGTGGTTGGAATTTCTATGCGACTACGAGTTCACCATGAACTACCACCCCGGGAAAGCGAACTCGGTAGCCGATGCCTTGAGTAGAAAAGTGTCAGGCTCTAGCCCAGAGTCTCGGCTGATGAGCATGGAGTTGGCTCGGATGATCGAGGAGATGGAAATTACTTTAGTATTCAAGGATCCTTCGGCAGAGTATGCGGAGTATTTGGCCAACATGAGCATAGTTTGTGATATCCGAGACCGGATTCGGGTGGAGCAAGGAATGGATGCGGCCTTGGCCCCGGCATTCAAGGCAATTGAAGATGGGACCACCGATGAGTACACACTCAAAGACGGCCTCATTTATTTTCGTGGCCGACTTTATATTCCCAAGGGCGGCAAAATTCGGGAGGATATCTTGAGAGAGGCACATTCCTCTCAATATTCAGTGCACCCTGGTATTGCTAAGATGTACGCCGGATTGCGGAAGACCATGTGTTGGCCGGGAATGAAGAAATATGTTCGCTACTATGTTACACATTGCGAAGCTTGCCAAAGAGTGAAGGCTGAATGCAGGAGTCCCGGTGGTTTGTTGCAGTCATTGTCCATCCCCGAATGGAAGTTCGAGGATATCTCCATGGACTTTGTTCATGGGTTACCTCATTCCCGCTCCGGGAATGATTCAGTATGGGTTATTGTGGATCGACTGACAAAGGTGGCCCGGTTCATTCCAATGAAGAAGGAAGCACACGTGGATGTTTTGGTACGCCTTTTCGTGGAGCAATTTGTACGGTATCATGGCGTGCCCAAGACAATTGTTTCAGATCGGGATGGTCGGTTTACATCCAATGAGTGGAAGGCGGTACAGGCGTATTTGGGCTCACGCCTAACCTTTAGTACCGCATTTCATCCACAGACGGACGGGCAGTCAGAGCGGACCATCAGAACACTGAAGGATTTATTGAGGTTATGTGTGTTGGACAGAGGAGAGCCATGGGAAAGGCTCTTGCCACTAGTGGAATTATCCTATAATAATAGCCATCAGGCAAGCATCGGCATGGCGCCCCATGAAGCCCTTTACGGAAGAAGGTGCAGGACTCCCTTGTCTTGGGTGCAAGATGAAGATCCGAAGGCATTGGGGAACGAATATATAGATGATACTGATGCGGCGGTCAGATTGATACGGGATCGCATGTTGGAGGCTCAAAGTCGACAGGCGAAATATCATAATAAAAAGCACCGGATGGTGGAGTTCCAGGTGGGCGAAAAGGTGTTCCTTAAGATTCGGCCGATGCATGGAGTGTCACGGGTGCGGGGAGTGAAAAAGCTTAGCCCAAGGTATGTTGGGCCTTATACTATATTGGAAAGAATTGGCCCGTTGGCCTATCGGTTGGAGTTACCACCAGAACTAGAAAATCTCCACGACGTGTTCCATGTGTCGTCGCTTCGAAAAGCACTGTTGCGGCCCGACCAGTATATTCCCACTACTGATGGTGCAGTGGCATCAGATAGGTCTGTGCGACTAGAGCCGGTGCGGATTGTTGACAGCGAGACAAGGACTTTGCGCCGCAAAAGTGTTCCCTTAGTAAAGGTGCTATGGTTGAATCATGGGAAGGAGGAGTACACATGGGAGCCATTGGATTTAATGCAGCAATGCTACCCGGAGTTGTTTGCTCAAGGTAATTCTATTTAAAAGCAAGTGTTAAATTTCCTGTCATGCTTTCCTCCCCACAGCCTAAGCCTGATTTCGGGGACGAAATCTTTTATTTTGTTTATAGGATTTGTAACGTCCCGAATCGCTCTAGGCCCCTAGTGTGTGTGTTTTGAGTCAGGAGGGTTGACTTGAGTCCTGAGAGTGCAGGGAATTGGACTGCACTTGTGGATAAATGGAGAATCAGTGTAAAAAGGAAGTAACACGAGTAGGGACACGGCCGTGTGCCTACCCGTGTGCGTCGAGTTGAGCTCGACGAGTTGTGTCGAGATCGTCGAGCTGTGTCGACACCAAGGGACACGGGTAGGGACACGGCCGTGTGCCTACCCGTGTGCGTCGAGTTGAGCTCGACGACCCGTGTCGAGATCGTCGAGCTGTGTCGACACCAAGGGACACAGGTAGGGACACGGCCGTGTGCCTACCCGTGTGCGTCGAGTTGAGCTCGACGACCCGTGTCGAGATCGTCGAGCTGTATCGACACCAAGTGACACGGGTAGTGACACGGCCGTGTCCCTACCCGTGTGCGTCGAGTTGAGCTCGACGAGAAGTGTCGAGATGCAACCCGCGAAGTACACGGCCAAGCACACGGCCGTGTCATAGGGACACGGGTCGGGACACGGGCGTGTCCCTACCCGTGTCAAGTATTGAACCGACATGGAAACTGTCGTTGCCGCTTCGCCAGGCAGGACACGGGTAAGGACACGGCCGTGTCCCTACCCGTGTCACATTTTATTTATATAGGGGACAGAAAACCCTAGCCGTTTTCATGCTCTTTTCATCCCCTAATTCCTGTGAGAACTCCTGTGAGAGGGAAAACTGCAGAAGCAAGTTTTACCAAAGGAGATCCGCCATCGCCGTGAAAGAGAAGATGCCGCCAAGGAGAACTACGAGATCCATGGCTAGAAATGGTGGTACCGCTGGAGCCAATGTGAGTTTCCTACCCTCTCCCTTGGTGCTAGATCTATAGTTATTTTCCTAGGAGAGACATCGGCTCAAGAGAGTCTTGATGGAGAGGAGAAGATTTCTAGGTTCGGCCATGCTAGGATTTGAATCCTAGACTTTAGATCTCTTCAACCCTTCCCCTTTTCTTCAATACGACGATGGGTGAATGGTTTCGTGAGGAGTTTTGGCCTTTGAGGTTGAATAAGGGAGGAGGACATTTCTGGAAAATTTAGGAAGGATCGCTTGAGGAAGAAGACGGACCGATGCCGTCCATTTTTCTTTAAGAAGCGTGCAGAATCTGTATTCTGCGCGCAGCGAACTTCGTGGCCATTTTTATGTATGCTATTTCCCAATCTGGGCTTTCGGCTTAACACGAAAGTTGAAGCCCTTGAAAATATCTTTCCAACGAATGGTTGCACGACTTCTGGCGAAGTCTGTAGCCACGGGAAAGTCTAAACGAAAATGGTGTTCAATAAACCTCGTATGCAGAAACTGTGTTCTGTACGCAGCGGACTTCAAGTCCGATTTCAAATAGGATAATGTCAAATCTGGGTTGAGCTCTGAATATGAAAGATGTAGTCTATGGAAATACCTTTCCATCGAGGGGTTACACGACTTCACCGGATTCCTGTAGCCTCGGGAATCTCCGGTCGAAGTTGCTATCCAGACTATTCCTGTACTTAAAAATCTGGGTTTATAATATTTGGATTTGGATTCGGTGAAACTAATATTACCGGTAACCTTGAGCCTTGGATAAACTCTTATGAATAATTAATTCAGTTGCATAAATGATGAAGATTATTAATCGGATTTCATGTGATAGAATTGTAAGATAGTATACTTGAATGATTTGACTGGTTAGAAGTTAGTAGATTTTTATACATGTGCATCTTGATATATTGTGTTGAAATCACCTGATATGACATATAGAAGGATAACTCATGGCCATGTGAATGTTGAATAGTGGATTGAATTTGGTAGTCCAATACTTAGAGTGTCGTCTTCCTATGAGTAGTGTTGTGTGAGTTTGTAAGTGCGGTGTTGACCGCCACTTGTTTTGGTTGTGTTGAGATGAGGTGTGGATGGATGGTTGGGTTGTGCCCTCGTGTTTGCTTCCGAGGCCCCTTCCACGTTATGTTGATGTGGTATTTGCATGTGGTGTGAGTCGACACGCGGTGTCGTAATCCCGGGTTAAGGATAGTGTGGCAGGTCTACGGGCTCGCCAGTCGTCACACCGACGGGAGTTGGCAGTTAGACTTGGTCGGTTTGGGCTGTGTCCTCGGTGTTCACGTCCTGAGGCCCCTCCGACCATGTGAACGGTTGGGCTGTGTCCTCGTGCTTTCTTCCGAGGCCCCTTCCGGGTCACGCAAGGCCAGTTCGGGCTGTGTTCTTGGTGCACATCTACCCAAGACCCCGCTGGGCCATAGTACGCATGGGCTCCGCTGTTGTGTTCTTAGCGTTGAGGCGTACGGAGGCCTAGGTGAAGTAGTGTGATACCCGCCTAGTAGTAGAAGTGCCCGTTCTACTGTCACCGCCTGGCCACGGCGGTTGATGCCTGAGAGGTTAGCTACCTGCTCGAAAAGTGGGAACTATAGTCTGTGTCGACATAGCAATTGCATGGGTGTGCATGGGTGAGTCATTGCATAGCATTCATAGCATTTCATAACATTGCACAACAAGATCCTCATTGTATAAGTTTGTATGGGCACTCTTATACGATGAGTTACTTTTATGTAACCCGATCCTTAACTTATAAGTTTGTATGGGCATTCTTATAAGTTAAGTTACTTTCCTGCTGTTACTTATACTTGCTAGTTTAGTGTAGCTCTTTCATATATGTTGACTATGATGCTGTTACTCTTACACTACTGCCACTTGCTTGTACTTCCTTTACTTGCCTACTTGTTATATACTATACTCTTATTCCTTTTCTCCGCCCGGTGCCGAGGAGTCGCCGGGGGAGCGTATGTGAAACCACTTAGTCGTTTCGACTAACGGTTGCTACGTCTTCCTTTTTAGGAGGTCACGCCGCAGGTAGAGCAGCCGCAGACTACGCAGCAGGACAGCCAGGCCAGGACGACAGGGCCTGACGTGACGGTGCCGTCGATACCGTCTGTTACCGATGTTAGTGTTTTGCTTACTCTGATGTAGCCCGTTTGGGCATTGTTTAGCTGTACTCTGATATATTGTAGAAGCATGTTTTAGCTTCTCATTATTGATGTATTTGGACATTATGACTTAGTGTGGATTTTGACTTCTTTTGTTTATTTATTTGGTTGGGTTGGCATGATATATTGATATTGTTGTAGCCGGCGGAATAGGCGTCTTGTGGTACAGGTTAGCCCGTGTGCTAATGCTACCGCAAGGCGGCTGTTCCGGGCATAAGACTCCCCCTTCGTGCCGTGTTTTGGGATCCGGGGAGGGGGGGTCTTACAATACTAACATCACAAGAGTATCTTAACTTATATGAATGCCCATACAAACTTATAAGTTAAGGTTTCAAAAATATAGCTTATCATATAAAAGAGCCCATACTAATTTATATGATAAGGATCCATGGTGCGTCTTACCTAAATATGTATGTATGTTATGTATGTAGGTTATGATTCATGCAAGTGCAACTCACACACACGACTCTGTGATCACAGACCTTTAGTTCCCACTTTTCGGAGCTAGCATCACTCTCTGGTACCACCTCTGTGGCTACGTCAGTAGTGGAGCGGGCGTCTACACTCCTAGGCGGGTATCACACTGCGAGTCCTAAACCTCCCATACGCCTCTGTACACGTCCTAGGTGCACTCTAGAGTCTCTGTGTACTATTTGCTGGCTACCCACCAGTCTTTTGGGTCGAGTGTGCGCTTTCGGGGATCGTCCTCCAGACCGCAGCGTAAAACAATCCACTGGCCCCTCAAACCATCACACCTCGCCAGAGCCACCGTACTGCCATCGGTGTGACGATTGGCCCAGCACCGCATGACCCGCCACAAGTTTATGCACGTGCAAGATATTCCAACCCGAGCCTCCAGCTCGCAGGACCAAACCATCCTCAAACCCTCCAACCCATCACGGGTGAGATTGCACATCAGTGCCTTAGTTCTGAATCCCTCAAACCCTTCACGGGTGAGAATGAACCACAATGCCTTAACCTATTAGACTACTCTTGTCTAGTGTTAGTTACACCTAGTAGCTTAGGGTTAATCCCAGGACTGCCCAGGGCATGCCCGGTGAAGGGCTCTCGAGGGCACTCAGAACTACGATGGGCTAAATCCCAAAGCTCCCCTTCTCAAGGATATTTACTCTTATTAGTGTCTACCCATGATCCATACCCAGCTCTCATTGTTACTCTGGAACGAACCTAATGAATTTAGTTATTATCGGGGAATCGACGGTCTTCCGCCGGTCTCCGTTCTAGCCACTATCCTTGAGGTCATGCACTCTATCACTCGATAATATAAAGAGACATACTAGACACCAATCAGGGTTTGACTTCCCAATCTAGTCACCAACTTATCTCTCTATCGTATCCCGTGTGGGTCCCAGTGACACGAACTATATTTTGCTAAGCGCACCCATGACCTAATGTTGACCAGTATGATGTGTCATCCAAACTCTTGGGTCAAATATTCCTAATTACATTTTATGATTGTTATGACGCATGATGATTATTAAACTGGGTTTTGTTATTTTCCCATGGATTAAGGGGCCTAAATTAATCTCTATAATTGTGCGACCAGGTCACCTTGAACATGAAGTACTACAATTAATGGTTCACCTTATCTGAAGTTTTCACTAGGTGTTCCCCAAAGTTAAATAATACTGCCTATCAAATTCCATATTATTTCCACGCAAATTTCTAATTATTTCTTATTTAATAAATAAATTCCAATCCAACTACTTTACAAATAAAGTACCTCAACCACTCAACCCAAAATTCTGGGAAAATTAGTGGGTGTTCATGTTGATATAATAAGGCTAATTAAAGAACTTGAAATTCTTAAACCATGATCTGACCTATCTTATGGCCATTTAAGTGATATTACCAAAATGCCATTATTAGAGTTTTAATATATAGGACATCCAAAAATTCTAAAGTAATTTATCAGGAACCAAAACACAATAATAAGCCACTGTACAAATTTTCATAATTTGTAATACAAAATTTCCCATATTTTCAATTAATTTCCAAAAGGGCAAAAATGATAAATTTTACTTGAAACCTAAGGAAACCTTAATAAACAGTGCCATAAATTTTTCCAGGAGTGTATCTTGCCCTACCAAAGCTTGTGTCAAAAATCCATAATTTAATGAATTTAATTACCCCATTTTCCAATTTATTTCTCAACTAGACATATTTTCCAATAATTTCAAATAATGGGATTTTTGATCACAAAAATCCCAAATAATTCGTGGGAGGTATATTCCATTCCATTGAGCCTCTGTCCAGAGTTTCATGGATATGCAATGATCCAATTGGGCAAAATTCACATTTTTCTATGTTTACTATTGGCACCCCAAATTTGAACATACCTATCAAATGCATGTGGGATTTCCCAAACATGCAAGGTTTAAATGACCTGAAATTTCTACCATGGTTTTATATTGACCTATTGGACATGCCACCAAAATTTGGGGGCATTTGGAGTTGTATATCTCTAAGCATTCAATTAAATTAATAAATGATATTTCTCCAAAAACTATGAAAAACTAATTTCCAAAAATTACCATTTTTGGTCAGTACCTAAGTAAGGCCTAACCACATGCATGACCAAAATATTAGGTAAGGTGTACTTATGGTTTGGCTTGGGCACTCATTTAAAGATCTACCATAGCCTAGGACCAGTCTTGGTAGAATGGTCCTATAGGGAGCTCTACTACTCCAACTTACAACTTTAGGATGTCAAATTAAAGGTACGACCTAGGGCTACATTTTATATGTTGAACATGTTTTCTGAATATGCCTCTAAGAGGCCTTAATTTAGCCCTCAAGGTACAGAAATAAGTGTGACAGAATACTAAAGTTTAATATATTAATACAACACGAATCTCAAAGCAATAATGGAGGGCATCCTTTCAACTTCCTCCTCCAGCCAAGGGCCGAGAAAGCCCCAACCTGGAGCTCCTTAAACTTGCATTTCCCGGAGATCCGGCCACCTCCTTGGCCGGCCACCACCACCACCACCTTCGTTGAGGTGGGGGCTAACGTTTGGCGTCGACTTGGACGCCGGAGTCGGCGGTTTCCGGCGAACCCGAGCTCAATTAAAAATCATGGATTTTCTCCCACACCTCACATGGATTCAAGCTCAATTGAGCTCGAAATCTCTCCTAATTGATCTAGGAAGCTAGTATAGGGGGAGAGGAGGAGAAACAGACCTTAATCGGAGCCCGACGACGGCGGCGAGGGTGGTTGGCCATGGAATTTCTCCTCTCCGGAGAGCTTGCTCCCGAACTCATTTATCCACCAAAAGCTTCGATCCAGATATCAAATTCCACTCCTCTCGGCCTTTTGAAGCTAATGGTAAGGTCAAAATGGGGGTGGGGTGGCTGGTTATGGTGTTTTGAGTAGTGGGAATTTCTGCCACAACCTTGGATGCTCCTCCTTGGCTCCAAGTGGCACCTCCTTTGATAGAATTTGGCTGGGGGATTATTTCTAAGCTCAGACCTAAGCTTTGGGAGGGAGGAGGAGGGCCAAGTGGCATCCATCCCCTCTTTCCCTCTCTTCTCTCTCCTCTTTTTCCCCAAATTTCCAAAAACACCCTCATGCATGTACTCTCTCTCCTATTTCAGAGGGGTGAGGGTTGTCAATGACCACTTGGGCTGGTCATGGGCCTTGACTCATGGGCTTTGGCCATTGGGATTGGGCTTGGCTCATTTCATTTCTTTAAGCCCTATGTTGACTTGTTGACTTTTTAAGTTGACTTGGTCAACATGATGAGTGGGTTGGACTCACTTGACGTTCATGGACCCAATGGCATCACCCAACATGGGTTGGGCCATGGTGATGCCCCACTTGGGCTAATTGGGCCTATAGATGTGGGTTTGACCAATTTAGGTTTTGGGTTGACTTGGGTCAATTTGGGTCAATGATTGACCCAATGATGTGGCTTTTGTTTCACTTAGATTGCTTTTAGGGTTAGGGGCATAGTGGTGGGGTCAATGTGTACCTATGATTCCATTTTGGGCTAGTTTGACCTGATTTGACATGGGCCCTATAGTGGGCACTATGTGAATCCACCCTAACTCCATGAGTCAAACCTAGCATAAACCTCAATCAGCCACCTCATGTCCTAACCTAATCTAAGTTTAGGGGGTCTATTAGGGAAGGGGATGTTACAAACCCCAATAAACAAAAGAATAATTTCGTCCATGAAATTTAAGTTCGGGTCTACGGGGTTTTTGTGCACAAGAATTTTAAGAAACTTTCAACATAGTTAAAATACACCTGATGTAAAAAAAACTCCGGGTACCGTTCACGCATCAGATCCATCGACTCCCAAATTTGCTCCTCCCGTCTGTGGTGTAACATCCCATGTTACTTCTAGACCCCATAACTTAGATTGGTTTGGGCATCGGGTGGGTGTTAGGGAAATTAGCTAGGTTTGACCCTAGCTAGTGGGTTGTAGCCAGGTGGGGCCCACTATAGGGCCCAAGTGAAACAAGGTCAAAGTAGCCTAAATAGGAACCCTAGCCACACCATAACCCCGCCACATTGCCCTTAACCATAAAATAATCTAAGTGGACCCTAGGGCATGTCACTAGGTCAACCCTTTGACCCTAGTTGACCAAAGTCAACCTTAGCCCTAAGTTGGTCAAACCTATACCTATAGGCCCACTTAGCCCGAGTAGAGCATGACCTTGTCCCAAGCCAAGTTGGGTAGTGCCATTGGGGTCAATACCTTCAAGTGTGGTCAGCCCACTCATCATGCTTGACCAAGTCAACTCAAAAGTCAACTTAGTCAACAAATTGTCCTAAAGAGTGAAAATGAGCCCAAGCCACTTCCCCTTGGGCCAAGCCCACCAAACTTGGCCCATGGCCAGCCCAAGTGGACAAGGACAACCCCTACCCATCTAGATTAAGTGAGAGAATACATGCGTGGGGGTAAAGTGAGAATTTTAGGAGAGAGAAGTGGAGTGTGAAGAGGAAAAGAGGGAATGGTAGCCACATGGCCTCATTCCTTCTGCCCAAGCTTGCTGGCAGGCCTCCCAAAGTGATTCCAGAGGAAACGAGTGGAGATCGAGTCTTGGAGCAAGGGAATTGGTGGAGAATCAAGGTTTTGAGCAGGAGATCGCTGGAGCAGCTCGTCCATGGCCAACCGCCACCGCACTCTCCGCTAAGGCTTGAATCAGGTTCGTTTCACTTCACCTCTACCCGCACTAGCTTCCTAGATCAATTAGGGGGGATATTAGGCTCAATTGAGCCCGATGCCATGTGAGGAAAAGCTGGATTTTCTGAGTTTTTCATGATGCTCGGGATCGCCGGAGGAGCCGCCTCCGACCGCCACACCGCCGGGAAACGCTGGCCCCCACCTCAACGGAGGTGGTGGCAATAATCTCCAGCGGTGGCGCCGGCCCAGGTGGCCGGAGATGGCCAGACAAAGTGACCCAGCCAGAATCAATCTCCACCATTCCTGATCGGGGACGATGAACGAATGTCGTTCATTTGATTGAATTTTGTTAATAGTTTAATTAATTATGAATAGTGTATTAACTGTCACATTTTATCAGTCTACTTGCATGCACAAATTAGGCCTCTTAAGGGAAAATTCAGAACCAGACATCAACATGAAAAATATAGGCTTAGATCTTAACTTTCATTTGCCACCATAAAAACCAAATATGGTATAGTAGATATGGTTGTAGGTCTGTTCTACTAGGACTAGTCCTAGGATAGGGCAGAAACCAAAATAATTGCCCAAGCCAAACCAGATATCCAAATGACCCCAGATTTTGGGCATGTGCTCAATTATCGAATATCTAGCCCCTGCCCAAAAATGTGAATTTTCGGGAGCAATTTATCTATAGTATTTGTCATATTACACATAATTAAATAAATGAAATAATTGGAGTAATATGACTCCAAATGACCCCAAATTTTGGTGTGTCCTTCGGGACAGTATATACCCATAGTTAAATTTTCAGCATCATTAGACCAATGCATGTTGGGTAATCCCACTTGCATGTGTTGGATATACTTTTGCTTGGGGTGCATATAGCCATATTTACCAAAATGTGAATTTACCCATTATTATACATAGCATGGCTACAAAACTCTGGACATGAGTTCATAGGGGTGGATTTTACCACTCCTAGATATATTGGGATTTTTGGAAACAAAAATCCCATTATTTGGAATTTTTGAATATTAGGTTATTTTGTGATAGAAAATTTAAAAATAGGGATATTGATGATTTTAAACCCTTAAAATCTGTCAAAATAAAAGTGAGGTCATATTTGACTCATGAAAATTTTTATCTTTCTGTTTGAGAATTTTGGAGTAAAATACATGAGAATTACCATTTTACCCTTATTGCATTTATTTACAAACTGAGGGAAATATATATCAGAAAATTTTGGAAAAAACATTCTAGTGTTGTATATTTGTATGATTAGCCTTGTATAATTATCTCAAAATTTTTGGATGTCCTAATAATGTTTAAACTAGCATAATGACATTTTGGTAAATTATTAGGAATTGAAATTGGTAGGTCATTACATTATAGAGGTTGATGAACTCTGCCATTAGCCTTAAATTTATGATATATATGCTCTGTAAATTTTTTAGAATTTTGAGTAATGTATTCCTTATACTTCATTTGGAAAATGACAATTATGTGAGTTTTGTATTAATTAAGGAATAAATATAAAATAATCCAAGAACAATTATGAATTTTGCTAGATAGCAATATTTTACCAAGATGCAACTCAGGAAAAATTCTTTAGGTCAGTGGATTATAATTTGTAATACTTCATATATTAAATGACCTAGGGGATTAATTAAATGATTTAATTAGAGGCTTTAATAACTTAAGAAAATTATGAAAATCAATATGCTCACTTCATTAGTCCATACCATCCTAGGATAAATAGTTAGGGGCAGGTGGCCTAAGCAATTGGAAGTTCTATTTCGGGGTGGTATTAGGTCATGGGTTGCGTATAGTGTAAGTAGGTTAAACTACTAGGACCACCGGGGGATATGTTTAACCATGAGGTGAGAATTGCATTAGAGGAATAAGCCCTGGTTGGTCTCATATAGTTCACTACTGAATCACGAGGGGTGGAGTGCAAACCATAAGGATAGTGGTTAAAACGGAGATCGACGGAGGATCGTCGATTTCCCCAGTAATATCTTAAGTCATTAGGATTGTTCCAGAGCAACAACGAGAGCTGGGGGTGAATTATGGGTAGTCATCAACTAAAGTAAATATCCTTGAGAAAGGGAGCTTTGGGCATAATCCCATCGTAGTTCCTAGTGCCCCCGAGAGCGATTCACCGGGTATACCCTGGGCAGTCCTGGGATTAACCCTAAGTCATTAAGCATAATAATCTTTAGGCAAGAGTAGATTAATAGGCCAAGGTAAACATTGCATATTCTCATCCGTATAGGGTTGGAGGGTTTTTGAGGTAACATCTCACCCGTATAGGGTTGGAGGGTTTTTGAGGTAACATCTCACCTGTATAGGGTTGGAGGGTTTGAGGCAACATCTCACCTGTATAGGGTTGGAGGGATATATGTTACGGGCTCACTTGTGAAGGGTTTGACGGAATCGGGATAGGTTGGTCCTGCGAGCTGAAGGTTCGAGATGAAATACTTGCATGTGCATAAATTTAGTGGCGAGTCATGCGGTACTGGGCCGATCGTCACACCGATGGCACTACGGTGACTCAGGCGGGTGTGAGGGTTTGAGGGGCCAGTGGGTTGTTTTACACTGCGGTCTGGAGGATGATCCCCGATAACGTACACCTGACCCAACAAGACTGACAGGTAGTCAGCAAAATACGTATGAAGACTCTAGAGTGCACCTAGGATGTGTACAGAGGCATATGAGAGGGGTCTAGGTTTAGTAGTGTGCATACCTGCCTAGAAGTGGAGACGCCCGCTCCGCTGCTGTCGTAGCCACAACGGTGGTACCCGAGTGTGAATCTAGCTCTCAAAAAGTGGGAACTAAAGGTCTGTGATCACAGAGTCATTGTGTGTGAGTTGCACTTGCCTGTTGCATAAATTGCATCATAAACATTCATTCATATTAGGTCATATAGTTCATAGATCCTTATCATATAAATTAGTATGGGTTCTTTTATATGATAATTTAAATTTCCTAGAAAACTTAACTTATAAATTTGTATGGGTATTTTTATAAGTTAAGGTACGTTTTGTGATGGTAGAGTAGCGGTTGCATAACTTTACTTTTCTGCTCTTACTTTCAGTTCTTTACTTACTTGTACTGTACATGCTTTTACTTTTGTACTATATACATAGAACTGCTAGTGTAGATTTACTGCTTACACTCTTACTTGTTAGCATAGATTCCTTGTCACCTGCTTCCTTTTGTTACCCTTGATAGTCCTCCGCTTCGTCCTCCCGCACGGTGCCTAGGAGTTGCGGGGCGAGGTGTGGAGGAAACGACTTAGTCTTTTGACTAATGGTCGGTGACCAACTATTTTTAGGAGCTCTAGGATATGGAGCACTAGCACCACCGGCAGGACGAGGTGACAGGGCTTGAGGAGTTGATACCACCTACTACTACTACAGTGCTACCTCAGGTGGGATGAGTTAGAGGATGATAGATTTGCTTCCGCGTTTTATTTTGTGAGCAGAGTTGATATTCATGTACAAGGCATACGCCCTTTTTACTCTTCATATTTTTGTACTCATTGTGGACTGGATGTACTTTCATCTTGTTATTTGATATGTACTGTGATTGTGGGCTGGTTGTAGTTTACTTCTACATTACCGCTATACTTCTATTTCTCATATTGGCCTACAGGTTATATGATCGTATTAGCCGACAGAATCAGAGTGTTGCGGTGTCGACTAACCCGTGTGTTAGTGCCACCGTAAGACGGTGGTTCTGGGCATAAGACCGGGAGCCTCCTTGGTAAGGGGAGGGGTCTTACAAACTGGTATCACTTGAACAAATGATCATTTGAGAAAGAAGTCCACAACAATGGACCACCCCGCTCGAGCATTAGTTTGCGGACAAACTATGCAGCGGAAGCAATGGTGTGCCCATGTGTAAAAGGTCATATAAAACAGTCCATTAAATACAATGAGTTAGGACAGTTCTATTTTAACCTTACCTTTATGCAACCTCCACAGGTCGCTGCGCCGCAGAATGTGGTTCCTCCCCCTCCGGCTGCCACGCCCTTTCTACAGACAGAGATGGGGCAAACTTTGACGGCTATCCTGGAAGCCTTCAAAGCCCATCAGGTCCCGGCTCTATAGCCAAATCCGGGGTCAAGCTGGTTGAGTGCCTTCAAGAGCCTGTCCCCACCGATGTACTGTGGGACAGATGATGCTGTGAAGACTAGGGAATGGCTGGAGGCTATACATGAGATATTTGCAGGCATCAGCTACCCGGTCAGCCAGTCAGTTCCTCTAGCCACCTCTGCATTAGATGCTCGTGCAAAACGATGGTGGAAGTCCGTGCGAGAGTCCACTTATGCTGACTGGGAGCTGTCAGACATATCTTGGGAGGCGTTCGGCGAAGTATTCTTGGATCACTTTGTATCCACCACAGACAGAGATGCACTGGAAGAGAGGTTTTTGGACCTCAGGCGGGGGAGCAGATCAGTGATTGAATACCAGAGGGAGTTTTCCCACCTTGCCAGGTTTGCAGGGATACATGATACAGATGACAGGAGGTATGCCAAGAGATTCTACCTTGGCCTTAGAGATGACTTGAGGCAGGCCTTATTGTTCATTTCTCACGGCACATCAGCCCAGATCATCGAGATGGACAAAAAGCTGGAGGCAGACCAGCTGATGGTGCAGAATAGAGGAAAGAGGCCGCTGGACGGGTCATCACTCGGGGAGAGTAGCAGGGGATCCCAGCGAGGTAGAGTCATTGGATATAAGAGGGGTGGGGGACATCGTCGTCCCAACTTCAGGCAGGAGCAGGGGCCTCTTATAGTGTTAGATCCCCCACCTCTACAGGTGCATGTTCTAAGGAGGCAAGATGACCGTGGCCACCGGCCGGTAGTTTGTTATGGATGCCACAAGCCCGGGCATATTAGATCGGAGTGTCTGTGTCAGTTCCGTCCACCTCCTCCTCCTCCACCTCCAGTGGTCCCTCCAGTACAGCAGGGCCGAGGCCGAGGCAGAAGACGAGGTCGAGGCCGAGGCCGAGGATATCATGGCCGAGGACGTAACCAGAAGCAGATGTATGCATTGGACCTCACGGAGCAAAGGAGCCCCGAGGAAGTGATTGCAGGTACTTAAATTATATTAATTTAGAAATTTCAACCTTAGTAGTGCCTTGAAAACCATAGAAATAACCTCCATTTTAACTCAAATAAATCTCAGGCATAGTCATGATCAGCGGCAAGCCCGCTCATACCCTCTTCGACACGGGTGCTTTGCAGTCATTCGTGTCAGACACTTTTATTGAAGGACTAAAGGGTGTGGAGAGATTCCCTGGCATAGAGATGAGGCTGCGTCTTCCTGATGGCTCGGAGCTACGGACCATGGATAGCTGCAACATGGAGGCCGAGATCGGAGGCAAGACATTTGAAGCTCCGGTGGCGGTCTTAAGATTGCCGGACTTTGATTTGATTTTGGGCATGACCTGGCTTCATTGGAACTATGCCCAGATCGACTGCCCCTCGAAGACGATCACACTCAGGCATGGAGACTCCTACGTCACTATTGAAGTTATCCGACCTATCCCCCATCTTTCATTATCTTCTATACAGGCTGTCAAGGCCTATGATCAGGGGGAAGATGTGTACCTTATCTGCTTCGAGATGGTGGCAGCAGAGAGTTCTATAGCTGATATCCCGGTGGTTCGGGATTTCTCCGATGTATTCCCGGAGAAATTGCCCGGACTACCACCAGCTCGGGACTTGGATTTCAGGATTCAATTGGTGCCGGGGGCGAGGCTATTGTCTCGGGCACCTTACAGGATGGATCGCAGAGAGTTGGCAGAATTCAGGACTCAGCTTCAGGAGATTGTGGAATTAGGATTTGTGCAGCCGAGCACGTCGTCGTGGGGATCACCAGTTCTTTTTGTGAAGAAGAAAGACGGATCATTGCGGCTTTGTATAGATTACAGGGAGCTGAATCGGTTGACGGTTCGGAATACCTATCCACTGCCTCGGATAAACGAGCTATTTAATCAGCTTCGGGGGGA
The DNA here is from genome assembly GCA_039583875.1 of Platanthera guangdongensis. Lineage (NCBI taxonomy): Eukaryota > Viridiplantae > Streptophyta > Magnoliopsida > Asparagales > Orchidaceae > Platanthera > Platanthera guangdongensis. Next base: position 146,303,245 of record CM077150.1, read on the forward strand.
CTTCTGGTTCTCTAAGCTGGATTTGAGATCCGGTTACTATCAGCTGCGCATCTGATAGGAAGACATCCCGAAGACGGCTTTCAGCTCACGATACGGGTTATACGAGTTCATGGTGATGCCTTTTGGGCTCACAAATGCCCCTTCCGCATTCATGAGTCTAATGAACCGTGTATTCGAGCCCTATTTGGACCGCTTCGTCATTGTATTCATCGACGATATTCTGATCTATTCCCGGACTCAGGAGGAGCACACAGAGCATTTGACATAGGTTTTGCAGAGGCTGAGGGAGTCCCAGGTGTATGCGAAGTTTTCTAAGTGCCAGTTATGGCTACATAAGGTGGACTTCTTGGGGCATATGATAAGTGGAGCTGGATTGGTGGTGGATCCAGCCAAGATAGAGGCAGTGAGAGATTGGCCACGACCGAAGACAGCGTCAGACATTCGTAGCTTCTTGGGATTAGCAGGTTATTATCGTAAGTTCTTGGAGGGGTTCTCGAGGATAACACTCCCCCTCACATCCTTGACGAGGAGGGATGTAGATTTTGCTTGGACAGAGCAGTGCGAGATAGCCTTTCAGGGGTTGAAGGACCGACTCACCTCATCACCTATGCTTTCACTCCCATCTGGGAATGAGGGATTTCAGATCTACACGGATGCCTCTTATCAGGGGATGGGTGCTATACTGATGCAGCACGGACATGTTATTGCTTATGCTTCGAGATAATTGAAGAAGCATGAGCATAACTACCCGGTGTATGACTTGGAGCTCGGGGTGGTCGATTCGTACTGAAGATATGGAGACATTACTTGTATGGGGTTCATTGTAATATCTACTCGGATCACAAGAACCTCAAATATGTCGACAAGTAGAAGGATTTGAACCTTCGGCAGAGGAGATGGCTGGAATTTCTTTGCGATTATGATTACAAATTGCACTATCACCCGGGGAAAGCGAACACTGTGGTAGATGCGTTGAGCAGGAGAGCCGACACAACTGGACCGGAGCCCCGGGTGATGTATATGGGATTGATACAGATGATGGATGATATACATATCACCATGGTTTTAGAGGACGAGCCAGCAGCCTACCGGGAATAACTGAACTCTTTGATCGGGGACAATGATCTTCGGGAGCGCATTGTGGCGCATCAGAGGCTCGATGCTGCATTGGAGCTGATTTTCAGTGTCCTGGAAAGGGGCAAGGGTGAGGATTACACGCTGCAGGATGATCTCCTTCGATTCCGTAGACGCGTTTATATACCAGCAGGGGACGGTATTCAGGATGATATACTTAGAGAGGCACACTGCTCCGGATATTCAGTGCACCCTGGCATCACCAAAATGTGGGCAAATTTATGGAAGACTATGTACTGGCCTAGGATGAAGAGGGAGATCACCCACTTTGTGACACATTGCGAGTCGTGCCAGCGTGTGAAGGCGAAATGCAAGAGCCCGAGAGGTTTATTACAGCCACTGCCCATTCCAGAGTGGAAGTTCGAGGACATTTCCTGCAACTGTACTTTGAGTTCGGCCAACTGTTTTGGTTTCATACTAAAAGGAGGACGTGACACCGGCCTAGCCTCTGGCACTAACTCAATCAGGAAATCGATCTCCCATCGAGGAGGTGCTCCAAGAAGCTCCTCGGGAAACACATCCTTGAACTCTGCCACTACAGGCACATCTCCAAGTGACAGCCTGGAAAGGCGAACCTCCAACAATGATACAAGAGCTACTCCTCCCTAGTTAACTGTCCGTACCAACTACATGGCCGAAATCAGGGAGCATGCCACTCAACGAAGGCCCTCAAACATAACTTTTGCCTGTCCTTCACTTCTCAGGGTCACCACCTTAGATTGGCAATCAATACTGGCACACTGCTCTGTAAGCCAGTCCATTCCTAATATTAAATCGAACTCAACCAATGGTAGAACCGCCACTACCAACATGAAGTCAACTCTATCCAGACTCCAACAAATGAGCCCCTTCGCCCTGGTAGTCATAGATGACCCATTGGGAATTGACACCTTCAGTTCTGCGTCCGTCGAGAAAGGCTCAACTCCAATCCTCCGGATAAAGCTTTCTGCAAGGAAGGAGTGCGACGCTCTCTTATCAAACAATACCCTAGCGGGGTACCCAGAAACTAATGCAAAGCCTAAAACATAGGCAACATACATAAATGATCTTTAAAGTCTAAGATAAAAAGATTAACTCAAACTTTCATACCAGTCACCACATCGGGTTGGCGGATCGCTTCCTGCTGCCCAAGTTTATACGCCCTAGGCTGCATGGGTTGGAAACGAGAAGCGATGGAATCCACCATCTTTCCTTTCTTCGATGTGCTGGGCTCAGAGCGCACCGAATGTTCTTGTCTCGACTCCTGCTCCGCGCCACCCTCAGTACAGAAACAAGCTATGTAGCCCGGTTTTCCACACTTGTAGCACGATAGTGGTCCCTTGAAGTGAGACCCTCCCAACGTCGCACTATCCTTCTCCAAATTCTTGTAGGGATGGGACTTCTTCTTCCACTTACTCCCATCAGTTCTTCCTTGAGATTAAGAAGACTTTCCTTCTCCCAGCTTGGTCGCAAAACCCTTTCGATGTTGGGTTTGCTCCAAATCGCTCTCGAACGTTCTGCCAGCCTCAGCCAGCTCATTGAAACCAGCATTCTTCATAGATATGAGGGGTTGCCTCAAGTTCTCCCTCAGTCCATGGTAGAAGAGGTTGTCCCTCTCCACATCATCAGCCATGGTCGTTCCAGCATAACAACCCAACCGAGTAAACTCCTGAAAATAGTCGTCCACCGTTTTGTCCCGCTTCACCAAGTGCAGAAATTTCCTCTGAAGGGCTACCCTTGTCGACACAGGAATGTACTTTTTCAAGAAAGCATTCCCAAAATCTTCAATGGACGGGGTCGTCCAGGAAACTAGCGACCACTATGGCTCACCCACCACAACTTAGCGTCTCCTTCCAACATGAAGGTCGTAAACTCAGATTTCTTTTCCTCTGGCATCTCTTCCGCCCTCAGAAGTTCTTGAATCCTTGCTCACCAGTCCTCCGCATCGGTCGGCATGTCGACTCCATTAATCGTTGTAGGATGGAAGCTTAAGAAATACTTAATTTATCGGTCTCCATGCCCGATAACCACTCGTTCAGCTAACGGCTCTGCTTGCCTGGCTCCTCCGCCTGGCACGACTGTTGCTGCATCCAGGGTAGTAGGAGATGCTACCTGCGCGACAGGGGTCATATCTTGCACTGCTGTAGAAGCTTGGGCTGCCACCATCGCATCTACGAGCATGTGATAGAAATTGGTCGGGGTTACCCCCATGCCAAACGGACCTGGAGTAATAGCACTGCTCGCCGAAGGCTCTTCTCATGCCCTCGACATCCCCGCCTCGTCTCTTGCACCCTTAGTAAAAGCAAGGTAAAATAAGAATCAGCCTTTATTCGTAAGACTTAGACACTTGGACACTGACAGTCCCGCGATACTCCTATGTGGATAACTTCTTAACGCAATTCGTTTAGGACATTCATCCACGAAGACATACCTTGGACACTAACCTTGCTCTGATGCCAAATTGTAACACCTCCCCTGTAATGACCGTATAATATGGGTCCGACCGGAGCCCCATAATATGCAGACTCCACAGCTTCAGCATTAAAAGATGATATGTAAACTACCCAAACTCAAAACTCAGACATCAATAACAAAAACATACAATCAAGAGTAGAAGTTATCCACCACACGGAGAGTATCAAAATGGCCTTAGGGCCTTACACATCATAAGTCCAAAACTTAAGCATCATTAAATAATAGTAATGTGCAAATGCACTCCTAAGCTACCTCGGCATGCAAGCAGGATTACATTTCATGGTGCATAACATTCAATCAGAATACATGCAAATAATAGAAAGATCACTTCATGCGGCTTAGGCCTATTTGCCTAGCGAGCTTGCTCCTCCTTGCGATCCTTGCCCTGTAAAAATTTGGTTGTAACGTGGGTCAGCAAAGGCTGACCTCAACTGTGTAATCAACACATCTCCTCCCGAACATCCCTAACGGACCCCGGGGCACTCTCCATTACACTGCAGGTCAGCACTTCGTATGCAACAATACAAATACATTTAAAGTTATAAAATAGGTTTGGATGTCTCATACAGCAAACATGTTAGTATGTTGAGCATATAATAAAAGCGGCCTACAATGCAGCATGAATGCAATCTCGGGTTTCACCCAAGGCACCCAAACGTTATGCTTCTAACACATCATCACATCAGGCACTCTAAATTCCCGATCAGTGTTCAAGCAGCAAACACAAGGGTACTCTAAATTCCCCCAAATGACATACAAACCGCAAACACAAGGGTACTCTAAATTCCCCCAAATGGCATACAAGCCGCCACACAAACAAATCGATAAGAAACTTTACTAAACCCCACCGGTCGCAACGACCCAGGCTCGACTCCAATATCGGAATCAAGTCCACCAAAGGAGACCCAACGGGACCTAGCTGGAATCGTCCGTGCTTGCCCAATGCTCAGCATTCTCGTCAGTTCCACAGAAGGGGACTTGTCTCGCCGGGAAACTCTCCACACATGACTTTGCAACGTCAAGGGCTAGCCAGTCGACCGTGGAGAGAAATCACGGCTTAGCACATCACAATCCCATGCCTTTCCCGCCCAAATCCACCGTTCGTACGGTAGCGTCCCCGTGCCCCAAGGAAACCATCTACCGTCACAACGGAGCTAACCTTGTCCTGTTCCGATGAACGTTACCGTGCCCCAAGGAAACCATCTACCATCACAACGGAGCTAACCTTGTCCGGTTACGCTTACGCATACTCATGCGAAATGAGGGGGGAACATACAGCATCACCAACGGCGTCTTGTCGTTATGCATCATCACCGAGTCAGACTAACGGTAGCGACTGCGGCTTCACCCACTAACGGAGCGGATTTCTAATACAATATCATGTCGGGGGTGGACACAATCGACTCGGTGGCTCCTCTTGAACCATGACAACCCAAATCCCTCTCATTTGAGATATTTGGTGCCTATATGCTTGAAATAAAATCAAGAAAAGGAAAATATGTCATGCACGCATCCTATAACTGAGAAGAGAAGGGTCGTTACCTTATGACTCCTCTTCTTAACCATCAAACCCTTGTCTTGCATGGATGAAAATGAGCGCCTCCAAGTCCTCTACCTGGATCTGGCCTCGGAATGATGATCGGAGGTCTAAAGTTTCGTCAATGGCGGAAGAAAGCTCTCTTCTTCCACCTCACACCTTTCTCTTCCAAACCCCAACTCTCACTTCCCCAAATGAGAAAATGAAGAGAAATAACCCTTCAGCCCTATATAAGCACTCTGGACGAGAGTCTTGGGCCTTAAGATTGAATCATAAATGAAATCGGATGGCTATAAAGCCAAACGATGGAACTGCTTCCGTCCGCTACCGTCGGGCGGTAACTATCTACCGCCGAGCGATAGGTTCCCGAGCGCTCGGCCAGAAAATAAAGTCGCGCTAACGCCGGCGGTAAGGCTAATGCCGCGCGGTGGCATTTTTCTCGAGAACTCGATGTTTTCTCTAAAACTTAGCGTTCGACAAACTGGGCACTTCATTCGACGTTCAACAAAATAGGGCTATCGTCGGGCAATAGCTACTATCGTCGAGCGGTAATCCTCCAGCGCTCAACGAACAGATCTTTCAATCGACTATCGACGAATCAGAGCTATCGCCGAGCGGATCAACGCTCGACGAATCAGAGCTATCGTCGAGCGGTACCTAGCTAACGCCGCGCGCTATCACTCAACGCCTGACCACTCAACGCTCTCAGCGCCTGGCCACTAACGCTCTCAGTGCCTGGCCACTCAACGTCACACTACTGCCGGACGATAACTACTACCGCCGGGCAATAGCTTACAGAGTCTCGTTCTGAAAACTGGGGTGTTACATGTTTCTCGGAGGCAGTTGCTGTCAGAAGCGCGCTGCCCGGAGGCAATTGCTGTGAGGAGCGCCTGCTTGGAGGTAATTACTATAAGGAGTGTGCTTCCTGAAGGTTGTTGCTGCGAGGAGCACGCTACTCGAAGACAGTTATTGTGAGGAGTGCGTTGCTCGGAGGTAGTTGTTGTAAATGTAAATGGAAATCTTTGTACTTGGGCGAAGTGAGTTTGCATTTCAAATCGCATGGATGATGCTCACCTTCTATATGACTAAAATAAGAAAACTTTTAAAGTTATTAGAGTTACAATCGTGAGACTATTCTTGTGGAAATTTACATGAAGAATTCATAGGAAAGTAAAATTGATAAATACTATACTAGGCAGAGCCCCCCTGATAGGTACGAAGCCCTATCTTGGGATGGTCGACTTAGGGATTCCACCCCAGTTCGTTCTATCAAGCAGTTGGCCGATTTCCTGTCAGTGGACTTGGTGCTTAGCCCCATAAGAATCTCCCCAAGAGGCCTTATTTAATGAGATACTCTGATGTAGGGATGTCGGATCGGAGATCTCCACGGATCTAACGCTCTATCTCTGTTGTACACGTCGTAGATCTACCGCACCTACATAGCACCTATCGCCCACAATTGTTCCTCGTCACAAAACGCAGCACAAACAACAAGGAGGAATGGTCGACTCGAAAACAACGATCGGAAATTTGAGTCTGAATATTCCCCAAGAAAACACAAAGGTTGCCACTCCTTTTTGAGAACAAGACCAAGGCTATAGGCCAAGATCCTCTCAGGCAAATAGGATCCACCCGATCCGGAAATAAAAAGCCTTGCAACGGCGATTTCGATTCGAAACTTGCAGCGATTAAATTAACGATCCGGAGAAAACGATTTGCGAAAACCACCACAACTAAAGAGAAGAAATCACACAAGGGAGGGGGAAGAGATTACCCAACTGGAAAGCTTTCACACAAGATAACTGTAGGAGAATCACTCTCTCCACGGATCCACCGGCATCACACTGAATGGTTTGCAACCTTCTTCCAAGGAGTCGCACCGAAGGAAGCCAAGCCGGAGTCGCACCGAACGGATGGAGGGAGCAAGGGGGCGGCGGCTTCACACCACAAGCTAGGGGGCGGTGGCTAGGAGAAGGCTCCTCTTGGCCGAAATTTCTCAAAGGAGATTAGGTTTTCAATTCTTTCTAATGATCTCATAACAAAGCCTCCTTATATAGGAGTTACAAACAAGCCTTAGCCCTTCATGATGGAGATGTAATCTCACCATCCGAATGGCTAAAGGCACACAAACATGAAAAATGTTCTAAATTAAAAATAATAAAACATGTAATGAATATAAAATTATCACTTAAACATAGGATAATTTTATATTCCAAATATAAAATAGAGTGCAAGAAGGAAATAAATAAGGCTAATGTGTTGCGGTGGCGGTAGCACGCCGCGGGCGGAGGTTGTAGCGTAGCCTTCCGTTAGCGTCATCGTGTCGCCTCACATCCTTGAGTTGTATTGCCTTATACACCGGATCATCATCAGCATCGTCAGCATCGTCTTCAAATGGTGGAGGAGGGGGCACGCCATCATACTCGATCTCCTGTTTAAGCTTTAAGAAATCTTCTGTGTCGTGTGCTTGTCCATAGTGGAACTCACAGCACTTAGTTTGGTACCCCGCATTTTTTACAGGTATTTAATGAGCATCTCGCTGCCTTGGATTACATAAAGCACATTTGTTTTGGAGGTATTTAGGGGTATGTATTTGTAACACCCCCAATTTGTCGCATAGCATATAGCAGTAGGTCCGGCCGGGACCCGACGCCATATACCACAGACAGACCGGGTGGTTACTCAATGGAAACCATCCAACTAATTATAACGTCCTACACAGAGCATTCTAGTGGAAGCAATTTTAGAAGTTGCAATTAAGAGAACTCAGCACCAAGCATGAATGTCCACTAAACACCAAATAGGAATGTAGTACATACACAAGTACAGGCCTTAAGGCCTTACAAAATGGTTCTCTTAATTTTACATGTTTTCCATACCACTGTCATATATGAATAAAAGCAAGTAAACACTTCAATTAGGCATTCAAGGGCCGGCTTCGCAATTTGGGCTTTAGCCCGCTATTGACCGCTTGGTCCAGCAGCACCTGCAAGCAACAAAACCACCGCACGGTGGCAAACAAAGGGCAACGGTCAGCAATGCTGACCAAATTATAACGATCCCACCCCAACTTGGGGCGGCGATGCTCCTTCCCTGCACTTATTAGCATAACCAAGCAGTATATAAATATACATTGCATCACAGGCGTTGGCACGCACGGCCACACGCTCCGTGCTCTCAGGGCACATTCTCGGTGAACCGGTCGATGTCACGTCAATCTAATCCATAGACATTCCGATCACACCACTGCCACTTTGACGACCACACTATGAGCATTTGTCTTCTTGGCATAGGTCACGTCAATTTAAGCCATAGACCGCTGAAGACCCTCATCTATGCCAATGGCTCTAACCGAAGGACATAGAACGGGTACGATTCCATCTAACCCGTGCTCACGCCGCAACGACAATTTAAGACATATGCGCAGGTCAAACTTCTCCCGAGTCCCGTTTCCAACACAAACTTCACATAACCCGGTTATGTTCTAGTTGGCTCCCAGGCCACCAAGTTGGTAAGATCATGCATCAGCCCAGTTTTCCGGGCGCACCTTAGGGTTAATCCCCAAAGCTCCCTGTTGCAATCTACCACGTAGAAAACCCGAAAAACAAACAATCGCACGGAGTCCTCTCTAGCATTTATGCAATGCAACATCACCGATCCAGACCAACATCTCCGGATAAGCTTCACACATCAAGCCTATGTCCGTTCTCGAATACGGACTCTAAACAACAGGGACTTTACATATCTACCTGAAGGAACGCCTCCAACTCACCGCAAACTCGCGAGAGCGGGCTTCCTATGCAAAGAAGGAGAGCTTCACATGCTCAAGAAGAGAATCGTTACCCTAGCGTTCTTCCTTAGCACCATGGAAATGTAAGCGGATGAAAAGCACCGCACTCTCTTTTCCTCCGTAGATCCGAAGTCGGCTCGCGATTTGGAGCTTCGAAGCTCCTCCAATGGCCGGATCTAGCTTCTTCTTCCTCCTTTGCTCTCACCTCTCTCTTGACTTAGAAAGAGAACCACTCAAGTAAAAATGAGGGTTTCAAAGGTCCAATCCCGCGTATATCCCATCAGGAATAACCCCCAGCCGTTGTATCCCAAATTAAAGAAACGAACCGCCTTGATTCGGGCCTGAAATGCTAAAACTGGGTCGAACATGGCCTGCGACACGCCCGTGTCCAGAGCCGTGTCCCCCATTCCCCGTCAAAATCAACGCGTCTGGAACAACACATGGGCATCAAACACGCCCGTGTTCGACCTGACATGCCCGTGTTCCAACTGACACGGCCGTATGGTCAGCTGTGTGCCTCCATCGACACAGCCCCGAAAACAACCCGAGACTCACACGGGTATTGGACACGCCCGTGTCCTAGCTCGTGTCTACTCAAACACGCCTGGGCGCCATGCCATGTTCACTGTCTCGACACTTCGTCGAGCGAAGTTCGTCGACTGACTGACACGGCCTTGGACACGCCCGTGTCCTAGGTCGTGTGCCTTGTCTCGACATATTGTCGAGAAAAATTCATCGACTCCCCGGGCCATTTGTCGACACGGGCTCGACACGCCCTGAGACACGCCCGTGTCTCAGGCCGTGTTCTCATCTCGACGATCGTCGACTCCAAAATCGTCAACCTCTCGACCAAATCGTCGACTCCAGCCTGACACGCCCTGGGACACGCCCGTGTCCCAGGCCGTGTGCCTCCTGCCAGATTCCAAATCTGACCCAAAACGTCTCCCGTCGCTCTTTTGAGTTTCGGGCCGTTACAACTCTCCCCCTCTTAAAAGAATTTCATCCACGAAATTATATAAAGGAAAGACAAGTACCAAAATTAAATTGTACCTGAGCGTAACAACTCCGGATACTCGACAAGCATAGTCTGCTCTCGTTCCCAAGAGAGCTCCTCTCGATCGCAATTGTCCCATCAGACCTTGACCATCCTGATCTCTTTATTGCGTAGCCGCTTGACCTCCGAGTCCTCAATCCGCATGGGCTTGACTCTTGTCGTCAACCCACTATCCACCGGCACTTGATCAACCGTGATCACTTGCGAAGGCTCTTGCACCGCCTTCCGTAGCATCGAAATATGGAATACATCATGTAAACCAATAAGCTCCACTGAGAGCTTCAACCGATAGGCTGCTTCACCAACCCGCTCCAAAACCTCAAACGGCCCAAGGTACCTCGGGCTTAGCTTTTTCAATTGCCGCACCCGCGAGACACCCTTGAACGGCTTGATCTTTAAGTACATATAGTCTCCCACAGCGAACTCCGCGTTCCTGTGCTTGGCATTATAGTACTTCGCTTACCGGTCCTGAGCGATAAGCAACCTCTCCCGAATGGTACGCACCAACTAAGTAGCATCCTCCACTTCTAAACACTTATACAACTTTGACTCACCCGTTTCTAGCCAAGATAACGACGTGCGACATTTTCTACCATATAGGGCCTCGAAGGACGCCATTTGAATACTCGCTTGGTAGCTATTGTTGTACGCAAACTCCACCAAATAAAGATGGTCTTCCCATTGCTTTCCAAAGTCCAAGACACACATGCGGAGCATGTCTTCCATAGTTCTATTGACCCTCTCGGTCTATCCATCTGTTTGTGGATGGAAGGCTGTACTGAATTTCAACTTTGTTCCCAACATTTGCTGCACTAGCCTCCAATCATTGGACGTGAACCGCCCATCTCGGTCACTCACGATGCTGCGGGGCACACCGTGAAGCCGTACTATATTATCCACATACAATTTTTCCAACTTCTCCACCGGATCATCCTTCCTATGCGGAATGAAATGCGACACCTTCGTTAGCCGATCTACGACCACCCAGATGGCGTCGTTCCCCTTTTGCGACCTTGGCAAACCGTGCACAAAGTCCATAGAGATGTCATCGAATTTCCACTCCGGAATAGGCAAGGACTTCAAAAATCCTCCCGGCTTTTGGCATTCCGCCTTCACCAAGGTGCAAGTTTGGCACTTCGCCACGTAGAGCGCCACATCTTTCTTCAAACCCGGCCACCAAAACAGTTTCTTTACATCGCGGTACATCTTCGTGCTCCCCGGGCGAATCGAGTACTTGGTATGGTGTGCCTCGTACAACAATTCCACCAGTAAATTGCCCACACTTGGGACGCACAGACGACCGTCTTTCCAAAGTAATCCGTCCTCCACAACGAATTGGGAATTTCACCCATCCAGAGCCTCTACCATGAACTGCTTCATATGGACATCCATATCCAAAGCCTGCCGAATCCGATCAGCCAGGTCATATTGTACTTCAGTCCAATTCAGTACTGCTTCGGCACTTGATTGTCTATCCACACAAACAATCTCCAATGCCTTCAACTCCCGAACCAACCGCTCGTCATGGATCGACAGCCAATTGGCTTGAGCTGGGGACCGGCGACTCAACGCGTCCGCAACTGCATTATCCTTACCCGGCACGTAGTGGATCTTGAATATATAGTCCCCCAGGAACTCCATCCATCTACGCTACCGCATATTCAGATCTTTCTGATCAATCAGATACTTCAGGCTCTTGTGATCGGTGTAGATATCAATCTTCACACCGTACAAATAATGCCTCCACAGCTTCAAGGCAAAAATCACGACCGCTAACTCCAAGTCATGGACCGAATAATTATTCTCGTGCACTTTTAGCTGTCTCGAGCCATAAGCTATTACACTTCCGTGTTGCAGTAGCACACAACCCAAACTGTTGCCTGAAGCATCGCTATAAATCTCATAACCTTCGGTCCCACACGGCGAACTCAGCACAGGCGCCGTGGTCAACCGACATTTCAACTCCTCAAAATCTCGCGCGCACTCCGGCGTCCAAACCAACTTCTGCTCCTTCCTCGTCAAAGTAGTGAGAGGTAACGCTATCCGCGAGAAGTTCTCTACGAAGCGCCTATAATAGCTGGCAAGCCCCAGAAAGCTCCGGACTTCCGCTACCGTAGAAAGCTCAGGCCACTCCCGTATCACAACAATCTTCGCCGGATCCACTGCAATACCCTCTACACTCACTATATGACCGAGGAACACCACTGAGGATAACCAAAACTCGCACTTCGAGAACTTGGCATACAACTGATTCCTCCTTAGCATCTCCAAAACCAAATGAAGATGCTTGAAGTGATCTTCCTCACTCTGCGAGTACACCAAAATATCGTCGATGAAGATGATCACAAAATGGTCCAAGTACTCCCTGAAGGTCCTGTTCATCAGATCCATGAACACTGACGGCGCATTAGTCAGCCCAAACGGCATGACCGTAAACTCGTAATGCATGTATCTCGCACTGAATGCTGTATGCAGGATATCACTCTCCCTTATTCGCAGTTGATAGTACCCGGACTTGAGATCCAACTTTGAGTACACCGTCGACCCGACCAACTGATCAAAAAGATCATCGATCCGGGGGATCGGGTACTTGTTCTTTTCCGTCAACTTGTTGAGCTCCCGATAATCAATACATAGCCTCAAGCTTCTGTCCTTCTTCTTAACAAAGAGGACCGGCGCGCTCCAAGGCGAAGAACTTGGGCGCACATACCATTGCTCCAACAACTCTTGCAGTTGAACCTTCAGCTCCGCCATTTCTTTAGGCGCTATACGATATGGAGAGCGTGACACAGGCTTTGCACCTAGTATGAGCTCTATCATAAAATCTATCTCTCGTTGAGGCGGGGCTCCAGGAAGATCTCTAGGGAACACATCAGGGTATTCTGATACCACTGAAATACTATCCAACGAGGGCTTCGGCTTTGTAACCTCCACTAGTGTAAAGAACAGTTCTGCACCGGCACGAACCGCCTTCACCACCTAAAGAGCAGAAATCAACGTCTTTCTTGACCCCTTTAAGCCCATAAAAGTCGTCTCACGACTTGCTCCCAACTTGACTTCCTTGCGACCGCAATCAATATAGGCCCGCTACTCCGAGAGCCAGTCCATGCCAAATATAACTTCGAACTCCACCAATGGAAGTAACGACGCTTGCAGATCGAACTCCTGATTCCCAATGCGAATCTTCACACCGCAGATTCTATCCGCGCGCATCGAACATCCATTGGGCACCAACACATCCAACTTATCCTTCACCATCAAAGAAGGGACTCCGATGCGTGATATAAATCCTTCGGACAAGAAGGAGTGTGAAGCTCCCGTATCGAAGAGTGCTCTTGCCGGATTTTCACAAATCAAAACAAATCATAAACAAGCAGTGGTAGGGTAATAGGTGCATAACAAGTATTTAAAGAAATTAACTTGCTTTAAATTAAACTGTACCTGTCACCACATCCGCCTGTTTGATGGCCTCCTGTTGGCCAAGATTGTATACCCTCGGTTGGGCCGGAGCATAATGGGACGTGGTTGATTCCACTGCCTTGCCCTTCTCTTCGTAAGTCGCTCCCGGCTTCCTTTCGGACTTGGGACGTCTGATCCTACAATCGCGGGCAAAGTGCCCCGACTTTCCACAAGTGAAAGCTGCGCCCGGGGTTCGACCCGTAGTCGCCCCAGAAGCACCAGAAGGAGGAGCTGGACCCGAAGTCCTATGCTTCTTGTGGAATCTTCGATAGCTGGACTTTGAACTAGTCGACACTTTGAACTCAGATTTCTTATCACCAATGCTCTTCTTTGCTTGTACATTCTTCATGTCCTTCTCCAAGGACCGGGCCGTGTTGACCAAGGTCAAGAAACCCTATGTCATCGGCCCCGAGAGTAGTAACCTCAACTCATCTCTCAACCCTTCGTAGAATCGATTCGTCTTGCGCTCCTCATCCGCAATGGTGGAGCTAGCATATTGACTCAAACGAGTAAATTCATAGAGATATTCATCCACGCTACTGTCCCCTTGAACCAACTTCAGGAACTCGTTCTCCAACGCTATCCTCTGCGCCGAAGGGAGGTATCTAGCCAAGAACAATCTTGAGAACTCCTCCATCGAGACATCAACAAGTTGCCTACATCTCAATAGATGCAGCTCCAATCCTTCCGACCACAATCTCGCTTCACCGTCCAAAAGGAACGTAGCAATGGTGGTCATTTGCCACTCCTCCGTCTCCATTGCTGTCATGACTCTCTTCACCCTGGAGAGCCAGTCTTCAGCTTGTGATGGGGTTCCCAACCCTGAGAATACCTGAGGATTAAAGCTCATGACATGTTTGAGCTGTCTCTCGGTTGCCCTCCTTGGCACCAACGGCTCCACTACTACCTACTCCACCGCAGGAGCGGGCTACTGCATTTGCCTTGCAGGTTGCGCATTCATCATGGACAACACTGCTTCGGCCACCAGTCGTATGGCCTCAGCCGATGGAGGTGTTGTAGGAGCAACATTAGGTGCACTGCTAGCCTCAGAAACTCAACGTTCTGACGGCCCAGCACCACTTCTGGTCACCTATAGTGCTACAAAACACCATTAAGCGACCAAATAAAATTGCAAATAACAATTATAGGAACACATAGGTTGCCCAAACACGTGTATTTTCATTCCTAAGTGGACATTCATGGGTTCATTTACTGTTATAACGATGGCGCACACACATGTGCTCACCACCCCTTAAAAGAATTCGCCCACGAATTCATTTTAATCCCGACCAAAACTAGTAGTCTGATACCAAATTGTAACACCCCCTATCCGTCGCATAGCATATAGCAGTAGGTCCGGCCGGGGCCCGACGCCATATACCACAGACAGACCGGGTGGTTACTCAATGGAAACCATCCAACTAATCATAACGTCCTACACAGAGCATTCTAGCGGAAGCAATTTTAGAAGTTGCACTTAAGAGAACCCAGCACCAAGCATGAATGTCCACCAAACACCAAATAGGAATATAGTACATACACAAGTACAGGCCTTAAGGCCTCACAAAATGGTTCACTTAATTTTACATGTTTTCCATACCACGATACGCAGGCCGGTCATACATGAATAAAAGCAAGTAAACACTTCAATTAGGCCTTCAAGGGTCGGCTTCATAATTTGGGCTTTAGCCCGCTATTGACCGCTTGGACCAGCAGCACCTGCAAGCAACAAAACCACCGCACGGTGGCAAACAAAGGGCAACGGTCAGCAATGCTGACCAAATTATAACGATCCCACACAAACTCGGGGCTGCGATGCTCCTTCCCTGCACTTATTAGCATAACCAAGTAGTATATTAATATACATTGCATCACAGGCGTTGGCACGCATGACCACACGCCCCGTGCTCTCAGGGCACATTCTCGGTGAACCGGTCGATGTCACGTCAATCTAAGCCATAGACATTCCGATCACACCACCGCCACTTTGACGGCCACACTATGAGCATTTTGTCTTCTTGGCATAGGTCACGTCAATTTAAGCCATAGACCGCCGAAGACCCTCATCTATGCCAACGTCTCTAACCGAATGACATAGAATGGGTACGGCTCCATCTAACCCGTGCTCATGCCGCAATGACAATTTAAGCCATATGCGCGGGTCAAACTTCTCCAGAGTCCCGTTTCCAACACAAACTTCACATAACCCGGTTATGTTCTAGTTGGCTCCCAGGCCACCAAGTTGGCACGATCACGCATCTGCCCAGTTTTCCGGGTGCACCTTAGGGTTAATCCCCAAAGCTCCCTGTTGCAATCTACCATGTGGAAAACCCAAAAAAAACAATCGCACGGAGTCCTCTCCGACATTTATGCAATGCAACATCACCGATCCAGACCAACATGTCCGGATAGGCTTCCCACATCATGCCTATGTCCGTTCTCGAATACGGACTCTAAACAACGGGGACTTTACATATCTACCCGAAGGAACGCCTCCAACTCACCGCAAACTCGTGAGAGCGGGATTCCTATGCAAAGAAAGAGAGCTTCACATGCTCAAGAAGAGAATCGTTACCCTAGCGTTCTTCCTTAGCGCCATGGAAATGTAAGCAGATGAAAAGAACCGCACTCTCTTTTCCTCTGTAGATCCGAAGTCGGCTCGCGATTTGGAGCTTTGAAGCTCCTCCAATGGCCAGATCTAGCTTCTTCTTCCTCCTTTGCTCTCACCTCTCTCTTGACTTAGAAAGAGAACCACTCAAGTAAAAATGAGGGTTCCAAAGGTCCAATCCCGGGTATATCACATCAGGAATAACCCCCATCCTTTGGATCCCAAATTAAAGAAACGAACGGCCTTGATTCGGGCCTGAAATGCTAAAACTGGGCCGAACACGGCCTGCGACACGCCCGTGTCCAGGGCCGTGTCCCCCATTCGCCGTCAAAATCGACGCGCCTGGAACAACACACGGGCATCCAACATGCCCGTGTTCGACCTGACACGCCCGTGTTCCAACTGACACGATCGTGTGGTCGGCCATGTGCCTCCATCGACACAGCCCCGAAAACAACCCGAGACTCACACGGGTATTGGACACGCCCGTGTCCTAGCCTTTGTCTACTCGAACACTCCTGGGCGCCAGGCCGTGTTCATTGTCTCGACACTTCATCGAGCGAAGTTCGTTGACTGACTGACACGGCCTTGGACACGCCCGTGTCCTAGGCCGTGTGTCTTGTCTCAACACATCGTCGAGCGAAATTCGTCGACTCCCCGGGCCTTTTGTCGACACGGGCTCGACACGCCCGAAGACACGCCCGTGTCTCAGGCCGTGTTCTCAGCTCGACGATCGTCGACTCAAAAATCGTCGACCTCTCGACCAAATCGTCAACTCCAGCCTGACACGGCATGGGACACGCCCGTGTCCCAGGCCGTGTGCCTCCTGCCAGATTCCAAATCTGGCCCAAAACGTCTCCTGTTGCTCTTTTGAGTTTCGGGGCGTTACAGTATTTCAAGTGATGCCGAGGTCGTGGGTTGCCGTGACATTCTTTGTTCTTCCCCAGGTCTGATGAAGCTTCTTGCTCCCTTCTCCTTTTTATGCCTCTATCGAATTATTTTTGATGCGTCTTAATTTCTTTATCAGCTGCAATTTGGGCTTCGACTCGTCATATTAGATCAAGATAACTTGATGTCATTTCTCTCATTAATGACAAATAGAAGCTACCAGGGCGGAGTCCTCCCAAGAGGAAGCCTCGTAAGAGCTCGGGGCTGACGTACGAGATCAGTCATGCTTCTACAGTGAAACGATGAAAAAAATCTCTGAGGGTTTCTCCTTCACTTTGGCGGATCCCAGACAAGTGGGAAGAATCTTTAATTATTTGGTGGCTGACGATGAATTGGTTCGTGAATTATTGTGATAGTTCTGCAAAATTCTTCATCTCCACCTCCTTTAGAGATAGGATCCAAGTGTGATCTTGTCCTTTCAAAGTCCCTGGGAAAGCTTGGCACAATAGTTGATCTGAGACATTGCAAAGTTACATCATGATTGCGAAGTGTCTGAGATGCTCTTATGAGTCACTTGTACCATCGTACGTCTCGATCTTTGGGAGCCTGAAATTATGAGGGATTGGGTGAGTCCGGATCTCAGGTGCAAATGCCGAGTAATGATGGAGGTGGCGGCTAGCCGAAACGGCGCACTGGTTGGCTCGCTCGCGCTCTTCTGTGATTAAGTTTAGAATTTCTTCATGTGTGATCCTTTCATCGAGGCCCGCTACTTCAGGGTTGTTGCAGTGATTTTGAGTTTCAGGTTCTCTGGCAGGACAGACTTCACGACCTTGAACATCCACGCATGGGGGGGTCTGCTTTAAGCATGTAGATTGGAAAGTTATGGGGAACTGGACCGACATGCCCCCCAAGGGTCATCCCTTCTGCGGTGCGGGTAACTCCTCCCGCCATAATCTCTAGTCACGATTACCACTGTGTTGAGGGTACTATCTTCTAAGGATGTTTGGAATTCATTTCCCACAGACGGTGCCAAACTGTTACAGACTAACTCAACATCTCGGTCGGGCCAGAATACATGGACCGTCTTAGCTCTCGGAACTGTCAAGCGCGCATGCAATCAATGAAAATAGAATACTGACAAGGTAATTTTTTTGACGTGGAAAATCCCGAAAAGAGATGAAAAACTGTGTGGTCGGATCTGTGCCGACAAAACATCCACTAGATCTGAGTGTTGTTACAGGGACTTTTCAAGAACTCAAGGGTTACAGGCAATCTCCCGGTACAATTATTGGAGAGAGAGAGAGAGAGAATACCTAGAGGGTGACAGGCCACCACTCACAAGGCTAATTATTTCTTCGAGTGCTGCGAGGAGTAATGGGCTCATTGTATTCTGGAGTCTTATAATAATTCCTGGAGGAGAGAGCAGCTTGTTGTACACGTTCTGATAACTGGAGCTTTGAGGCTTGGAGGCGAGCACGTCCTACCCTCTACTTCTTATCTCTAATTGTCTTTTGGAGAAGCGTGGTTTGGTTGTCTTATCAGTAGATGGAGTACTTATTCTAGAGTGCATGGTGCCCTTGTTGGTAAAGAGCGCGCTGGGAGTATGATAGAGGAGAGCGCGCTAGGCAATTGCTGGAGGAGGTCGCGCTGAGCGGCTGCGAGTATATAGAGGGAGCACAGTGCGCATGAAGAAGGAGAGTGTATGGCGAGTGGGGGAAAGAGACTTGCATAAGTGAACGATGTGTGTGAGAGCACACGGGAGCATGCAGGGGAGAAACACGCGCAAGAACGCGCGAGGGAGAGGCATGCGCGAGTACGCACAAGGAAATGACGATCAGAAAAGCGTGCAAATAAGAGACGCGCGCAGGAGCATGCATGGAGGCGATGCACGCGGGAGCACACAATGAAGAGAAATGGAGGTGGGATAAAATCCGTAGGAGGAATTCTCGGACAAAGAAGATGAAGATCTTCGAAGGAGGCATCGAAGACGAAGGAGATCTTCAAGGAGCCCTTGAAGACCTTCGAGGAAGGAGGAGATGGAGGAAGGAGAGAAAAGATCCGTAGGAGGATTTCCCGTGGAAGGAGAGAATGAGAATTAAAGGGGGGTTTGGGGTCCTATTTATAGGCTTCATGGGTGGTTATGGAGGTCACGCGTTTATCTGCAGCCCATAACCACCATGATCATTATTGATAGACCGAAATATTATAATTAATTTTACGAGACTATGGTTTAATATGCACATAAATTTTATAATTTATGTTAAATGCAGACCAGTCTAATTTTGGCAATGCATTATCTCCATTACAGGTGATCATGCGGGCGGTTATGTGGGTGGTTACCCATGTAACCAACATCATCGATCGCGGGAGCGTGATCGGATGGTGGATAATACACATGACAGAACACAGGCTGCCTCTATGACGATGGGCAAGGTTTCCCACTAACGAGGGTTACGCTTGACCGAAGGGACTTGTCCTACCACCGAGTAGTGGCCGACCGACCGAGGGGAAGAAGAAATGGCCCATTGGCGGTGCCGGCATAGGAAGGGCGGCAGAACCACCATCCGTTTTGGGTGAAACGGGGGCCGCCCCTATGAGGGGCAGTGGCCATAACAGGCGACAAAATTATTGCACGATTTGGGCAAAACAAGGGCCTCCCTTGTGAGGGGCAGCCACCAGAATGGGAGTCAAAACTGTCTCCCGTTCTGGGCGAAACAGAGGCCTCTACTATGAGGGGCGGCATCCAGAACGGGTGGCAAAATCACGGCCCATTATGGGCGAAAAAGGAGCCGCCCCTGTGAGGGGTGGCGGCTAAAACGGGGTGAAAAATCGCCCCCATTCTGGCGAAACAGGAGCCACCCCATGTAAGGGGCGGCGATAGAACGGGCGGCCAAATCGCCGCCCTTTCTGTGTGAAACAGGGGCCGCCACCGTGAGAGGCGGCACCAGAATGGGCGGCAGAATTGCCGCCCATTCTAGGTGAGATACGGGCCGCCCCTGTGAGGGGAGGCGACCAGTACGGGCGTCAAATTTGCCGCCCGTTCTGGCCGAACAATAGGCCCCCTGCCAGGGATCGCTGCTCCGTCGGACGGCCAGGTGGCCGTAGAAGAAGGCCACACCTTGGGCGCAGCCTGGCCCTGCGCACGCAGTTGAGCAGTTCCCAGAGAGCACACAGGTGCGAGCGGCCCAAGACGCGCGCTTCCCTGACACGCGCTAGTTCGTGCATAATGGGGCGCGCGCTGGTGCACGCTTGGTCGGACACTTAGTGCGGGTCGGGGTGGGGTGGTCCTCGAGCTCGACTGAACCATTCTTAGGGGGTAACCCCATCAGGTCTAATGCAGCTTATAACAAGCAACTGAAAGCTACCAACTAATAGCAACTATGCTGACAACTTTAATTGACGGGCCTGCTACCAGACATGTATAGCCCGGAATGCATGCCAACCAAAAAGTAAATTTGGGGCCTCCTGAGAGCTCATATGTGACATGGGCACGAGCCTAACCATGTCCATGCCAAATCAGCTATACTTTGGTTGGGCTTTCATCTGGGGCTAAATTTGCACCTCTAAATTATACACTTATTGTTTATCGAAAAACAAAGACGACGACCAAAAACATTGCTTGGGAACGCACAGTTGTAGGAGACTTCTTTTTCGATCCTCGGATACTGATCTATGTTCAAAATATTTTTAAGAAAAACAAGCTCATTCCTCTATCAGTTATTCGGAAAAAAATTTATGCGGGTATTGTCCCCTCTTCTAGGAATGTTGATAGCTATTTCAAAAACAAATACGGTTCCACCACTTTATTCGATTGACTGTCTCGACTGCTTCCCATTTCAGTTTCTCGCCTCCGCCATTTTTAAATAAGGTGACAAGGTTAAGCGTTCTCCGTCGGTGGGCATTCCAGCTTCTCACCTACCACTCATACCTTCTCAAAAATAAATAGTTGTCAACAATAGCCACGAGTAACCTAGGCTGCGCTGCGCCAACGACCTCATCTCTCTATAATATCCAAGTCAAGCTTGAGAAGAACATGAAACACGAAGTGTGTATTCTGCCTCAGCAACTAGTTATAGGTTTTCAAGATTTGTAGTATGAGTCTGGATTTGTTTAGATTTCAAAAATTCATCAAATGTAAATGAAATTCTTTTCTATGGGTAGCTAAACACCTAGAGGGGAGGTGAATATGTTTGTTTAGACTTTTTAAGTCTATTGAATTTATGAGCTTAGTGTGTATTAATGTTAGTTGTTAGCTTTCAAGAATACACAACAACACACAATATTTATAATGGTTTCCCTATCTAAGGTACATCCACTTTCCTTCACCACCTATCTAGTAGTGTGTTAGATTCAGTTAACTCCTTCGTTTTTGTCAGCTCCTTAAGCTAACACCTCAAGTCCCTCGGGATCTTAAAACTCAGAGTGAATATCACTCATACAACTCAGAGTTAAGCAACTCCTACCTCAAGCACTGCAGCCCTACACTAAGGGATACAACAAATCTCCTTCTTCAGATCCCTCGGGATCCTACCTCAGATCCACTCTTGGATCCTACCCACTTAGAGACAAAAGCTCCTACCACTCAGCCTTTATAATACAGGCTTACAGCTCAGATCACATAGTGATCCTACAGAATGAATAAGTTTTTTTTGAGATTGACTCCAAAGAAATAGTCATCCGAGTCACCTTCCTAGGCTATGTATAACCAGCCTTAACTCTTCACAGCACTAAGAATGTGGATCTTTAAGTTTGTTCTGCTTGTGCTGAAAATATCTATTGCAAAGCTCTGTTTCTTCAAGCTTATGTTGATCAGAAGTTTAGTACAGCAACCTTGAAGAAGAACATCAACAATCAAGAGTGTTCTACAAACTGGTACTTTTTGAAAATTAGGATTCAAGTTCTTGCTGAAGACTCCTAAGAGTTTTTTGATTTCAAAAACTTTTCTGGTAAAAACGATGATATATGTGCAGAACTTGTTTTTAATTTCTCTACAAAGACCTTTTATATCCCTTAGTTCCATGTCTCTTTAATCCTGTATGGGAAGGTAGAATAGGCAGGTTTAAAGTAGCTTTTCTGTTAACTGCACTGCATAATGCATGCACTGTCATTTGTGCTTTAGCGTGCAAAACCCGCTTCATTTGAATTTGGATGACATCAGCATGACTCAGCACTTGTGGACTTATTAACTTTCACCATACAGTAAGCATAGGCATTGAGTGAAGTCTTGTTACTCAGCACAATAACACTTTGCTGAATAACTATCTAACTCCTGAGGTGTTGAGTGACCCTTCATCACTCAACAATGTTGCCTTTGACATCTTAACTGATAAGGCATTAAGTGACCCTTCTGTTGGGTTTTGTTATACGTCACAATACTTGTGCGCAGCGGAAATGAAATAAGAAAACTAAAAATATTTTGGATCTTGTGATGAACATTGATCAAGAATTAAAATGCAATTAATAAAATTATATCTTTGAGGAATTGAGTTAATACTCAACCAAGGTGCTCCGATGAAGTCCAACGAACCCAACGGCCGGAGTTCCGAGCGTAGAATAGTGACCACTCCTCTACGGATATCCACACAAACACGGAGAACCCTTGACTCTTACCACACAAGATCTAGGTTGGAAGTAGGTTTGCCCTCAACGTCTCCATGGACTACTAGATCCGTTAAAGGAAAGGCAGCGGTGACTAATGTGATGCTCAGAAACATTTTCCGGCGACGTACACGGACGGCGGACTATCGGCGGCGAGATCGGCGTTCACGACCCAGGGGAACAGTTCCGTCATTGGGAGGAAGAGGAAGAGTCTGACCCGCTCAATTAGGTAAAAAGGGAATAGTAACTTACTCGGTTTACTGTACATATCGCTTATATACTTAATACCGAGCCAAACTATATCGACAGATCACGCTGAACTGGGCTTAAAGGAAATAAACCGGATGAAATGGAATTCATCGAGCATTCACGTCGATATTCGACAAATCAAAAGTTATTTGTCAAAATAACACGAGTATACTCGACGAATCGAGGCAGGGCAACTCGTCCATGTATTAAGGTGATATTCGATGAATCAGGGTCTAACTCATCGAATCTATCATGATGATACTCTATGAACCAAGTCCAATTCGTCAAGATAACACCATGATACTCGATGAATTCAAACGGACTCGTGGAGATGTCATGACTATACTCGACTAATTCAAGCCTATTTATCGAAACCTTACGACTATACTCGACAAATTTCCCATAGATTCTTCCGACCACTTACCAGATGACACATATTCATAATATAGATCCCGGAATGAAAATTCTTCACATTCGGAACATCATAGGATTGGTCTTTTACTCATATCACATATGAGTATGGCCAACACAAACCTTTCCAACTTCTTCAATGCTCTTATATGCGAGCTCATAGGCTCATATTGTGTTGGCAGTGAGGCTACATATTTGATCACTTCCAGATCACCATGATAATACCAACGCCTCCATCACTGAATGCATTTGTACTTAGCAGAATTCTTCTGGTTGTAGGCATTAAATGAACCTTCTTCACTCAATGCTCTTGGACTTGATAGTATCCTGATTGAAGGCATTGAGTGAACCATCTTCTTGTACTATAACTAGAACCTGCTCCCCCTCAACTTGAGTACTGGAGGGCAGCACCTGAGAATCAATTAGAATCTGATCTATTCTTTCTTATAGGTTATCTAGGAAAGAGTCAATCTAGTCTTTTTGACCAACAGAATATTGACCATGCTCCCCCCTCCATAGGAGCATCTACCCTGCGAGTTTTCCCCTCAATCTCCATACAGTTTCTGTCCAAAACAACTCCAACCTGTTTCTTAACAAGTTCAGCTGGAGTGTCGTTAGATTGAGAAACACTACTAGGTAGAGTTTTGGCCCCATGTTCTGAAGATAAAGACACCTGAGCACTCACATCTCTCCTATTCTTAGTAGTAGATTCAGATAACTGAGGGTCATGAGGTTATTCACCTCTGCTCTTAGAAGTGCTGCTTTCAGAGCTTTCTTCAGTAATTGTGACTACTTTCTTTTTCTTCCTTTCAACAGGTTATTGTTGTGGGACCAATACTTTATCTCATATATCAAACATCCTAGAGTCCATCTTTCTCATGTGATGTATCTTAGCTCCTAGCATCACATTAAGGATCCCTGGAGCAGAAATCTACAATAATAAGGACAGTATTTTACCCATTTTGGGTTCTGGAATCCATTCCATTATCCTTTCAAAAAGGATCCTTCCACAATCAGTCCTCTTAAATAGTATCATTCCTGTCATTATCTCAAACATCTTAATAGAAATCTTATCATGAGAACCTGTCTTGCAGATTAAGGTCTTATATATGACATCTGCTAAGAACTTCTCCTTCAGATTCATCTCTTTCCTTAATATAGAACCAGTGGTGTGCTTTGATAGGCCACACCATTTAATATATGACTTCACATCCTCAAGAAAAAGTTCATCCTCCTTATCTTTTGACCCAAACTAAGTTAGGTTCAGAGCTTTTCTTAGCTCCTTGAGGAAATCTTAATCATGTTCCCACGGATTGAAGTCTTAATCTTATTGGAAGAAATGTCCACTTAAGCATTTGAATATAGTTCT
Source organism: Platanthera guangdongensis (assembly GCA_039583875.1). Classification (NCBI taxonomy): domain Eukaryota; kingdom Viridiplantae; phylum Streptophyta; class Magnoliopsida; order Asparagales; family Orchidaceae; genus Platanthera; species Platanthera guangdongensis. Next base: position 146,327,796 of record CM077150.1, read on the forward strand.
AATACTCCCCTTTTCCAGATAGAACTAGGTTCTGACATCACAAAATCTAGTTCGGCGACATACAATAAATAAAGAACCATCTATACTTCTTTGAGCACATCATTGAATCCATTCCTGATAAGTTTAGAGCCCTCAAATAGGAAATCCACTCCTTTAGGTGCAATTGAATCTTGAGATTCTAGAGAGTTTAAGAGCTTGCTTGATAAAACATCGTAGGGATGCAGAGAGTCGAATAGGGCAAGGAACTATATGATTTATTCTATACACACATTTCTATTTATCGTTACCCATATTCGAGAATGTGGAGAGGCGCGTACCTGTCGTGATTTACATAATTTGATCAACGACTGAGATTAATCTCAAGAGTTGTCCGTAATTTGAACTGCCAAAATAAATGCATTGAGTGCACTCAACACACTCGACGCTTTTGATGTCTGGACTTTTCGTAATGCTTTCAATGCCTAGATAGTTAATCCATTTCTTTCTTGATTACCTACAAATGGTAAACCCCCCCCCCCCAATGCACATATGCATGTAAACATAATAATGCTACTCCAAGTTCAACATACCCAACTCAAATTTGAAGGTGTTGAACTTAGCTTCATCTAAAGGCTTAGTGAATATATCAGCCACTTATTTGTCTGTGGGGAAAAACTCATGACTGATATCTTCCTTCTCAACATGCTCTCGAATAAAATGATATCTAATCTCAATGTCTTGGTCCTGTTATGAGAGACAAGATTTTTAGCAATTGAGATAACACTAAATGAATCACAATACATGGATGTTTTACTTAACTAAAAATTATAATTCTGGAGTTGTTTTTGAATCCATAGTAGTTGTGCATAGCAACTAAAATATATTCTGATTCTATAGTCGAGATGACTACAATTGTCTGCTTCTTTATGTTCTAAGAAACCAGTCTTCTTTGTAGAAACTGATAGGATCCATATGTGCTTTTCCTGTCTTCTCTACAACCTGTAAAATCTGCATTTGAATACCCAATTAGCTCAAAATCATTATTCCTATGGTACCAAAGACCAAAATCAAGTAAGCCCTTGAGATATCGCAGAATTCTTTTAGCTGCTAAATAATGAGACTCTTTAGGGCATGTATGATACCTAACACAAATACATGTAGCATACATAATCACTGACCTACTAGCAGTCAAGTAGAAGAGGGAGCCAAATATACCCATATACAAGGTTTCATCAATAGGTTTCCCAGTCTCATCCTTCTCTATTAACATAGTTGATCTCATAGGAGTTTTCATTATGGATGCATTCTCGATTCTAAACTTCTTGATTAACTCCTTAGTGAACTTACACTGAGAGATAAATAATCCATCCTCTGACTGTCTAACTTGGAGGCCCAAGAAATACTTGAGTTCACTCATGTTGTTCATCTCAACTGCTATTACATAAATTTAGCAAACTTCTTTCAAAGACCATCATCAATAGTTTCAAAAATTATTTCATCTACATAAATTTGGATAAGGATTATCTTACCCTTGACTTCCTCAGGAATAATGTCTCATCTATCTTCCCCCTTAAGAATTTGTTCTCAATGAGAAAGATAGATAGGGTTTCATACCATGCCCCGGGGACTTGTTTCAAGCCATACAAAGCTTTTCTTAACTTTAATACATAGTTAGAGAAGTTATAGTTAACAAACCTGAGGGTTTCTCAATATAGACGTCCTCTTCTAGGTCATTATTCAGGAAAGCTGACTTAACATCCATTTGGTAGACCTTATATCCTTTATATGAAGCATATGCACGGAAGCATTTTACGCCTCTAGTCTAGTAATTGGTGCAATGGTTTGATCAAAATCAACACCTTCCTTTGCATGTACCCCTTGGCAACCAACCAAGCTTTATTTTTGATGATAACACCATTCTCATCAAGCTTGTTTCTATAAATCAATTTGGTTCTAATGATGTTATGTCCACTAGGTTTGCAAACTAGCTTTCAGACATTGCATCTCTTAAACTGGTTCAGTTCTTCATGCATAGCCACAATCCAAAATAAATTTATGTTGGCATATTCAAACTTCTTTGGTTCAACTTGAGATAAAAAGCTTGAATACATTGCAATATTGAGGCTTCTGCTCCTTGTTGTAACCCCTTAGCTTACATCACCAATGATCAAGTTTCTGGGATGATCTTTTAGATGTCTGACAGTAGCTAGCATCCTTCTACAGTATCTTAAACCTCAATTTCTAGTGTTTGATGATCTTTATCTGTGTCTAAGTCACCTGGACCTACTTTTGGAATGACCACACCTTCAACCTCTGCTTGTTCAATAGGAGGTGTATCATAGATGCTTAGCTTATCCATCTTCAATTCTGCACTTGTAGATCTAGAGGAGATTGATAGCTCAATATGAATCATAGTAGACTCACCAAATAATATATTGACAGACTCTTCTACAACTTAAATCTTCAAGTTGTAGACTCTATAGGCTTTGATGTGGTTGTTATACCCAACAAAAATACCCTCATAGTACTTAGCGGCAAACTTTGTCAAGTAGGACTTCTCATTATTAAGCACAAAACATTTGCTTCCAAAGATTTAGAAATGTGTAAGATTTGATTTTCTTCCTTTCATAATCTCACAGGGAGTCTTCCTGTGGTACTTGTTTATAGTGGCCCTATTCAGGACATGACAAGTAGTGTTCACTGTCTTAGCCCAGAAGTATTTTGGAAGGGAAGTGTCACTGAGAAATTTGCTGCCAGCCTCTATGAGAGTCCTGTTTTTTCCTCTCAGCTATCCCATTTTGCTGCGGTGTTCTTCGATGTAAAAAGAGCTAAATAAAGGAAAATTATATTGCTCTAAAAAGATAAACAATACATAGGTATGCCCCCTTATTTATAGAAAATGGGGGAGATGAGAAAATACAACAATAAATGTGGGACTAAATGTAATCCGTGCGGCTTATGCAGTTTGACAATGTCAAACCACAACTTTATACATAGTTGCAGATCACCTAACGACAATAGAGGTAAGTCGCCAAATCGCCACTGAATACCGCTAGACCGCCCCTGCTAGCCGACATATCGTAACTGCGGGTTGCCACCAGACCGTAGTTGCGGACTCCCATCACTACTGTTATGGAAAGCCTCCAGGCCGCTGCTACAGCTAACCAACAAATCGCTACTGCGACAAGTGTCCAGGCTGCTGCTGTGGCAAGTCTTCAGACCGCATCTGCGGCTAGACCTCCAAGACTGGAAATCTCTAAAGGAAGCCGACTACCAAACTGCAATACTTCTAAATAGACAAACATCCATGATAGTCGCCAGACATAACTGCTACCACTAACCTAACTAGCACATAATTAGACCGCCTGGACAAACCGCCTGACCTCCCGAATTACAAGCCGCTGAGACTAGACCATCAAACCATTAAACTCTAACACACCCCCTCAAGATGGAGTATATATATAAACTAGGACCAGCTTGGCACAAACATCTGAAAGAGAAGCGAAACTGGTTTCGTGAAGATGTCTACCAGTTCTTTATAAGAAGTGACAAATAGAGTGCATATCTGGATCTTCAGTACCTCTTCTCTAATGAAATGGCAATCGACTTCAATGTGCTTTATCCTCTCATGGAAGACAAGATTCTTTGATATGTAAATAGTGGCTTTTTTATCACATAACATAAGGAGAGGATGATCATAGACTTCTCCCAAGTCAAACATAAGCGCTCGTAACCACTTCAATTCACAAGTTGTTGAAGTCATGCTCCTATACTCAGCTTCAGCACTTGAACTTGGAACTACTTACTGTTTCTTGCATTTCCAGTTAACAAGATTTCATCCTATAATGGTGCAAAAACCTGATGTAGACTCTCTATCTTCTTTGTTATCAGTATAGCTGCCATTAGAATACGCTTCATTCTCCAAATGTGCATGCTTCTGAAACAATAAGCCCTTTCCTAGAGACCCTTTCACATACTCCAGAATTTTCATGACATAAAGCAGATGAAACTCTCTAGAAGTTTGCATAAACTAACTGACCTTCCCAACTACATAACAGATATTTGGTTTTGTAATAGTCAGATAGATGAGTTTGCCTACATGATGGAGATGATGACCATCAGCATGCTGATGATGGTGTCGGCATGCTTACGGAAGATCTCTTGCACTCTCCAACCAAAGTCTTGAGGCATCACGGAAACATTGTTGATGGACGCTACAAGCTCCTCCCTCGGCGCAAGACATTCGTTTGATGATTATCTTGCTTATTTTTTATTTATTTTTCTTGTTTATTTGCTTTAAAATTTGGACTGTATCGGTCCTTTTCGAATTTTAAAAAAGTTAGGAGAAAATGCATATCTTTTGGAGTTATCCATTGATTGGGGTATATCCCCTATTTTCAATGTTTCGGATTTAACGTCATATGTTTCTCCACCACTTGAATTATCTATCTCCCTGTTTATTCTGTCCACTGTTGTAACGCCCCTGATTTTTGGGTATTTATTTTATTCCTGCAATGGCATAATTTTGACGTCAGGGCATTACATTGACGCATGTCTAGATTGTGCCGTGATTAGAGCATGGTTTTGCTCTTTGATTTTTTTGTGTGGCTGGGTTTAGCTAGTTTGCAAGATTCCCTTGCGAGCAGGGTATGTTTTGGTGATTCAGTGGAGCCTTTTTGGGAATGCTTGTGTTTTAGCTTCGGGAGGTGTTTGCTCGGGTTTTATTTGTAGAATTTGGGTTTCGACTTCGTCGTTGGTTTCGTAGCATCAGTAATTAGCTACAGTGCGAATTTCATAGAATTCGGAGTTTGTTATGGATTTTGGATAGTTTTAGGGTTTAATGTAATATAATATGGAATTGTAATGAATTAATTATTAATATTATTATAATATATACATCTAATAACGAAACCCTACAATTCATTATCTCCCCCAACCCGATGGCGGTAGTTTTCACGAAACCAGGAGTTCAGCGGATGGACTGAGCTTTCGGCCGATGGAATCGGGAGTTCGGGTGGTCGGATTCGGCATGTGAGTAGAGATTTGGATAGCTCACGGCGAGGGCTTCGCGATCATGGTAAGATCTTCCCATTTTCCCAATTTTCGTGATTTAGGGATTGAGATTTTGACCTCCTTTCTTCTCCAAAAGTTTCAGGAAATGTTTCTTAGGGATTTCTACGACCGATCCTTGAAGCGACGCGAGCAGGCGGTGTTTCTCCGAAGTTTTGAGGCAAGTGGATCTTTCTCCCTTGCTAGTTTGTTTTTACTTGATCTTTTTCTTCATTCCATATAGAATAGGAGTAGTATAGGAAGCATGAAATAATTCCTCTAGGTTAGATCTTGATTTTCGGACAAACCATAGGAATTTGGAAAAATATGAGACAAGTAAAATTCAGTGAATATCATGTAGTGATTCGTCGAGTATCGTTAGGTTTAGGTAAGGAATTCTCGCCGAGTTATGATATGTAGCCTAAGTAGAATTCGGCGGGTATTGGGTAGGAATTCAGCAAGTATCGCCGAATTTAGGTTAAGTCATTTTCAGCGAGTACCGCCAGTTCATTCGGCGAGTACTGCTGAATTGGTTAAGTCCTATTCGGAGAGTATCGCAGATTATTTGAACTTTGTTCGACGAACGTCGAGTGCCGTTCGTCGAGTTTCGATAAAATTCTTCGAGTATCGCCGGATTTTGCAAGATATTTCCGCTGAGTATTGAGAGATTCACTGAGTATCACTTAGAGTTCGTTGAGTATGCAGGTGGTTCGTCGGGTATACTCACCGAATTTTCCTGGGACTTGGAAATTTTTCGTCGTTTTTGTCCGATTCGGTGGGTTTTGTCCTTAGGATTATTTTAGGACTGTTTTAGTTTATCTCAAGGTTTGAACTTGGGATTTGGGTAGATTCTGATGTTTCTTTGGCTATGAAGGTTGGCATTGGATAAAGGACCATCAACTGGACATCAGTTGTGGATCGTTGCACTTGGTGAATGTTTGGTCTCTATTTTTGAGGACTGCTGGTTTGTGTTTGGACAAGTGGCCACCACAGCAGAGCCTTTATGTTTTTGAGACATTTGGTCTTGGGAGCTTGGTTTGGGACAATTGGTCACCAGCTCCGGCCGGTTGTTTTTGCCAAGTGTTAATGATTCACGTTTTATTCGAGCTGTTTTATGCTCATTTTGCTTCTAGATCAATCTATGTTTTTTATGATAATGCTTGCAGATATTGCTGAAGCATGGCTTTGTTCTGCACTTGCTGCATTTGTTCAATTAGCTCATTTACTACTGATTTTTTTGTCTATAATTATTTGGTTGTTCAGCTATGGTATTCAGCATTTTGTACTCAGGTTTGGTAAACCCATCTCTTACTTTGAAATTTTACCTGATTATTTTCCTTTACCACTTGTATTTTTCTTGCTGAGGGGTTCTTCTTTTGAATGTCTCAGGTTCAGGGCAGTAGCCGGTTGAGCGGCTAAGTCTGGGAGCTTTCTAGTGGACTGCTTGTTGCAGGAGCTTTCCTCACCCTTGTGACGTCTTTTGTTTGGTTGTTTACTTTAGTACAGACATACATGCTCACCAGCTGGTTCGTGTCAGGTTGTTAGCGCCCACTAGTGGTTTTCTTTTGAAATGCTGAGTACTTTGCTATGTTGCTGAGTTGCCTGTTTTCGGTGGCTGTTTGTACTTGCTTTCTGGGAAGGCTTTATGCTAGGTTGAATGTTAGGTATTTTAATTTACAAAACTCTACTATTAGTACTTTATACTTATCATCTCTTTCAAAACTAAATCAATACTTTCTAGTTAGCGTAAAGACATTTTCTATACTTATTATAAATGTAGAGTCATGCATAGCGTGAGTCGTCCTTCGGGTATGTTTACACTCACGTAGGATGTTAAAAATCAATATAACCAAAGTATTTTCCGCAGTGTATAACTATATTTCGTGGACTAATTGATCCACTATGCCGAGGAATACGGGTAACTGCTTAACCTAAACTGGATTTTCCTTAAATAACTCATAAATCTTTTGAAAAGTGTTTAGTTGCTGTCTCGCATGAACGTCTATCAGTTATCCCTTGCCGACGTGGCATTACGACTTGTGTTTTCTCCTTACTTTGATATATCCTATTATACGGAGAAAATTCGGGTTGTAACAACTGTGTCCTCTAATGGGATGGTGGTGAGCTTGTCCATGGATCGCTCTCTCCTATGGTTTCCACTGGAGGTACGTTCAATATTGATATAGAAACTTTTCCTCCTTCTTTGACTAATGCTTTTCCAAGGTTCCCCATAACCATCTTTTTGCCTGACAGGATCCTCAAGGATGAAGTGCTCACATCTCCAATTGGTGACATTCATCGCTACTTGATCCGGTGGCATGATCGCCTAGCTTCCGATGACTCTTGGCTACTTGAATCGGAGGTGGCTCTTTTGAATGATGCTCTTCTGCGCCGGTACATTCAAGCAAAATCATCGGTGATGAGAACTTATGAGCGGGGGAGGATTGATGGAGATGACGACCCTCGGTATGTTGATGATGGTGTCGGCATGCTTACGGAAGATCTATCGCCCTCTCCAACTAAAGACTTGTTGCACTGTAGAAACATTGTTGATCGTCGCTACAACCTCCGCCCTGGCACAAGACTTTCGTTTGATGATTATCTTGCTTATGTTATATTTATTTTCCTTGTTTATTTGCTTTAAAATATGTACTATATTTATCCAGATTCTTATTTTTCAGTTTGGCTTGCGTTTAGCCATATGATGTTTTAAGTTGGGCTGTGTATAGCCCAGATTTTTATTAGCTATGTGTTGATGAATTATTTAGAGATTGAATGAAAGAAAACCCTAAAATCCAAATTCAGATTTCCCTCCCTCTCTTGCTCCCCTCCTTAGCCGTCGGCCTCCCTCTCTCTTTCCCTAGTGGTTCGGCCACCTCCCTCTCCACTCCTCCCCAACTTCTTACAAAACGAAGGCTTTCCCCCTTGAAGATTTCGGCTACACCAAAGATTCCCCCACATAGAGTATCGGCAACCCTTGTCCTTGTCCCTCTTGGTGGATGTTTGGCCAAGGTCCTGTTCCATTGCAATGAAGAATCCTCCTCGGCGTGAAGCGAGGAAGGCAGACGAGTTTCTCTTAGTTCGGTGTGACTTCGGCGGAACCGTAGAAGAGCGATTGTCACAGCCCGCATTTTCTCAACGTTTAAGTTATATCAGAGTAAAAGAAAACACCCATCGTGATGTCACGCCGTGCAAGGGATAACTGCAGGCGCTCAGGCAAAATCCCAAACTCTATAGTTTATGTGAAATCCATAAGTTATTAAGTAAAAATCCAGTTTAAATTAGATGACCATATCCCTCGGCACAGTGGATCAACTAGTCCATGAGTAAAAGTATAGTTATACGCTGCGGAAAATACTTTGGTTATGTTGATTAACACTCTACATGAGTATAAAACATCCCCAAAGGACAACCCATGGCAAGCAAGACTCTAGATTTATTATAAGTATAGAAATAGTCTTTACGTTAGCTAGAAAATAGTATTTTAATTTTAGAAATATGAAATGTATGAAGTACAAGTAGTAATGCTTTTATAAGTGAAAATACCTAACATGCAACCTAGCATAAAACATTCCCAGAGAGCAAGTAAAAACAACCACAAAAGACAAAACTAGCAGCTTAGCAGAGTATTCAGCAATTCTAAAGAAAACCACTAGTGGGCATCAACAAACTGACACGAACCCACTGATCAGTATGAGTGTCTGTACAAAAAAGAAAACAACAAGGAACTACGTCTCAACATAGTGGAAACCTCTACAACACTTCAGTCCACAAGCAAACACCAAACCTAGCCGTTCAACCGGCTACTGCTCAGAACCTGAGTCATTCAAAGAAAGAACACCTCAGCAAGAAAAATGCAAGTGGCAAACAAAACTGTCAGTAAACAAGGAAGTAACAAGATTACGAATCCCAAACCTGAATAGTTGTCAAAAGAAAACACAGCAAACTAACTAGAGATTTAGAATAAAGAGTTAACTTATAAAGTTAAAAGGTAATAAAATTTGCACCAAGTGCGAACGGAGTTATACTCCGAAAATAATCTGCAAGGAATGGCAGAAACAGCATCAGATTAATCCATAGGAAACAAAATGGGGCAAAGGCTCAATAAACACGTGAATCATAAACACTGTAATGTAACCGAATCTAAGTCAGGACCAAACCGGTCAAACCCGAACTAACAGACCCAAACATCTCAAAAAACAGGACTGCGGTGATGGACATCTGATCCAACATAACCCAACAGCCCAAAAATGATACCCGAACATCCCCAGGTGTAATGATTCACGAAACTAAGCCAACCAAACCAACACCATATCCAAATACCCATAAATCCCAAACTCAACAAATTCAACAGAAAACCGATAATTCTAGCTTGTCAAGACTAACCCTTAGTGATACATGTCAAATCGCTGAAAGGACACAATGCTAAGGAAAAAGTGTCAAGTACACTCGACATCGCGTCGAGTGCAATCAATATACTCGACGCCATAACTCAGCACACTCAACTCTTAAACACAGCAGCAAGAACATATGATGGCATTGAGTGAGTTCAGCTCACTCAATGCTTAAACACTTAGCTGCCAAAAACAGATGACGACGTTGAGTAAGTGCAACTCACTAAATGTTGTCGACGCTTTCACACTTAGATTTACAGAGACAAAGCGACGGAATTGAGTGAGTTCAGCTCACTCAATGTTGTCGATGCTTTATACTTAACTTGCCAAAAAAAGTGGCGGCATTGAGTGATGGCGTCGAGTGTATACAACAAACTCAACGCCGCGTTGAGTGCACTCAACGCACTCAACGCTTTCTGACTTAGCGTCAAATTCTATTGGTATTGAGTGTAAGTAGCACACTCAACGCCGCGTTGAGTGCACTCAACGCACTCAATGCTTTTACACTTAGCGTCACAGACCTCACACCAAGGCATTGAGTGTATTCATCACACTTGAAAGATAGGGGTTAGATCTGATTTACTCTAGAGAGGGGGTGAATAGAGTAAAAAACTTTTTGGCTGTTTAAAATATTATCAGAATATATTAGTGAAATCAGTAGTAGGAATAGAAAGAAAAGATAATCTAATATAATCTACCACAACACAGCAAACTAATCTATCACAGCCACAGCAATAATAACAAGAACAAGGGCAACCAGACAACACAAGAAAATTTATAGTGGTTCCCTAACCTGGGTACATCCACTCTTCTACCACCCTGGTAGGAATCCACTAGCACGTTTTTGATCAGGTGACTGACACCTTTGAGCTTTTGATCAGGTGCCCAAAAACCAAAATAAACTTTTGAAGAGAGTTTATAAACCCTTTATACATGAGGGGGAGAGAGATTTGATGATGTCTTCTCTTTCTCAATCAACTGAGAAGACTTAGTGTATTGCTGTTGTCATGGCTCCTTCAGAAATCACTAGAAGCCTTGCTCAAGGTGTAGGTCTTCTACCTTGACTCGAAGTGATCCAAGAACTTCTAACTGATAGAATGATTGTTGTCCTTGAAAGCCCTAGGAGTTGAAATTGAAGAAGACTCTTGATAGTGATTATTTTTCTTCTTCTTCTTCAGTAAGATCAAGGAGAAAACAAAGTGTTTTCTGCACAGAGAATTTCTGAATGTTGTTTATGTGTTCTCTGTTACTTGTTTCTTATTGCTATCGACTAAAAAGAGAAAAATCTCTTTTATATTCACTGTCGAAATTCTCTTTTGAATTTTTGAGTTCTATGCACTGATTGCTGACAATTTGGAGACTAAAAATCGGCTGGAGAATATTTGCTTTAATGAGTTTCCCCAACTGTCCCAATTAATTAAGAAAGTAATTAACCTGATGAAGACCATAATTAATGCTGCAAATAATGGCTATATTCAGAGAATATGAGCATTAATTACTCAGGAAATTACTATTAAATAATATGGAATAAGGACAGAAAACGAGGGAAAAATCCTAAGTCTGGAACTGCAACAGAAATCATCGACCATAAAACAGATTTCGTCGACATGAGATCCAAGTTCGTCGAGCTAATAAATCCTGTTCGTCGACCTGAGAAAACTTGTTCGTCGACCTTAGACCCAAGTTCGTCGAGCTAATAATCTATCTTCGTCGAGCTGAGTTCAGAGAAAATATTCTGGAAAGAATATGTTGAAGTTGAAATCCAGACTTCGTCGACCTAAGCTCGAATATCGTCGAGCTCAACTCAGAGAATTAACTATGAGTTCGTCGATCAACGATCGACGATTGTTGGGCTGAGTTCGACGAACGTCAAACTTATATACTGAACTTGATTTCTTCTAAGTTCTTGAGTCAATCTGAGGTCTTCTGCTGGCTGGTCCATGTAGGGTTGAACCTAATGACTTAGCTTAAACTCTAGGACTCAAAGACATGACCCTGGCTATACATTGTGGGTCAGTCATCATAATTAGTGAACCTAGCCCAAATCCAACGAGGGATCCAACAATCTCCCCCTATTTGGGTGAGGTCACTAATACAAAATGAAAGAAAAACATTCACAAAGTAGAATAAATATATCTTGCAGAAAATTGAAACATTCAACAGATATGTACATAGATAGTAGCTTTGTGACAAAAAATAAATAAAGTTCAGACAATAACAACCAAACAAGATATTCATTTCTTCTTCTACTGCTTTTCCTTGTCAACTTTGTCTTTCTTAGAAGGCTATGCGAATTTGGTTTCTCTATTAGGATTGGTTGCATCTCTTTTTGACATGGTCATGTCAGCAACTCCAATTATATTAAGAGAAGTAGCTCTGGGTACAACATCCTCTGGATGCAAATTCATATAGGCATCTACATTGAAAAATTTATTAGCCTTTTCATACATTTTAAGTTCTTCTTTTCTATAGGATGACATAGTGGAATATTGAGAAGGATCTCTGTCTTCAGCTTTAGCTTTGTTAATCATTGATAATCCAACAAGCACTTGGAATCTAGTCATTCTTGCAGTATTTTTTGTTTTAGGATCCACAAATGGGACTGAAGGAGAATCTGGACTTTTTGGACTATTACCTTTTTTCAATCTCAGATGCTTGTTAGTTCTTTTGCTATTGTCTGCTGTTGCTAGAATACCTTTGCTAGCTGCTTCCTTAAAATTTGGAAGATCTACCTTGATGTCTTTGGTAAGTTTGAGCATAGGAGGTAGATCTTTGAGAACTGCTTCCTGAAGCACCAGCTGTAGGAGGAGGAGGAGGAGGACCTCTCCGGTTCCTTTGAGAAGGAGGAGGAGGAGAGTACCTCCTGCCTTTATTTCTGGCTTTCTGCTCATTCTTAGAAAGCCATATCCATGCTGGCATCCCTGGATATGGAGTGATATTCTGCAGAATATAGTATGGAGTATCATGAGTGGGATTAAGCTTAGGATCAGCTTTTGGAGTAGCTTTTCTCTTCTTAACAATCTTCTTCTTAGCTTTAGTATTATCAGAATCATCATCATTATCTTCATCATCAGAAGATCCCTGAGGATTGTCATATAGATCATCAAGTGCCTTCATAATATCTTGGGAAATTTGTTTCTCAGTCTGAGGCTGTACTGAAGGTTCTGGAACTTCTGGAACAACTATTTCAGCAACTTTTTCAAAAATTAACTTATTCTCTTCTTCAATATCAGCCATAAAGATTGCATCAAGATCTGGTAGGGGACTGTCATCCATTACATAAGTAGGAGGAGATATAGCTTTTTGAGAAGAAATAGCCTTGGGAGGGGATGATACAGTTGGTGGCTCTATTCTAACAAGGTTGGCCTTCAGTTGCTTAACAACTGTGGGGCTTATTGGTGACGTATATGGTACAATAGCCATAGAAGACTTTGGGCAGACTACTGGAAGAAAGTTCAAATAAATTGTATCAAAATAATTTAATAAACTGAATAAATTAACTGTGGGATTGACAATACAATCACTAACAGTTATTATTTATGCAGTAACTATGTCATCCATATCTGCATCAGAATTAATTAAATCAATTATATCTGCAGGAGGGGGTATTTCTGCTGAATCATCAATCATCTCAGAATCTGCTGTTGCTGCTTCTACTGTTGTACAGGGGGAATTGGAGCTTCTTCATATAACATCTCCCCCTGACTGGGTTCAGAGGGTCCTGAAGCCACTCCTCCAAAAGAAGGGACAGAGGACAGAGCAGCAACTTTGAAGAAAGAGAGGTGATTGAAGCAGAGAGAGGAGCTATAGCAGCAGTTATAAGCTTCTCAAGAGTGGGAGAAATAAATTCTAGAAGATCTTTAGCTATATCAAAAAAATTTAGATAGAGGGATTCTGGAGCAGAGGAGGAGTAAAGAGTGTGATGTCCATAGTTTGAACATACAAAGAATGCATTGGAAAAATCTGTATGTGTGTAGTCTAGAGCGGTAGAGGGAATGTCAGTGTGGATGAATGAAGGGATATCGGTGGTAGAAGGAGTTACAGTGGTAGAAGGTTGGACTGTGGTTTTGGGGGAGGAGATGGGTTCCTGAATTGGAGAATGATGTGGATATGGTTGAGGGGATAGAATATTGAAAGAGGGTTGGGAGGTAGATGGAGTTTCTGATTAAATTTTAGATATATTAAGTGTACGAGGTGGAGAATGTGGAGGTGGAGATAGAGGTGGTGTGGTATGTTCTGGAGATGGAACTGGTGTTGGAACTGGTGAGGGTTGATGTTATTGTTGAGTTGGTTGAGTATGTGTTGGAGAAGAAGATGGTTGTTGTTGTGGTTGTTGCAGAGGAGGTGAAGGAATTCTGGTGGAGGGAGGAATTTCTTCTGGAGGTGGAGGAGTGGCTATCACAGCCCTGGTGCTCTCAGATGTCATGGAAGAGGAAGAAGCCTTAGATAGCTTTGTGATGGTTCTCTCCCATCTGCAAAAAAGGGTAGAGGTAAGCCTCTTCAAGGCATTTATGAACACTGTCATGGAGACCAGTAGTTCAGGAGCCTTGTCTTGAAGAAAGATTCCCAGAATCCTTCCAAAACACACTTCCTTCTTTGTGTTTTTCTTCTTTATTAACTCAAACAATATTTGTCAACAGTTTATCTGTTTCTTGTTAACCAGAGCACACATCACAAGGAACTGGTGTCTGGTGATGTAATCGTGTATGGTATGTTTTCCCAGCAACACTTTGCCGACTATGTCTGCCAAAAACTTATATTGGACAGACAGATTCTTTTTCAATAGTTTATTGGGGTTTCCTTCTGTGTGCCCCATAGTATTCAACATCCTCTCATATTCTTCAGTATCTATCTCTATGTCATCTTCTCCGGTAGATAAATCAAATATTTCAGTAAGAACTGTAGGAGACAAAATAACCTGAGTGCCGCTGATAGTGCATATCATGGTGTTTGCATCATGAGACGTTATAGAGTAAACCCATTCCCTTATTTCATTGGCTGATATCTTGATGCGGGTAGTCATTAAATGCTTCAATTTTTGTTCTTCACATAACTGGAGGATGTCGATGAATATCTGATCAGTATGTGAAAATGAATCAAAATCGACATCAAATCCTGTGTCGAACTTCATTACAGCAAGGTTGTTCGCCGGAATCACCATTAGTTTGCCTGCAAAAGAAAAACAAAGATCAAGTGCAAGGGAACAGAAAGCGCGGGACGGAGCTCAAAGAACATCTAGATATATGGTTTTCAGAATATGAAGCGGCAGACTCCGTCTGACGAAAAGTAAAAAATTCTTCGATATGGGTTCGACGAAATATTTTATTGACAAAAGAATTCGTCGATCTCAGTCAGAAGAGGTGAAAACATTTCATCGAGTTCAGTTCGACGAAAATTTTCTGAAGCTATATCATCGATCTCCGTTCGACGAAAATAGCTTCACACACAGAGAGTTCGTCGATCTCCGTTCGACGAATTTCTCAAGAACTTCTCTCAGTTCGTCGATCTCCGTTCGACGAATTGAGGCAAATTCTTCGACCGCAGATAGATTTAAATTAAGGCCTCTCCATTGATCATACCAAGCTGATTTATAAAGAACAGATGATTCCTTTCATCCAAGGGTTTGGTGAAGATTTCTGCTCTTTGCAAATTAGTGTAGATGTAGACAAGCTTAATTTTATTTTTGTCCACACACTCTTTAATGAAATGATTCCTAATGTATATGTGTTTAGTCCTACTATGATGCACTGGATTTTGTGCAATAGAAATTGCACTTGTGTTATTACATAGTAAAGTTGAATTATTTAAGTTGAAGCCATAATCTATGAGTTGGTTCTGAATCCACAACATCTGGTAACAGCAACTGCCAGCTGCTATGTATTCTGCTTCAGTAGTTGAAGTAGACACAGATGACTGCATTTTGCAAAACCAAGACACTAGTCTCATACCAAGGAGCTGGCATGTCCCTGAGGTACTTTTGCTCTCTACTCTACATCCAACAAAGTCAGCATCTGAGTATCCAGTCAACTCATACTCTGACTCAGTTGGATACCAGAGTCCTAGACTATGACAACTCTTTATATATCTTAAAATCTTTTTAAAGAAAATAAGGTGAGATTCTTTAGGGTTCACCTGGAACCTAGCACAAAAACATGTAGCAAATATTATGTCTCGTCTACTTGTTGTAAGATACAATAGGGACCCAACAATGGCCCTATATAATTTCTGATCAATAGGTTTCCCATGTTCATCAGAGTCAATTACAGCATTTGTAGCCATAGGTGTTTTCTTGGCTGAGACATCTGATATCCCAAACTTTTTGATTAGCTCCTTAGCATACTTAGATTGGGTTATAAAGATTCCATCAGGTAGATGCTTCACTTGGAGACCAAGGAAGTAGGAGAGCTCAACCATGCTACTCATTTAAAACTTTGAATGCATGAGGTCAGAGAACCTCTTGCATAGTTTGGAATCTATAGACCCAAAAATAATGTCATCTACATAGATTTGTACTAATAAGATTTGATTC
The DNA here is from genome assembly GCA_039583875.1 of Platanthera guangdongensis. Lineage (NCBI taxonomy): Eukaryota > Viridiplantae > Streptophyta > Magnoliopsida > Asparagales > Orchidaceae > Platanthera > Platanthera guangdongensis. Next base: position 146,343,747 of record CM077150.1, read on the forward strand.
TTATGGTGTCTAGTGAATAATGTCCTATCTACAATGCCCCAATAAAACGTATGCTCTACAAGAAAGCTAGCTAAGGTTTCATAGCAAGCTCTTGGAGCTTGCTTTAAACTATAGAGAGCTTTATGCAATTTGAAGACATAAGAGGGAGATTTGGAGAGATAAAACCTAGTGGTTGCTCCACATAAACTTCTTCTTTAAGTTCACCATTCAAGAATGCACTCTTGACATCCATTTGGTACACTTTAAACTTTTTGTAGGCAGCATATGCAAGGAAGATTCTGATTGCTTCCAGCCTTGCAACAGGTGCAAATGTCTGGTCATAGTCAATCTCTTCCTCTTGCCTATATCTTTGAGCAACCAGCCTTGCCTTGTTCCTTGTTATAATACCTTGGGAATCTAGTTTGTTCCTGAATACCCATTTAGTTCAAATGACTGGGTAGTCTTTTGGTCTTGGAACTAAATCCCAAACTCTGCATCTCTCAAATTGGTTGAGCTCCTCTTATATTGCAATGATCCAATGGGGATCTTGCTCTACATCGTTAATGGATTGGGGCTCAATTTGAGATATGAAGCAGGCATGCATCAAATCTTGGTTAAGTTGATGCCTAGTCTGCACACCAAATGAAATGTCTCCAATCACTTGAGATACAGAGTGATCTCTAAGTGTGACAAATTTAGTAAGAGGAGTTGGTTGTGCAACAGCTTGGGGAATAAATTCCTCTTGTGGAATTACAGTAGCTGTTAGAGGTTCTTCACTGATTTCACTCTCTTCATCTTCACTATCTTCAGCATTATATGGAGAAGGTTGGCTAATAGCCTTATTAGTGAGGGTCAGTTCATTTAACTTCTCACACAAATTTGGTTCCTACAAAGAGTTACTGGTAGAAATTTCTTTCTCCTTGTAAAACATGTTAATCTCATCAAATGAAATATGTACAGATTCTTCAATTTTCATGATAGATTTATTAAAGACCCTATAAGCCTTGCTTACTTGAGAATATCCAAGAAAAATTCTCATTTCAGCCTTGGCTTCAAATTTTCTAATGCGTTTCTTATTGTTGTTGTGAATGTAACATAAGCAACCAAAAAATTTAAAATAGTCTACTTTAGGTTTCTTCTCTTTAAGTAGCTCATAAGGAGTCTTATTCTTAAGCTTGTGTTTAAGACTTCTATTTAGTACATAATTTGTTGTCCTCACAGCCTCTGCCCAAAAGTATAGGGGCAAATGAGCATCTGCAACTAATGTGCCAGCAGATTCAATTAGGGTTCTATTCTTCCTTTCAGCAATCCCATTTTGTTGAGGTGTTCTAGGAGCTGAGAAGTAGTGCCTAATACCTTCTTTCTCACAGAACTCTTACATAAGAAGAGACTCAAACTCAGTACCATGATCACTTCTGATCAATGCAATTGGAGTAGAGTAGTCAATCTGTATGTTCTTTAGAAAATCTATAAGAACCTTGAAGTTATCAGACTTAGATCTCAGAAAAAATACCAAAGTGAATCTAGAGAAGTCATCTACAATCACTAAAGTATAAGATTTCACTCCTAGACTTTGTACTGCAATAGGGCCAAAAAGGTCCATATGTAGTAAGTGCAATATTCTAGGTGAGTCACTTTTATTTACTGATTTAAAACTACTTTTAGTTTGCTTGCCTAATTGATAAGCTTGCAAAGGCTTTCCTTCTTGTAGGGGCAAGTAGGCAATCCTCTAATAAGATTGTCCCTAGATAGTTTGGCAATATTTTTCAGATTTACATGACCTAATCTCTTATGCCAAAGGTCATTATTATTGCTAGTTTGATTAACTAAGCATATTTCAAATTTAGCTGACTGGAAATTAACTATGTAAATATTTCCTATTCTAATGCGAGTAAAAACTACATGATTATCTAAAGAAGTAATAATACAAGAGGTTTTATTAAAGGATACCTGCAACCTTTCATCATATAACTGACTTATGGAGATGAGGTTATGCTTCAGTCCATTTACATATGCAACCTTCCTGAAGCTGACTGCCTCAATCTTGACCTTTTCATAGCCTTCAGTCTGGCCACAATTGGAGTCACCAAATATTACTTTTGGTCCTAACTTTGACTTGAAGTTGATTAGGTTGTCTATATTTCCAGTCATGTATTTAGAACAGCCATTATCCAGATACCACTGCTCTATGGTGGGATAGTCTTTCACATGCAAAGAAACAGATTAGCTATTCTTGACCCAGGTTACCTTGGGTCCTTCTTTCTTCACATAACTAAAACTAGAGATATAAGAATATTCAGGCTGGCATTTATAACCTAAAGTGTGATATCTTATAGGTGGTATGATCCATTGGTTAAATTGATTAAAATAAGATCTTGGCTGATTATAAGTTTTAGAAGAATTAAAGTTTTTGTTAAGATGAACTGCGTTCGACGAATTCTGGTACGTTCATTGATCTGAGTTCGACGAATGGGGATGAGTTCGTCGAACTCCACTCTGAGAATGAAAGTAGTCATTCTCTGGGCCCCAAAATCATCGATCTCTGGTCGACGAACCATACTGGTTTTGTCGATCGTAGTTCAACGAATAGTTATATTGAAAGTTTGCGTTCGAAGTTCGTCGACTGGAGTTCGACGAACTGTACACATTTCGTCGATTGGAGTTCAACAAAATCTGTTGAACATTATTGTAGTTAGGATTTTTCTTATTATGTATCCTTTTCTTATTCTTTGGTTTTAATTCAGTTGATTTATCACTATTATCATTTTCTATCTTCTCTTTTCCTTTTTCAGAAACAAATTTAATTGGAGTTGTCAGAATATTTTTCTGAATTAGTGGGGGTTTGCTTGATGATGCACCTAAGCCCAGCTTGCTATTTAACCTGGCATTTACTGTATTTGTGATGTCCATCAATTTGATGCTTCTCCCATTTAGGGATTCTTCAAGTTGCCTGGCCTCATCTAACTCAAATTTTAGTGATATAATCTGTTCTTGAGCTAAAGTTAATTCATATTTTAATTTAATATTTTCATAAACAAAGTTTTCATGATCTGTTAATTTTTCCCTAAGTATTTTAATTTCTTTTTCAGAATTTATTAAATCTATACATAAAGATTTAAATTCAATTTTGAAACTATCTGAATTATAATCAAAGGATGATAATACCTGATCTGCTTCTGATTCAGATTCTTCATTGTCTGACTCTTCTGTTTGTTCCACGGCATCTGATGGGCTGCAAGAGGCATTGGTATCCATGAGGCAAACTTCCCTTGAATTTACCTCTTCTTCATCTTCATTGGAGCTGGAAGATGAAGATTCTTCTTCAGTATCACTCCAGGTCTCAGCCACAAAGCCCTTTTCTTTTCTCTTGTACTTGCTGAAGGAAGGCTAGTTGTAGTGATGCTTCCTGGAGTCTTTTTATTTTCTTTTCTCCTTCTTTTGATTTTCAGGACATTCTGAAATGAAGTGTCCTGGTTTCCTGCACCCAAAGCAAAACAATTTCCTTAGTGGGTGTCTTGTCATACTTGGGTTTGTCATCCTGCCTGGATGACTTTCTTCTAAAGTCCTTCCTTGCCATCTTATAGAATCTCTTGGCTAAGAGACTCAGAAGTTCATCACTGGCAGTTGGGGCTTCTATCTCTTCTGAAGCTTTAAAGGCTATGTTCTGCTCCTTTCTAGTTACAGTAGGTGTCTTCTGTTCTGCAGCTCCTCTGGACTTTATAAGTTGCTCATATGATTTGAGCTTGCTAAGAAGAGATTCTATAGAAATCTCATTCAAGCTTCTGGCCTCCTTAATTGGCCATATCCTGGAATTCCATGAGCTTGGGAAGCACATGAGGATCTTATCATTGACCTCAGTGAGAGAGATGTCTTTGTCCAAGGTCTTCAACTCACTAATAATTGAACTTAATCTGTTGTACATGTCACTAACATATTCTGATTCTTCCTTCTTAAAGTTCTCATACTGGGAGATGAGAGTTGATCTTTTGTCTTTCCTCTCATCAGCTGATCCAGCAACCATCTGGTTTAGAGAGTCCCAGATGGCCTTTACAGATGTGCATTCAGCAACTTTTTGAAATATGTCATCTGACATAGTCTGAGCCAATATGTTCATGGCCTTTGCATCGGCAACCTTTGCCTTTTTCTGAGCATTTGTCCACTCAGGTGGTGGAACAGCATGAGTGCTTAAAGTAGAGGTAGATGTAGCAGCTGTAGGTTGAGGAGGACCTGTCAAAATAGAATTATATATGTCATCATCAATAGAATTCATATACAGCCTGATTCTTGCCTTCCAGATTGCAATTTTATTTAAGTTGCAAACTGTAGGTCTGGTGCTTGCATATTCTTTGTTCTATGTCATGCTGTGAAAATAATCAGAAAAACTAGATCAGATCTAATAAGGATCTTTTGGTTCAAGTGTTAACTTGTACAACCAAAGGAACCTGCTCTGATACCAATTGAAAGATAGGGGTTAGATCTAATTTACTCTAGAGGGGGGTGAATAGAGTAATAAAACTTTTTGCCTGTTTAAAATATTATCAGAATATATTAGTGAAATCAGTAGTAGGAATAGAAAGAAATGATAATCTAATCTACCACAGCATAGCAAACAAATCTATCACAGCCACAGCAAGAACAACAAGAAAAAGGGCAATCAGACAACACATGAAATTTTATAATGGTTCCCCAACCTGGGTACATCCACTCTTCTACCACCCTGGTAGGAATCCACTAGCAGGTTTTTGATCAGGTGACTGCCACCTTTGAGCTTTTGATCAGGTGTCCAAAAACCAAAATAAACTTTTGAAGCGAGGTAATTAACCCCTTATACAGGAGGGGGAGAGAGATTTGATGATGTCTTCTCTTTCTCAAACAACGGAGAAGACTTAGTGGATTGTTGTTGTCAAGGCTCCTTCAGAAATCACTTGAAGCCTTGCTCAGGGTGTAGGTCTTCTGCGTTTACTTGAAGTGATCCAGGAACTTCTGACTGATAGAATGATTGTTGTTCTTGAAAGCTCCTGGAGTTGAAGTTGAAGAAAACTCTTGATAGTGATTGTTGTTCTTCTTCTTCTTCAGTAAGATCAAGGAGAAAACAAAGTGTTTTCTGCACAGAGAATTTCTGAATGTTATTTCTATGTTCTCTGTTACTTGTTTCTTATTGCTATCGATAGAAAAGAGAAAAATCTCCATTATATTCACTGTTGAAATTCCCCTTTGAATTTTTGAATTCTCTGCATTGATTGTTGACTGTTTGGAGAATGAAAATCGACTGGAGAATATTTGCTTTAATGAGTTTCTCCAACTGTCCTAAATAATTAAGCAAGTAATTAACCTGATGAAGACCATAATTAATACTGCTAATAACGGTTGTATTCAGAGAATATGAGCATTAATTACTCAGGAAATTACTGCTAAATAATATGGAATAAGGACAGAAAATGAGGGAAAAACCTAAGTCTGGAACTGCAACAGAAATCGTCGACCATAGAACATATTTCGTCGACCAGAGATCCAAGTTCATCGAGCTGAGAAATCCTGTTCATTGACCTGGGAAAACTTGTTCGTCGACCTGAGATCCAAGTTCGTTGAGCTAATAATCTATCTTTGTCGAGCTAAGTTCAGAGAAAATATTCTGGAAAGAATGTGTTGAAGTTGAAATCAATACTTCATCGACCTGATCTCGAATATCGTCGAGCTCAACTCAGAGAATTAACTCTGAGTTCGTCGATCAGCGAACAACGATCGTTGAGCTGAGTTCGACGAATGTTGAACTTATATACTGAACTTGATTTCTTCTAAGTTCTTGAGTCAATCTGAGGTCTTCTGCTGGCTGGTCCATGTAAGGTTGAACCTAATGACTTAGCTTAAACTCTAGGACTCAAAGACAAGACCCTGGCTATACATTGTGGGTCAGTCATTCTAATTAGTGAACCTATCCCAAATCCAACTGGGGATCCAACAACTCTCAATGTCGTATTGAGTGCACTCAACACACTCAATGCTTTTTGGACTTAGGCTTGAAACTGGATTCAGTGTTAAGGCTACACTCAATGCCTAAGGGTTATACTCACCTCCTAAGGGTTATACTCAATGCCTAAGGGTGGCACTCAACGAATCTTGCTCCGTTCGATGAATAGGCTCAGTTCGACGAACTCCGTTCGATGATTTGTGATTTAATCATCGAACTCCGTTCGACGAATTTCCTCTGTTCGTTGAACTCCATTCGACGAATTAGCTTTTATCTGATGAACTCAGACCGCTCCAAACCTACAACTCACATAGTGAAGCTAATACAATGAATCAAATGCTTGTTGAACTTGGCCGGAAAAATGATACCATAAAACTGATTGGCAAAGCCGGATCTAACCCTACTCCCTAAAAACTACACATGGAAGAACAGTATGGAAATGAAATATACAAGGAAAATACAAGGTTGACAAGGGGAAGAAGTCACCACTTGCCTCAAATCGCCGAAACCAGCCGCGTAAACGCTCCTCCTCAAAGATGTGGCCACAACAACACCTAAACAATACTTCATGAAACTATTTAGGATGAAAAAGGGTCAAAACAGCATACCTAGACCTCTAAAAATCCAAGAAACTAGAAAAGCTTACCGTAGAAACGTAGATCTAAGCAAGATCTACCCTGATCCACTCTCCAAAGAAGAAATTGAGCACCAAAACTCCAGAAATCGGCGGCTGAAGGGTTAGGAAGGTGCGCCTCTCTCGTTATTCCGCAACAAGCCGACGGTTTCACGAGGGAGAGAAGTGAATAGGGTTTGAAGCGATGGGTTCTATTTATACAGCTTTTATCTGATTATTTTATTATAGGATAACATAATTTATTAAATAAAACGCCAAAATGATATGAAAACCAAACTTACCTGAAATTTTACGAAAATCGCACCGTAGCTAAATACCGATGCTACGAACCCAACGACGTAGTCAAAATTAAGATTCGATGAACTGAACTCAGGTAAACACCTCCCGAAGCCAAAACACAAGCATTCCAAAAGACGCTCCACCGAATCACCAAAACAGACCCGACTCACTAGGAAATCTTACAAACAGGCTAAACCCAGCCACACACATAGAAAACCTAAGAGCTAAAACCACGCTCTAACAACGGCAAATGCCGAAAACCCGTCAACATAATGCCTGAACATCATAAACACGCCAGATAATGAATTAAATCAAATATCGCAAAATCGGGGGCGTTACAGTCACTCCCCCTAAAAAGAAGTTTCGTCCTGAAACTTTACGCAACAAAAGATTCCACAAAGAGAATATAATCAAAGATTATAGATGGGGAAATACATACCGTAAGAAACTAGGAGAACATAAGAGGATGAGCCTCCCTCATAGCTAACTCCAACTCCCAAGTAGTGCTTTCCATGTCCTGGTTTTTCCACAAAACTTTAACCATTGGTATGGTTCTTTCGCAACACTCAATCTTGAGTATCCATAATGCGGACAAGCATCTCAACATAGGAAAGATTGGGCTCCAACTAGGGCACAGCATCAAGAATTTGCTGGTCGCTGAGCACATGTTTCCACAACTGGCTCACATGAAACACGTCGTGCACAACAGGAAAATTTGCGTGCAAATCCAGCCTATAAGCGGATACACTAATACGGTCAACAACCTTAAAAGGTCTCACATATCTCGGGTCCAACTTATGATTCTTACCAAACCTCTTAACTCCAGACATCGGGAAAACTTTGAGAAACGCCAAGTCCTCTACAGCAAACTCCAAATCAGACCTACGCCTATTGGCATTAATCTCATATTGTTCCTGCACTACCCGAAGCTTTTCCCGAATAATCTTCACGGAAACATCCATTTCTTCTAACGCTTCAGGACCCAGCAATGGTTTCTCACCAACCTCAGCCCAAAACAAGGGAGTTCTTCTGCATCGCCTCGCATACAAGTCCTCAAAATGGGACATCTGCAAACTTTCTTAATAACTATTATTGTATGCAAACTCCATCAATCTGAGTCGCTCATCCCACGCACCTTCGTGGTACAAAATGTAACATCTGTCATATCCTCCATGATCTGGTTCACTCTTTCCGTTTGACCGTTTATCTGTGGATTATTGGCTGTGGAATACCGCAGATCGGTACCCAAACCCTCCTGTAAACACTTCCAAAAGTGAGACGTAAACCTGGAGTCTCGATCTGATACAATAATAATTGGCACTCCATGTAATCTAATGACTTCATTTAAATATAGCTCAGCTATCTTCTTCATGTGGTAATCAATCCTAAAAGGTACGAACTGAGCACAATTCGTTAGTCTATCAACAATAACCCAGACTGAATCATGTCCTCGTGGAGATCTTGGTAATCCAGTAATGAAATCCATTGAGATACTCTCCTACTTCCAACTCAGAATTTCCAAGGGTGTTAGCTTGCCACCAGGTCTGCTATGATCGGCCTTTACTCGCTTGCATGTAAAACATTCTGAAACGAACTTCGCTATATCACCTTTCATTTCAAACCAACAGGTGATCTGCTTCAAATCTTGATACATCTTAGTTGAAACTTGGTGGTAGATAACACTGTAACCATGAGCTCACTGCACAGCTTAGCTCGAATATCTTCAACATTGGGGATGCAAAATCTACCGTGGTACTTCAAAGTACCCACGTCTTCGATTGAAAAATATGGCAATTCTCCTTTCTCAGTTCTCTTGTAAAGGTGCAACAACTCAGGATCTTTCATCTGATGCAATCTTGTGAGTGTAATACATGAAGGCTCAGCTACCTACAAACTACTTGACGAGTTACAACTCCCAGCAGAAATACCCATCAAGAGAAATTCTTCTACTAGTGACTCCACAGAAAGATTAAAAACTTTCCCCATCTTTCTACTCATAGCGTCAGCTACCACATTTGCTTTGTCCGGATGGTACTGGATCTCAACATCACAATCAGCAACATACTCTAACCATCTTCGCTGGCGCAGATTCAACTCCCTTTGAGTGAAAAGGTACTTTAAACTTTTATAATCGGTATAAATCTTGCATATTGCGCCATATAGTAAGGGCCTCCCAAAATTTAGGGCATAAATCACTGCTGCGTTCTCCAGATCAGGCGTAGGGTAGTTCTTTTAATGTACCTTTAGTTATCTCGACCCATACGCAATTACCTTGCCTTCCTGCATTAGCACACAACCCAGACCAACATGTGATGCGTCTACATACACCGCATATTCTAACCCTTCAGTAGGCAGAGACAACACTGGAGTAGTGAAAAATCTCGTCTTCAATTCCAGAAAGGCTTCCTCGCACTTATCGCTCCAAATGAAAGTTGCGTTATTCTGCGTCAGTTTAGTCAAAGGCGCAGATAACGTAGAGAAACCCTCCACAAACATTCTATAATAACCATCCAACCCTAGGAAGCTCCTTATCTCCTTGGGGTGGTGGGCCTATTCCAATCCATAACAGCAGTTATCTTCTCAGGGTCAACAGAAATTCCATATTTATTTACCACATGACCCAAGAAAGAAACCTACGACAACCAAAACTCACACTTACTTAGCTTGGCATATAACTTATGCTCCCTCAAAGTAGACAAAACTAAACTCAAGTGCTGGGCATGCTCAACAGTACTGCGGGAATATACCAAAACGTCATCTGTAAACACGACCACAAAATAATCCAGAAAATCCTTGAACATGCCGTTCATCATATCCATAAAGGCAGAGGGAGCATTGGTCAAACCAAAGGACATTACCAAAAACTCAAAATCTCCATGCCGCAAACGGAAAGCAGTATACGGAATATCTGCCTCACGAATCCTCAACTGGTGGTAGCCTGAACGAAGATCGATCTTTGAAAACATAGAGGTATCACGCAAGTGATCGAACAGGTCATCAATCATAGGGAGGGGATATCTATTCTTATTGGTGACTTTATTCAGCTCTATATAGTCAATAAAAAGCCTCATTGATCCATCATTTTTCTTTAAAAATAAGACGGGAGTACCCCAAGGTGAAGAACTCTGCATAATAAAACCATTCACGAGCAACTCATCCAACTGAGTATGCAACTCCTCCAACTCACACGGGGCCATCCGGTACGGCGCCTTAGCAATAGGATGGGTCCCCTGCTCCAGATCTATGACAAACTCCACGTCCCTCTTAGGCGGAAGACCAGGAAGATTAGCTGGAAAAACATCTGGAAACTCATACACCATCGGAATATCCTCTACACGCGGCAAGCTAACAACAGTTTCCAAAACTAAAACCAAACAAGCAAAACATCCAGAATTTACCAGCTCCCGAGCACGTACCGCAGATGTAATCGGAGAAACTTGTTGCGAAAAACCATAAACACTCCTGGGTTGACCGTTGTCCATCTTGAAGTCCAAGCGCTTAAACTTGCACTGGATAACCGCATCATATTTGGACAACCAATCCATGCCCAAGATCACATCAAAATCCTTCAGGTCTATCACCTTCAAATCAGTAACTGCTAGAAAATCGACTAACAAAATCGGACAACTCTGGATACCCTGGTCCGACACCACTGAATCACGGGAAGGAAACTTGATTTGAAACGTATCGCCAACTTAATCGATAGTCAAACGATGACGCTCAACAAAGACCCTAGCCACAAATGAGTGGGTAGCACCAGAATCAAAGAGATCACATGCCTAACGGTTCTTTACTTTAAATTTCCCTGAAATCACTTGGGTAGAAGTCTGGGCCTCCTCTAGAGACAGCACGTTCAGCTTTGCCTTCCCTTTATCTACAGGTTACGGCGGTGGCAAGGCCCGAAGCGGAATAGGTTGCAGCGTAGGCTGAGACTATGGGCACTTCGATTTGACGTGACCTTTCTGTCCACACTAAAAGCAGACTTTAACCTTGTACCAATAGTGGTCAGCATCATGCCCCTTCCATTTGCACGAGGTACAAACCAAATCTCCTTTAGGAGCAGCCTGGATCGCATAGACCTGCACCTGCTTCTGAGCTCCTATCCTCTTGAATATTTCTCAAACGGGTAGCCTGGTCGGCCACAGAAACTACATATTTCTTTGCTCCTCTTCCTCTAAGAAGCACCGGATTCCTGGGAAATCTTACTCTCACCAGTCTTCCTCTTATCCTTTCTTATTTGTTGTCCTCAGTTCTTGGCATTGTCAATTGCCTCAACCTTAAGAGCTGCTTTGACCGCTTCAGCATAACACTCCGATTTACAAGCACTTGCCAACTGCTGGATGTCACTCTTCAGACCACCCAAAAAATGCTTGACTTTGCTCTCTTCAGAAACTACTAAATCTGGTGCGAACTGGCTCAGCTTGCTAAACTCCACCTCATACTCACTCACCGTGAGCTGCCTCAGCTTTAAGTGCAGGAAATCATTTAATAAATGGTCTCTCTCGACCGACAGCTGACACTTCTTCAGCAAAAGCTCCTTGAAAACTTCCCAAGAACATCCATCCTTCAAGTTTTCCTTCTCCCTTATCCTCGATGGTTATAATCCAGTCATTCAAAGCCATGAAGTCTGCCTCCCATCATAGGTAGGAGGTCCTAATCGCTGGAAGTGTGAGATGAAGTTCATCTCTGGTGGCAGCACAGCTGGGGGAACCAGAGGAGCAGGAGGAACTGTAACACCTTGACCCACAACTGGGTCCTAAACTCAAAGTGGCTGTCTTGTAATGACAGTCAACAAGGTTTGGATCTGCGACTGCATCTCCAACATTTGCCTAGATAAAGCTTCGTTGCTCTTTCGCAATCCTTCAATCACGGCATCGTTCTGAGAAACAGAAGACTCGCCCTCTAACTGGGGAGTTGACCTCGTCATAGGACGTCTTGACATTCTAATAATTTCAACAAGGAACTAGTCGAAACCTAGCTTATCTGCTAGAACCAAACAACCTAGTATAAACCAAACATACATAAATACTTGTTCTTGCTGCTAACTTGCTCTAGGAATTTTATAAATGATGAAATGCTTAAACCTAGGATGTCATACCATCATCCTATTAATTCCTTGTGCAAAGTCCATGAATACATGAATTTGTATTCTTTTGACTCAAAATAATGTGTGCAAATGTTATGTTATGCTATGCATGATGTGCTATGCATTCTAAAAATGGCCTTAATGCATGCTATGAGCGGCGTACGCATGAAATATTATGCATCCCATACTACATAATATCGCATGTAACGAATAAGTAAAATGTGTGAATAGGCACCCATGTGATGATGGTTATGCATCTTATACCACATAACAGTCACATGTTGCCACCTATGGTGGATCCATATACAAATATATTACGCATCTCATACAACATAATATGCCCCATATACTTGTTATCATGTTATGAGTGTAGTGTTCATGATTCGGCCAAGACGTACTGATGATACATCGGTGTGTGTATAAAATGACACTAGATAGCTAACACTAATAAAAGAAGGTTGCTCGACCAATTTTCAAAGCAACCTCCCTCTGATACTAACTGTCACAGCCCGCATTTTCTCAACATGTAAATTAGATCAGAGTAAGATAAAACACGCGTCGTGATTCCACGCCATGAAGGGGATAACTGCACGCGCTGAAGCAAAACCCCAAACTCTACAGTTTATGTGAAATCCATAAGTTATTAAGTAAAAATCCAGTTTAAGTTAGATGGTCGTATCCCTCAGCATAGTGGATCAACTAGTCAACGAGTAAAAGTATAGTTATAGGCTGCGGAAAATACTTTGGTTATGTTGATTAACACCCTACATGAGTATAAAACATCCTCAAAGGACAACTCATGTCAAGCAAGACTCTAGATTTATTATAAGTATAGAAATAGTCTTTACATTAGCTAGAAACTAGTATTTTAATTTTAGAAATATGAGATGTATGAAGTACAAGTAGTAATAATTTTATAAGTGAAAATACCTAACATGCAACCTTGCATAAAACATTCCCAGAGAGCAAGTAAAACAACCACAAAAGGTAAAAATAGCAGCTTAGCAGAGTATTCAGCAATTCTAAAGAAAACCAGAAGTGGGCGTCAACAAACTGATACAAACCCACTAGTCAGTATGAGTGTCTGTACTAAAAAGAAAACAACAAGGAACTACCTCTCAAGGTAGTGGAAACCTCTACAACACTGCAGTCCACAAGCAAACACCAAACCTAGTCGCTCAACCGGCTACTGCTCAGAACCTGAGGCATTCAAAGAAAGAACACTTCAGCAAGAAAAATACATGTGCAAAAACAAAACTGTCAGTAAACAAGGGAGTAGCAAGATTACTAATCCCAAACCTGAATAGTTGTCAAAATAAAACACAGCAAACTAACTAGAGATTTAGAATGAAGAGTTAACTTATAAAGTTAAAAGGTAATGAAATTTGCACCAAGTGCGAACGGAGTTATACTCTGAAAACAATCTATGAGGAAAGGCAGAAACAGCATAAGATTAATCCATAGGAAACAAAAACGGGGCAAAGGCTCAATAAACACTTGAATCTTTAACACCGTAACACAACTGGAACTGAGTCGGGACCAAACCGGTCAAACTCGAACTAATAGACCCAAACATCTCAAAAAACAGGACTGTGGTGATGGCCATCTGATCCAACATAACCCAACAACACAAAAACGAGACCCAAACATGCCTGGGTGTAATGATTCACGAAACTAAGCCAACCAAACCAACCCCATATCCAAATACCCATAAACCCCAAACTCACCAAATTCAACAGAAAACCGACGATTCTAGCTTTGCAAGACTAAGCCTTAGTGATATACGTCTAATCGGTGAAAGGACACAATACTAAGGAAAAAGCATCGAGTACACTCGACGCCGCGTCGATTACACTCGACGCCGCGTCGAGTGCAGTGAATGCACTCGATGCCATAACTCAGCATACTCAACGCTTAAACGCATCAGCAAAAACAGACGATGATGTTGAGTGAGTTCAGTTCACTCAACGCTTAAACACTTAGCTTCCAAAAATAGATGATGGCGTTGAGTGAGTGCAGCTCACTCAACGCTGTCGACGCTTTCACACTTAGATTTGTAGAGACAAAGCGACGATGTTGAGTGAGTTCAGCTCACTCAACGTTGTCGACGCTTTATACTTGCCGAAAAAAGTGACGACATTGAGTGAGTTAAGCTCACTCAACGCTGTCAATGCTTTTACACATAGACTCCAAGATTTCCTGATGGCGTCGAGTGTATACAGCACACTCAACGCTGTGTTAAGTGCACTCAACACACTCAATTCTTTCTGACTTAGCGTCAAATTCTGATGGCGTTGAGTGTAAGCAGCACACTCAACACCGCGTTGAGTGAACTCAACGTACTCAACGCTTTTACACTTAGCGTCACAGACCTCACAGCAAGGCATTGATTGTATTCATCACACTCAACGCTGCGTTGAGTGCACTCAATGCTTTTGGACTTAGGATTGAAACTGGATTCAATGTTAAGGCTGCACTTAATGCCTAAGGGTTATACTCAACGCCTAAGGGTTGCACTCAACGAATCTTGCTCTGTTCGATGAATTGGCTCAGTTCAACGAGCTCCGTTTGACGATTTGCGATGTATTCGTCGAACTCCATTCGACGAATTTCCTTTGTTCGTCGAACTCCGTTTGACGAATTAGCTTTAATCCGATGAACTCAGACCGCTCCAAATCGATAACTTACACAATGAAGCTAATACAATGAATCAAATGCTTGTTGAACTTGGCCGAAAAAATGATACCATAAAACTGATTGGCAAAGTCGGATCAAACCCTACTCCCAAAAAACTACACAGGGAATAACAGTATGGAAAAGAAATATATAAGGAAAAGACAAGCTTGGCAAGGGGAAGAAGTCACCACTTGCCTCAAATCGCTGAAACCAGCCACGTAAAGGCTCCTCCTCAAAGATCTGACCGCAACAACACCGAAGCAATACTTCCTGAAACTTTTCAGGATGAAAAAGTGTCAAAACCGCATACCTAGACCTCTAAAAATCCAAGAAACTGGAAAAGCTTACCGTAGAAATGTAGATCTAGGCGAGATCTACCCGGATCCACTCACCAAAGAAGAAATCAAGCACCAAAACTCCAGAAATCGGCGACCGAAGGCTTAGGAAGGTCTGTCCCTCTCGTTCTTCCGCAACAAGCCGACGGTTTCACGAGGGAGACAAGTGAATAGGGTTTTAAGCGATGGGTTCTATTTATACTACTTTTATCCGATTATTTTATTATAGGATAACATAATTAATTAAATAAAACGCCAAAATGACCCGAAAACAAAACTTACACGAAAGTTTACGAAAATCGCACCGTTGCTAAATATCGATGATACGAACCCAACGGCGCAGTCAAAATTAAGATTCAATGAACCAAACTCGGGTAAACACCTCCCAAAGAAAAAACACAAGCATTCCAAAAGACGCTCCACCGAGTCACCAAAACATACCCGGCTCGCTAGGAAATCTTGCAAACAGGCTAAACCTAGACACACACATAGAAAACCTAAGAGCTAAAACCATGCTCTAACAACGACAAATGCCGAAAATGCATCAATGTAACGCCCTGACGTCATAAACATGCCAGATAACGAATTAAACTAAATATCACAAAATCGGGGGAGTTACAGTGATCCTCTTCCAAGGAATCATCTTCCGAGTGGGGTAACGAAAATCTCTAATCTTGTTTGTTTCCTCCTAGATAAATCTTGTGGTGGTTAACTTTTATGTTCCTTGCGAATCTTGATTTCATCGTGGTTTTTGATCCAATCGATTATTGTTATTTTCCTTGATCTATTTAAATTTGTGAGGATTGGCAGACCTCATTTTATTTTATTGGGAGAGATCTACCATTTTCGAAATCGTATTTTTCGGTGGATCGCTTTTAGTACAACACACGCTCAATCGGATGGGGTAGATCCTTTCGCTTGAGAGAATATTGGCTCATAGATTTTATTCGATCTCTAAGGGTGTGTCGAACCTGTGTGTTAGCATTGGATTAATAATATTACAAATAGAGTGTGTGGTGTTTTACTTGTGCGATCGTAGAATTGGAACATGGGAGAGTAGTTTGGTGTCCTTTGTCTGTCTTAGTTCGTCGGGTGACGAGCCTACATCACTAACTGAGTCATTTCCCAGTCTCTATTAACAGCAGTAGAGAAAAGACTTATGCGAGCAATAGGAGAAAAGGTATCAAAAAAGTTAGCACCATACGTTTGAGTAAATCCTTTGGCAACAAGCCTCGCCTTATAGCGGTCAATAGAACCATCTGGATGATTCTTGACAAAAAAACACATTGATAACCAATCACATCGGTGCCCAGAGGTGTGAGAATAAGTGTCCATGTACGTCTCTCAGTTAAGGTTTTCATTTCTTCGTCCATAGCATCCTTCCACTGCGGAATATGAATAGCCTCTTGATATGTAGTCGGGATGACAGTAGAAGATATAGCAAGAGCAAAACAATTGGCAACCGGAGAAAGCTGAGCATATGATACATCTTCAATAGGATTCTTAGTGCATTAGCAGATATCCTTCCGCAAGGCAATGGGAAGATCAAGAACACTCTGGACCATAGGAGCAAACCCACTGTCAGAAGAGGGAAGAGGCCCGGGAATAGGCACAAAAGGCTCCAAGGGCAAAGATCCAGTCTCGAGAGAAGGAGACGGTGTAACAGGACCCGTGGTGGAAAGAACTGGGTCTGACATAGGTGCCGAGACAATAGGCATTGAAGGGGAAGTCTTAAAGGTAAGAGAGAAGAAGCAGGAGATAAATACAGTGTTTCCTCAAAGAAGGTCACATCAATAGAGACATACAGTTTGCAGAGAAGAGGATTCAAAACAGTGATATCCCTTCTGGGTCATACAATAACCAAGAAATATGCATTTAGCCGATCGGGGAGAAAGTTTGTCATGACCAAGAGAAGGTTTGTGAACAAACGTCGTACACCCCAAAACTTTAGGAGGTAAAGGAAATGGCTCAGCCCCGGGTTACAAAATAGAGAATGGAGTCTTACCCTGAAGAATAGATGAGGGAATACATTTTATGAGATAGTAGGAGAGAAGAACAGCATGACCCCAATAACACCAAGAAACATTCATTTGTAAGAGAAGGCTGCGAGCAACATCCAGGAGATGGCAATTCTTGCGTTCAGCAATGCCATTCTGTTGAGAGGTGTAGGGGCATGTAGTTTGATGAACCAAACCATGGCTCATACAAAAATCAGATAATTGACGGCTAATATATTCCTTTGTATTATCAGTACAAAGAACTTGAATAGGCAAATTAAACTGTGTGAAGATCTCATTATAAAAAGCGGTAAACACAGAGTAAAGTTCAGAATGCTCTTTCAAGATATACAACCAAATACACCTCGTGAAATCATCAATGAAGGTGACAAAGTGCAAACTCCTCTACCAACATTGGCAATAGGAGCAGGACCCCGGATGTTAGAGTGAACTAGTTCAAAAGGACGCGAAGAACTACGTCCCGTTCTTGTTGAGAAATAAGACTGATGATGTTTACCAAGATGACATGCTTCTCAATTCAAATGGAAATCGCTTTGAGGAAGATCTGGGAGAAGATGGTAGATAAGGGGAGAAGGAGGATGTCCAAGATGACAATAACATTGCTGAAGGGAATAACAAGCAGAAAGAGCAACGATATTGTCAAGAAAGAAGAGGTCACCACTCACAGTTCCAGTAGAAATTATAGCCATAGTGACAGAATCCCAGAAAGAATAGGTAGTGGCAGTAAAAGTAACCGTGCAGTGCAACTGTGTGTAGAGAGAAATAATAGATCGCAAATTGCATGAAAAAGTGGAAACATAGAGAGTGTCCTCCAGCTGCAAAGACAAAGTGATGTGCACAATGCATGCACCAAGCATAGGAGTAGAAGTCTCATCGGCAATAACGACAGGATATACCCATTTCTGGTTGTTTAAGTAGGAAAACAAATGAGAATTATCGGTAATGTGACAAGTGGCATCAGAGTCAATAAGCCACTTATCAAAACAGGTCAAAAGAGCACGAGCTACAGAGGAGATAAGAGAAAATGACCACATGGAGAAAGAAATAGAATATAAATAGACTAACCATATGGTTAAACACAAGCCAGCAAAAGACCAAAAAAGAGATCGCGTGAACAAAAAATGCGCAAGGCGAAAGTGAACAAGCTGAGAAACAGATTGGCAAACAAGTCGTAGAAAGACCACGACCAAGAAAAGAAGACTGGTAGAGACTCAAACTGCACGGTTGAGTGAGAAGCCAGTAAAGATCGTAGAAATAGGATCTGCCACCAAAATGGTGCAAACAGAGAAGATACCACACGAGTAGAAAACACAACCCGCATGAGTAGAGAACAAAACCCGGAGGAGCACAAAGATAAGAAGTCGCGCGAACCCTCGCGAAGCCGCGCTAACAGAAAAGAACACAAAGGGACAGGTCACAGGAAAAGCGACAAGCAAGGGAGGGCAGTGGCACAACCTGCATTTTCTCAGCATTAAAAAATATATCAGAGTAAGAGAAAATATACACTGTGATGCCATGCCGTTCAGGGGAAAACTGCAGACGCTCAGGTAAGAACCTACTCCAAATACTTTTCATGAAATTCTCAAGTTTGTTATGATGAAAATATAGTTTAAGTTTGAGTTTTGATGACCGTGTCCCACGGCTCAGTGGATCAGCTAGTCCACGGGTAAAAGTATACATATACGTAGCAGAAAATACTTTGTTTAGTTCATTTATTATCATATATGAGTATGAAAATCCACAAGAATAATTCATGATATACATACCTCTAGATTTAATATAAGTATTAAAAAGGCTTTTACATTCGTTAAAATAGAGTGACATATGATTTAAAGAGATGTTATAAGTATGTGGTAAGGATATTTATCTTTCTATACTTTGAAAATAGCTAACCAGCAATCCTAGCATAAATCCATCCCAGAGAGCAAGTTGGTACAACAAACCAGCTAGAAAAGTAACATAACAGCTAGCAAATAGTCTAACATCTACAATAATTCACTATGGGCGTCAACAACCTGATATGAACCCACAGAACAAAATGTATGTCTGAACTAAAATAAGAACAATAAAACTACGTCACAAATGTGAGGGAAGAAAACCATAGCTACTAAGCCCACGCCATAAACTACCAACTCTAGCTGCTCAGGCCGCTACTGCTCCGAGCCCGAGGCATTCAAAAAAAGAATGCTTCAGCAAGAATAAATAAGTGGCAATAAATACTGAAAGTAAAATAAATAAGAGAAGTTTAAGGGTTACCAACCCAAGACAAAATAAATTGCCAAACTGCAGCACATGAGTCAAAACTCAGTAAACAAATGAAGAATTGAAGAGGTTCATTATGTTAAAGTGCACCAAGTGCGATAAAGAGTTGTGCTTCAATAACATCTGCAGAGGTATGCTTATAAACGTATGCATATATATAAGAAAAGACTGATCATTTGTAAAGCGTGAATCATTAACACAGATAAAAGAAACACGATACTAAGGCGATGGACACATTATCCAACACAAACCATCAGACAAAACAACTTGAAAAGGTATTTTGGGGGTGGCCACATTGTCCATCACAACCCAACAATCCAAAAACAAACCACCAGTTGTAATGATTCATAAGTCGGCACTGAGGTGGGGGTCCTTTATCCACTACCAAACCCAGTCTACAAATGAACTTCCAAAAGTACTGATAATGAAAGAAAAAGGAACCCAAGACTTAGTATCAAATTCCCAAAATGATACAAGGTAAGAAAGTCCAGAAAATCTATAAAAGTATACTCGACGAATTGAAGTTCATCTAATGAAAAATTCTAAGTCCACATCGATTCGTTGAGAATATTCAAAAAATTCAAAGTCACTCGATGCTTTTCTTCTCCACTCAATGCCTTTTGACTCCACTCAACGCTTTTGACTCCACTCAATGATTTTGACTCCAAGTTTGGTTCACTTGATGCCAAACTGGAATCAACCTTCGCACTCGACGCCAAGGTATAATCACTCGATGAATTTGACTCCATGACAGTTTCACTCAACAAACTCGACGCCAAGGTATAATCACTCAATGCACCCGACGCCAAAGGCAGCACTCGATGAATTTGACTCCAAGATAGTTTCACTCAACGAACTCGATGCCAAGGTATAATCACTCGATGAATTTGACTTGAAGACTGATTCACTCGACGCCTAACTAGAATTGCTCGACGCACTCAATACAAAGATAATTTCACTCAACGAACTCGACACCAAGGCATAATCACTCGATGAATTGAAGGATACTCGATGATTTTTAATGTAACAGATTCAGCGACACTCAATGAATTCAAGTTAGACTCAAACAAATTGAGATACTCGACGAATCCAAAGATACACTGTTGGATCCCTAGTTGATTTGGGCTAGGTTCACTGACTTAGGATGTGACCCATCATGTATAGCCAGGGTCAAGTTTGTGTCCTAGAGTCTAGGCCAAGTCCTTAGGTTCTATTTCAGATGGACCAGCTATCAACAAGACCTTCAAAGACTTCAGACTTAGAGGTTTTCAAGACTAAGTAAAATGAGTTCTACATTCATTGAACTTAGCTCGATGAAAAGTGTTCGGCGCTCGACAATCGTGAGACATTTCTTGGTGCTGAGCTCGGTGATCTTAGTTCTCTGTTCAACGAACTCTCAGTTTCTACATCAAGCTAAAGTCAGGACAACTTCAGAATTTTTCTAAGTCCAGCTTCAAGCTTTGGTCAACGATCTAGAATCTAAGCTCGACGAACTTGGACCTCAAGTTCTCAGCTTCTCAGCTCGACGAAGTCAGCTTCTCAGTTCGACGAATACTGTCTGACAGTGATGATTATATGCTCAACGAATGATGATTCTCAGCTCGATGAATGAAGATTGTCTGGTCGATGAACTCTCTCAAGCTCAGCTCGACGAACTCAAGCTCAGCTCGACGAACTCAAACTCAGCTCGATGAATTGTGTTCTTCGTTCGACGATTCCAGATTAGGTCTTCTTCAGATTTCCCATCCCGTTTCTTGGCGATGATTCCGGAGTTATTAATGCCAGATCTTCTCGGAATGTTACCGTTAGAACATGCAATTAATCATGGATTATCTCATGTCGTTTTTCCATGGGACAGTTGGGTAAATCATTGATTGCCGCTTCCTTCCAAGGCTGACTGCAATTACTGCTCAACATTTGAATTTCGAATGTTCATAGTCAGTCTAAGAAAAAAAGAAGCAATACAGACAATCAGACAGACACTTAGATTGCACAGAAGAACAACCATACAGAAATCAAAAAGTTCTACTGCAATAAGCCTCAACCAGAGAACATCTTCAAGAAGAAGAAGAAGAACAACCAATCACTATCAAGAGTCTTCTTCTGTCAATTCACAGGACAACTTTAAAGGGCAACAAATTTCAATCTGTCAAAGAAGTTCCTGAAGCATCTCTGGTCCATGCACTCTAGGTCTTTGAAGACCTATCACCCTGAAGCAGTGCTCCAGCATTCCTGATTAATTCAAGATCTCAGGGGGAGCAACCTGCTAACATCAATCCACAGTCTTCTCAGTTGTTTTGAGAAAGAGAAGACACCATCACCTTATTTCCAATTCCTGTACAGGGTTTTAATTCCATTCAAAATTATTCTGGTTGCAAGTCTCCTTCAAAATACTTGAGGTTTTGGTTTTTGAGCACCTGTACAAAAGCTCATTGGTGTCAGGCACCTGATCAAAAACCTGAGTGGATTCCTACCAGGGTGGTAGAAGAGTGGATGTACCCAGGTTGGGGAACCACTATAAAATTTCTTGTGTCGTCTGGTTGCCCTTTTCTTTTGTTTTGGCTGTGCTCTGTGATTGCTTAGTTTGCTGTGCTTATTTATTTTATTTGCTGACTTGGTCACTTAGGAATACAACAAAAGTTGTAAAGATTTTTTAAGAGAGCATAATACTCTATTCACCCCCTCCCCCCTCTAGAGTATATCAGATCCACCTTGCACTTTCAATTGGTATCAAAGCGAGGTTGGTTAACATACCACACCTTAATTGGTTGTACAGGCTAACACCTGAACCACAAAGATCCCTCTGGTGAGATCTGATTGTTTTGTGTTTGCTATTAGATTTATTCCTTCATAGAAATGGCCCAAAACAAAGACTATGCAAGCATCAGGCCTCCAGTATGCAATCTTAACAAGTTTGCCATCTGGAAGGCAAGAATCAAGTTATACATGAATTCTATTGATGAGGATATCTTTTCTGTTATCTTGACAGGTGTACCTCCAGCACCTGAAGCTTCTACAAGCACTTCAACCAACATGACTGCAGTGCCCCCTCCTGAAAATAATGATTCCTACAAGAAAACCAAAATGGCAGATGCTAAGGCAATGAATATTTTGGCACAAACCATGTCAGATGACATATTTCAAAAGGTGGCTGAGTGCACCTCAGCCAAAGCCATTTGGGATTCCCTCAACCAAATGGTAGCTGACTCAGCAGATAAGAGAAAAGACAGGAGATCCAATCTCATCTCCCTGTATGAGAACTTCAAAAAGGATGAGACAGAATCAGTGGCTGAAATGTATAACAGGTTGAGTTCAATTATCAATGAGCTCAAGACCTTGGATAAAGACATCACCTTGACAAAGGTGAATGACAAGATATTAATGTGCTTCCCTAGCTCTTGGGACTCCAGAATCTGGCCAATCAAGGAAGCCAGAAGCCTAAATGAGATATCAACTGAATCTCTACTAGGAAAATTAAAATCCTATGAGCAGCTGGTCAAATCAAGAGAAGCAGCAGAACAGAAGGCTACAACTCCAGTGAGGAAGGATCACAGCATAGCCTTCAAAGCATCTGAGGAAAGTGAGACATCAACTTCCAATGAGGAACTCATGAGCCTCTTTGCCAAAAGGTTCTACAAGATGGCTAGAAAGGATTTCAGAAGGAAATCATCCAGGCAGGATGATAAGCCCAAGTATGACAAGACACCAACCAAGGAGGTTGTGTACTTTGGGTGCATGAAGCCTAGACATTACATCTCAGAATGTCCAGAAAACCCGAAGAAGGACAAGAGCAGAGAAAAGGATTCCAGGAGAAGACACAACAGCAAACCCTCCTCTAGTAAATATAAAAAGAAAGACAAGGGATTTGTTGCTGAGACTTGGAGTGACACTGAAGAAGAAACATCTTCCTCCAGTTCAAGTGAAGAAGAGGAAGAAGCAAGATCCAAGGAGGTTTCCCTAATAGCAATTGATGCCTCCAGGAGCTATTCTGGATCAGAAGAAGAATCAGAAGAAGAAGCAGCCTCAGTCTCAGAGGCAGATCAGGTTATTTCCAGTTTTGATTTTAATTCTGATTCATTTAAGACTGAATTCAAAACTATGTGCTTAGACTTAATCAATTCAGAAAAGGAAATAAAAACTCTTCGAGAAAGATTAGAAAATCTTGAATCAGTTAACTCAGAAAACATAAAGCTAACAGACCAATTAATCCTAGCAAATGAACAAATAATTAAATTAAAATCTGAATTATGTGAGGCCAAACAACTTGAGCAATCTCTCAATGGGAGAAGTATCAAGCTGATGGACATTATAAGCACAGTGAATGCCAGATTAAATGGCAAGCTGGGCTTGGGTGCTTCATCAAGTTTACCCCCTATAATTAAGAAAAATATACTTTCAACCCCCATCAAGTTTATTTCTGCAAAGGGAAAAGAAAAGATTATAAACAAACCATTGTCTGAAAACAATCCAAAACCTATAGACAAGAGAAACAGAAATCAGAAAACAGTTAATAAAAACAAGGTTCAACAGCATTTGTCGAACGCAGATCGATGATATGTGGCCAATTCGTCGAACCCAGATCGACGAACGCTGAACGCAAACATCAGTTATAATAATTCGTCTAACTGCGATCGACGAACTGTGTATGGTTCGTCGAGCAGAGGTCGACGAACTTGGGGCACAGAAAATGACTACTGTCATTCTTTGAGCAGAGATCGACGATCTCAACCCTATTCATCGAACTCTGGTCGACGAACTTACAACAATTCGTCGAACCCAGAAAGACAAAACTTAAACTATTTCACTTACAAAAACTTTAAACCAGCTAATAAGTCATTCAATCCAGTAGCTGATTGGGTTATTCCACCTATGAGATATCACCCCTTAGGTTACAAATCATAACCTACATTATCATTTATATCCAGTTTCTCTTTTCAACCAAATAAAGGACCCAAGGTAACCTGGGTCAAGAACAATTGAGTTTTGTTTTTCATTACAGGTACAGGTGAAGAGCTGTCCAAGGGTAAGTCAGACCTGGTACTTGGACAGTGGTTACTCCAAACACATGACAGGCAGCAAGGGCAATCTATCCAATTACAAGCCCAAGCTAGTACCAAAGGTGATTTTTGGAGATTCCAACAGTGGTTAGTCAGAAGGATATGGAGCAGTGAAGATTGGAGCAGTTACTTTCAAGAAAGTAACATATGTAAGAGGACTTAAACATAACCTTATATCCATAAGTCAATTATGTGATGAAGGTTATCAGGTACACTTTAACTCTACCTCTTGCTCTATTATTAATAATGAAAACCAAACTTTTTTAATTGGACTTAGACATGCTAACATATATCTAGTAGATTTTATTTCTGCCAAAACTGATGTTTGTTTACTTAATATCACTAGTAATCAAAATGAGTTATGGCATAAAAGATTAGGCCATGTAAACCTTAAGAATATATCTAGGTTATCTAAAGACAACCTTGTTAGAGGTTTACCTTCTGGCCCCTACAAGAAGAAAAGCATTTGCAGGGCTTGTCAATTAGGCAAGCAAACCAAAACTAGTTTTAAATCTATTAATAAAAGTGATTCACCTAGGATTTTGTATTTGCTTCATGTGGATCTATTTGGACCCATTGCAGTACAAAGCCTAGGAGGGAAATCTTACACTTTTGTGATTGTTGATGACTTCTCTAGATTCAGTTGGGTAGCCTTTCTGAGAGCTAAGTCAGATACATTCAAGGTTCTTACAGATTTTCTCAGGACCATACAGATTGAGTTCTCTACTCATGTTCCTTTGATTAGAAGTGATCATGGCACAGAGTTTGAGTATCTTCTTATGCATGAGTTCTGTGAGAAGGAAGGTATCAGGCAGTGCTTCTCAGCTCCTAGAACTCCACAACAAAATGGGGTTGCTGAAAGGAAAAATAGGACACTCATTAAATCTACAGGCATATTATTGGCAGATGCTTACATGCCTCTATCCTTTTGGGCGGAAGCTGTAAATACTGTCAACTATGTCCTGAACAGAAGTCTTATACATAAACTGAAAAATAAGACCCCCTACGAATTACTTAAAGGGAAGAAACCTAAAATCACATACTTTACAGTTTTTAGCTGCATTTGTTATATTCACACAAATAATAAAAGATACATTAGAAAATTTGAGGCTAAGGCTGAAGAAAGGATTTTTCTAGGATATTCCCAAGTAAGCAAGGCCTATAGGGTTTTTAATAAATCCACCCTTAAAATTGAATAGTCTGTTCATGTATCTTTTGATGAAGCTAACATGTCTTATAAGGAAAAAAGAGATTTCTACCAATAGCTTTTTGCAGGTTCCACAACTGTGTGAGTCTATGGATGGACTAAACCTTACCCAAGAGGTATTAACCCATCCTACTCCACAGGTTGCTGAAGATAGTGAAGAAGAAATTCAAGAGGAAGTGGCTGAACTTCCCTCAACAGCTAGTACCATTCCCCAAGAGGAATTAATTACAGAAGCTGTTGATCAACAAACTCCACCAACTAATCTTGTCACACTTAGAGATCACCTCAGATCTCAAGTGATTGGAGACATTTCAGTAGGTGTACAGACAAGGCATCAACTCAACCAAGACTTGATGCATGCCTGTTTTCTCTCTCAAATTGAACCTTTCACCATCCATGAAGCAGAGCAAGATCCCCACTGGATCATTGCAATGCAAGAGGAACTAAATCAGTTTGAGAGATATAGAGTTTGTGATTTGGTTCCAAGACCCCATAACTACCCAGTTATTGGAACCAAATGGGTCTACAGGAACAAGTTGGATGCTCAAAGCAACATTGTGAGAAACAAGGCTAGGCTTGTTGCTCAAGGCTACAGGCAAGAGGAAGGAATTGATTATGACCAAACCTTTGCCCCTATTGCAAGGTTAGAGGCCATAAGAATCTTCCTTGCATATGCAGCTCACAAGAGATTCAAAGTCTACTAAATGGATATCAAGAGTGCATTCTTGAATGGAGTGCTTCAAGAAGAGGTTTATGTAGAACAACCTCCAGGTTTTATCTCTCCAACTCAACCCTCCTTTGTATTTAAATTGCATAAAGCTCTCTATGGTTTAAAGCAAGCTCCAAGAGCTTGGTATGAGACCTTAGCAAGCTTTCTTTTAGAGCATAAATTTACAAGAGGAACCATAGATAAAACTCTTTTCACTAGACATCATAAGGACCAAATTTTGTTAGTACAAATATATGTGGATGACATCATCTTTGGGTCTACTGATCCCAAATTGTGCAAGAGGTTTGTTGACCTCATGCATTCCAAATTTGAGATGAGTAGCATGGGTGAGCTTTCCTACTTCCTTGGTCTCCAAGTGAAGCAGCTCCCTGATGGTATCTTCCTCTCCCAAGCTAAGTATGCTAAAGAGCTTATTAAGAAGTTTGGGATGGGTGATGCTTCAAGAATGAAAACCCCTATGGCTACCAATGCTGTTGTGGATTCTGATGCAGCAGGGAAACCTGTAGATCAGAAATATTATAGGGCAATTGTTGGATCCCTATTATACCTAATAGCTAGCAGACCTGATATAACGTTTGCCACATGCCTTTGTGCTAGGTTCCAAGTGAACCCTAAAGAATCTCACTTTATTTTCCTAAAAAGGATTTTGAGATATATAAAGAGTTGTCCTAATCTAGGACTCTGGTATCCTGCAGAGTCAGAATTTGAGTTAACTGGATACTCAGATGCTTACTATGCTGGATGTAGAGTGGACAGGAAGAGTACCTCTGGAACTTGCCAGTTCCTGGGTATGAGACTTGTCACCTGGTTTTGTAAAAAGCAAACATCTATGTCTACATCAACTGCAGAAGCAGAATATATGGTTGCTGGCAGCTGCTATTCACAAATGTTATGGATACAAAATCAACTCCTAGACTATGATGTCAACTTAAATAATTCAACATTATTTTGTGATAATACTAGTGCTATTGCTATAGCATAGAATCCAGTTCATCATTCTAGGACTAAGCATATTGAAATAAGACATCATTTCATTAGAGATAATGTAGACAAAAAGAAAATTAACTTAATTCATATTCCTACTGATCTACAGAGAGCAGACATTTTCACCAAGCCCTTGGATGAAAAAAATCATCTGTTCTTTATAAATCAACTGGGAATGATTAATGGAGAAGAGTTAAATTAGTTACTGTCTGCATTCGACGAATTTTCCAGAGTTCGTCGAACGGAGTTCGACGAATCAGGGAAAGTTTGAGAGATTCTCGTCGACCGGAGATCGACGAATTCTCTGTGTGGAAATAATTTTCGTCGACCGGAGATCGACGAACTTTGCTTCAGAAGATATTTCGACGAATGGAGTTCGACGAAATGTTTTCGATTCTTCTGGATGAGATCGATGAATTATTTGTCTATAATTTATTTCGTCGAGCTCAGTTCGAAGAACTGTTTTTTTCGTGGAATGGAGATTGTTGATTTATATTCTGAAAATCTTATATCTAGATTTTCTTCGACCTCCGTCTCGCGCTTTCAGTTCTTTTGCTCTTGATCGCCATTTTTCTCTGTGTTTTTCTTGCAGGTCATCAATGGCGATTCCCGCAGGAGCTTTGGCCGCAATGAAATTTGATACTGGTTTTGATATGGACTTCGATTCTTTCCAACATTCTGACCCCATCTTTCTCTATATCTTGGAACTGCTAGAAGAACTTAATCTAAAGGACTTTATGACCCGAAGGATTAAACTGCACTCAACTGAAATCAGAGAATGGGTGTATACATTGTCTGTTACTGAGGAAGATGTGCTGACAGGCAATATCGGGAGTACTGCTAATCCGTTATCTCCTACAATTCTTTCTGAAATATTTGGATTAGTAAATGGAGAAGATGATATGGAAATGGATTCTGAAGAATTTGGTGATATGCTGAAGTTAATGGGGTTCTCAGGAAGCAACCCTAACAAGCTGTTGAAGAAGCAACTGTCCGCCGCGTACCAGTTCCTGGCGGACATTGTCAGAAAAGTGCTGATGGGAAAGCACTCAGCGCACGACTACATCACTCGTCACCAATTCCTGGTTATGTGCGTCGTGGTGAACAAGAGACATGTCAACTGGGGCACAATATTCTTTGAGTTAATCAAGAAAAAGAACAGTAAGAAAGAGGTCTGCTTCGGCAGAATTTTGGGAATTTTTCTTCAAGAGAAGGCTGGTGAATTAATGGTCTCCCCGACCATTTTCATCAATGCCAGCAAGCGCCTCACCTGCGCCTTATTTGGCAGATAGGATAGGACTATCTCCAAGCCCTCCAAGGCTTCCTCCTCTTCCATCCCAGCTTCTGAGAGCACCAGGGCTGTGAAGGCCACTCCTCACCCTGCTGAAGAGGTCATTCCATCTCCACCATCTCTTCCAGCACCCCTTCCACCAAAACAGCCTCCTCATGTGCCTACTCCTCCTCCATCTCCACCTTTGGACATTACCAACATTCCTACACCCCCTACTTCACCTCATGAGACATCTATTCCTACACCTCCTCAGTCTCCACTTCCCCCTCATTTGTCAACCATTCCATCTTACAGCATACCCACAGACTCTGTCATGCCCGATGCCCCCATTCCATCTTCATCTCCATCAACTCATCACACTCATATTATTCCATCCTCCATTCCATCCTCTTCCCCTTCCCCATTTGATCCATCTACCATCATATCCTTGATCACTCCCCTCATCAAATCTCTCATCCAAGAGGCCATTACACCTCTTGTGACCTCCATCAATTCTTTATCTGCCCAGATTTCTACCCTATCTGCTGCCCCCTCTTCATTCAGGGGCCTAGCTCTAGGTTCTCCTGAACCCAGGTAGGGGGAGATGTTCTATGAAGAAGCAGCAGCAGATGCAGCAGCAGTAGCAGATATAGTAGTAGCCCCCTCTACAGCAGAAGTTTCAGATACAGATGCAGATATTTTGCCAGATTTTGATTCTGAGATGATTGAATTGATTTAGTTTATGGATACTGACCTTGATTTTGATGAGTCAGTTGAGCAAATAAAAACTGTTGGTGATTTCCAGTTAAATCTCATAGTTAATTTGTCTATTTTGTTGAGAAATTTTGATACTATTTTTGTACAGTTACCCTCTGCTAAGCCACATTTGGCTATTGTACCCTACACCTCTCCAGTAAGTCCAGAAGTTGCTAAGCAACTCTGTGACAGTTTTGCTATCCCAGCTTCAATCTCTACAGACAGTCTAGAAGTAATTCTAGAAGACACCTCAGCCCCAAGCTTTGTCATGGATGACTCTCCTATACCTGATTTGGATGAGCTAATCCTTGCTGACATTGAGGAGGAAAACAAGGCAGCAGCAGAAAGCTCTGTCCCCATCATTTTTGTTTCATGTTCAGTCCCCTCCTCTCCTGTTGTTGAAACTCCAGTTCCTGAATCTTCTGCCCCACCTCCAGAAAAAGTTGTTATTTCTGATAAAGCTTTAAAAGCTTTGGATGCTCTTTATGACATCCCTCAGGGTTCTGATTCTGAAGAAGAAGATGATGATGATGATTCAGATGAAGTTGCTGCCAGTAAGAAAAAGAAAATGCTAGCAAAGAAAAGGAAGGCTCCTCCTCATCCAGCTCCTAAACCTAATCCCACTACAGACACCCCTTACTACATTTTGCACAATGTCACTCCATACAAGGGAATGCCTGCATGGATGTGGCTATCCAAGAATCAACAGAAGGAAAGGAAGAGAAGTAGGAGTTATTCCCCTCCTCCAGTGCACAGATTTAGAAAGGATCCACCTCCTTCTCCTCCTCCAGCAGCTGGTTCCAGTGGCTCTAGCTCCTATAGATCTGCCCCCATGCAAACATATCAGAGACAGTCAGAGAGATCATCTGGAAGCTGCCAGCAGAGGCAGCCATCCTCTTCAGGACATCAACATCAACATCATCAGCAGCAGCAGCAACAAACCTCTGAAGTACAGAAAGCAGATAGTCCAAAAAGGCCATACTCTCCTCCAATCCCATTTGAAGATCCTGAAACTGCTAATACTACAAAAATGGCCAGATTCCAGGAGTTAATTGGACTATCTCTGATTAATAAAGCCAAGGCTAAAGGAAAAGACACATCAGGGTTAACAACCATGTCAAAGTACAGAAAAGAAGAGTTGAAAAGATTTGACAAAGGAAACAAGTTATTCAATGTTGATGACTATATGAAGCTACAAGTTGTCCCCAGAGCTACATCATTGAACATTATTGGGGAAGCTGATATGACTATGACAAAGGCTCAGGCTTCAGATCCCAAGAGAGAAATCATTTTCAAAAAGCCAGGAGAGAAACCAACTGAAGACAGGTCCAAGCAGAAAAAGCAAAAGAAGTAATCTTCATGTTGTTTCTATTTCTGTCTGTTTTTGTTTTTCAAACTATGCTATCTGTTTAAACAAAGCCATGGATATATATATCTGTTGCATGTGTTGGTAATTCTCTGCCAGATATATTTCTTTTCTTGCTTTGTTTTTCTGTTTGTTTCTGTTTTGAGTCTCTATTAGTGACCTCACCCAAATAGAGGGAGATTGTTGGATCTCTAGTTGATTTGGGCTAGGTTCACTGACTTAGGATGTGACCCATCATGTATAGCCAGGGTCAAGTTTGTGTCCTAGAGTCTAGGCCAAGTCCTTAGGTTCTATTTCAGATGGACCAGCTATCAACAAGACCTTCAGAGACTTCAGACTTAGAGGTTTTCAAGACTAAGTAAAATGAGTTCGACTTTCGTCGAACTCAGCTCGACGAAAAGTGTTCGGCGCTCGACGATCGTGAGACATTTCTTGGTGCTGAGCTCGACGATCTTAGTTCTCTATTCAACGAACTCTCAGTTTCTACATCAAGCTAAAGTCAGGACAACTTCAGAATTTTTCTAATTCCAGCTTCAAACTTTGGTCGACGATCTAGAATCTAAGCTCGACAAACTTGGACCTCAAGTTCTCAGCTTCTTAGCTCGACGAAGTCAGCTTCTCAGTTCGACGAATACTGTCTGATAGTGATGATTATATGCTCAACGAATGATGATTCTCAGCTCGACGAATGAAGATTGTCTGGTTGACGAACTCTCTCAAGCTCAGCTCAACGAACTCAAGCTCAGCTCGGCGAACTCAAACTCAGCTCGACGAATTGTGTTCTTCGTTCGACGATTCCAGATTAGGTCTTCTTCAGTTTTCCCGTCCCATTTCTTGGCGATGATTCCGGAGTTATTAATGCCAGATCTTTTCGGAATGTTACCGTTAGAACGTGCAATTAATCATGGATTATCTCATGCCGTTTTTTCATGGGACAGTTGGGGAAATCATTGATTGCCGCTTCTTTCCAAGGCCGACTGCAATTACTGCTCAACATTCGAATTTCGAATGTTCTTAGTCAGTCTAAGAAAAAAAGAAGCAATACAGACAATCAGACAGACACTTAGATTGCACAGAAGAATAACCATACAGAAATCAAAAAGTTCTACTGTAATCAGCCTCAACCAGAGAACATCTTCAAGAAGAAGAAGAAGAAGAACCAATCACTATCAAGAGTCTTCTCCTGTCAATTCTCAGGACAACTTCAAAGGACAACAAATTTCAATCTGTCAAAAAGTTCCTTAAGCATCTCTGGTCCAGGCACTCTAGGTCTTTGATGACCTATCACCCTGAAGCAGTGCTCCAGCATTCCTGATTAATTCAAGATCTCAGGGGGAGCAATCTGCTAACATCAATCCACAGTCTTCTCAGTTGTTTTGAGAAAGAGAAGACACCATCACCTTATTTCCAATTCCTGTACAGGGTTTTAATTCCCTTCAAAATTATTCTGGTTGCAAGTCTCCTTCCAAAAGACTTGAGGTTTTGGTTTTTGAGCACCTGAACAAAAGCTCATTGGTGTCAGACACCTGATCAAAAACCTGAGTGGATTCCTATCAGGGTGGTAGAAGAGTGGATGTACCCAGGTTGGGGAACCACTATAAAATTTCTTGTGTCGTCTGGTTGCCCTTTTCTTTTGTTTTGGTTGTGCTCTGTGATTGCTTAGTTTGCTATGCTTATTTATTTTATTTGTTGACTTGTTCACTTAGGAATACAACAAAAGTTGTAAAGATTTTTTAAGAGAGCACAACACTCTATTCACCCCGCCCCCCTCTAGAGTATATCAGATCCACCTTGCACTTTCATACACAATGAATTTGACTCGATGAATTTGACTTGAACTGATTCCTACCCTACACAGATTCAGCAAACCCAAATCCCCACCCTAATCCTAAGTTCTATGTAGGAAATAACAAGATACAGGGACCAAAGAACAAGTAAGAGGGGGAAACCTCCACTTGCCTCAAAATCTCCTGAAACTCGTACTCCCAAGCGCTCCGGTGCAAGAATCGGCCGCAAGAACTCCCCGCCTACAATCTCTGAAACTTTACGGGGCAAAAACGAGGGTTAGGCTAAGAATCCTAACTCCAAAATTTCACGAAACAAAAAATACTTACCTCCAACGCGTAGATCTTGGCGAGAGCTTTCCGGATCTATGCTCTGCTGAAGATTTCACCCATCGAAGCTCCCGAAACGGCTGTCGAAAGGTTCACGAAGAAAAACTCGCTGCCTCTCTCATGACTCTCTTTATCAGCCCCTTTTTGGGGAAGAAGGATGAATAGGGTTTTCGATTTATAAGTATATATACATATATATATATATATACTCTAATATATTATTAATATTATAATAACTAGGAAAAACTGAAACGATGAGAAAGACCAAATCACCTGGATTTTCGATGAAATTCGCATCAAAACTAAATGACGGCGCCACGAATCCAACGATGAAGTTGAAATCAGGATCCGACAAACAAAAATCAGGTTAAAGATCCCCTAAGTTAAAACAACAAAATATCCTTATAAAATCCACTGAGATCCCAACTAAGCTCAGATCACAACGAAATTTCACAAACAAGCTTAAAATTCAAATGTTGTAGAAATGCTGCCAAAGAAGTTGGTGGGGCCAGTTGTTGCTATCTTCGGCAATTACTGAGGAATATCATTAAGTGTTGGGGCCCACTCACAACAAAGAGTCGTTGAAGCGGGAATTAATGGAAAGCATGGGTTGAATTGGCTGAATCTCAGCCATCAATCCTGGTGGTAGGACCCACTGCTCAATTGGCCTTCAGAGAATAAAAAGAAGCAAATCAGCCCGAGCAATTAATCAATTTCCCTGTCTAGGTTTTCTGAAAATGAAAGTGTTGCTGAACGTCATCTTCCTCCTCGCCATTTTCATTGAGTATGAAGAAGTTATTTTGCACAGAGAACCTTGCTGGGAAAGAGATTGCTGAAGTAATCCTCATCTGCATTAGTAGGATCAAAAGTTGTTCTAAAGCTAGCAGATCTACAAGTTCTGTAGGATAAAATGAAGCTGTCTGAAGAAAGAATCTACTGTCTATATATTGTCTTCAACAGCAATATCTTGGATATGATATCTGCTCAGTCCAAGAAGAATGTGACACAGAGCTTGCTCTAGTGTCTAAACATCTCATTCTTTATTTCTGTTTTCTGTAAAGATTCTTTGTGAATCTGGGGTGTGTAAGCATGTATTATAAAGGCTGGGTCTTAGCGACCTGTGTGTTTGGCTTTTGTGCCTGGTGATAGGTCTTTGTGACCTGGGTTGGCTTAGTGCCTGTATTGTTGGTCTGTGTGACCTGTGTGTGGTCCTGCGGGATCAGTGTTGTAAGTTGTTAAGAAGCTAAGTTCTGGAGGGAGAGCCAAATCTAACACACTATTAGATAGGCGTAGAGGGATAGTGGATGTACCCAAGATTGGGGAACCACTATAAATTTGATGTGTAGTCTGTGAATGTTCTTGAAAGCTGATCTAAACAAATCATGTAAGACCCCCCTCCCGGAACACAAAACACAAAACGAAGGGGGTCTTATGCCCAGAACATCTGCCTTGCGGTAGCATTAGCACACGGGCTAACCTGTACGACAAGACCCCTATTCTGTCGGCTACAACCAATATCAGTAAATGCCAACCCAACCAAAATATAATTTAGAAGTCAATACACACATAAGCATAAATAGTCCAAAAGTACAACAAGTCAAGAAGCTACTACAAGCTTCTAAAATATCAGAGTACAGCTAATAAATGCCCAAAGGCTACATCAAAGTCTCTCAAAACTCACGTCAGTGACTGATGGTAGCGACGGTACCATCCCTTCAGGTCCTATCGTCCTGGTCTGGCTGTCCTGCTACATAATCTGCGGCTGCTCTGCCTGCGGGGTTTCCTCCTAGAAAGGAATACGTAGAACCTGTTAGTCAAAAAGACTAAGTGGCTTCACATCCGCTCCCCCGGTGACTCCTCGGCACCGGGTGGAGAAAGGAATCATGGTACAATATATAATAAGTAATATGAGCAGGTACAAGTAGGTGGAATAAGTACATATAACGTGAGCAGTAAAAGAGGAAATGCGTAATATGATTAATAGCAGTCTACATTAGAAATTCTACACAAGTTATACTAATCCATCTAGTATAGAGTTATACAACAAGAAAGTAACTTAACTTATAATGATGCCCATACAATCTTATAAGTTAAGGATTGGTTTAACATAAAGTAACTCATCGTATAGGAGTGCCCATACAAACTTATACGATGAGGATCTTGTTAAGCAATGTGTTGTAATGGTATGTATGCAATGCAATGACTCACACATGATCACACACATGCAACCTCTATGTCGACACAGACTTGTAGTTCCCACTTTTCGAGCAGGTAGCTAACCTCTCAGGCATCAACCGCCATGGCCAGGTGGTGACAGTAGAGCAGGCTTCTCTACTACTAAGCAGTATCCACACTACTTCGCCTAGGCTTCCATAAGCCTCAACGCTAAGAACAGAACAGCGGAGCCCCATGCGTATTATGGCCCAGCGGGAGTCTCGGGTAGATTTGCACCAAGAAACAAGCCCCGAACTGGCCTTGTGTGACCCGGAAGGAGCTTCGAAAAAAGCACGAGGACCAAGCCCAACCGTTCACTTGGCACAGAAGGAGCCCCAGGAAATGAACACTGAGTACCAATCCCAAGTGCCCAAAGTCTATCTGTCAACTCCCCTCGGTGTGACGACTAGCAAGCCCGTAGGCTTTCCACACTATCCTTAACCCAGGATTACGACACCGCGTGTCGACTCACACCGCATGCAATTCCACATCACCGTGGCACGGAAGGAGCCTCCGAGAGAGCACGAGGACCAAGCCCAACCGTCCACTCGGCACGGAAGGAGCCCCAGGAAATGAGCACCAAGGACCAAGCCCAACCGTCCGTCTATGTTGCGTCTCAGCATTACCCAAATCAATGCGGTCTATAAGACTATCTACAAACTATGTTCGCATAACTCTAACATAACTAATTACCATGCTTTAATCAAGTTCAATCTTTTGTGCTCACATGAATCAATAATCTAAATAGCAACGATCGTTTGTTCATAACAATCACCACCGATCGGGTATACAAATTCGAGTCAATCTTATCAATAATCGACATATTATCGTTATCGTTACGTCCTCAATATTACTCATATTGAAATCATTCTAGTCTCATCAACACATCAAAACGTTCGTTCAATAATTTCTACCAAATAGATTCGTTCACGTGCAATTTACTTCTCCATTTGTTTACGTGTGATCCATCCAACAATTTCATCACTCGTTAAACTATGGCATTTAAACATAAGGAATTCTCCAGCCGTACGTCAATTAGTTATAATGTCTCTACCAAATTCAATTCCATTGCTATAGAAAACCCAGAATTTTAAGCACAGAACACCATTAGGACAGCACCTTCGACCGGAGATTTTCGAGGCTACAGAAATCCGCTGAAGGCGTGTAACCCCTCGTTGGAAAGGTATTTACAGTGGCTACAACTTTCATGTTAGGCGGAAGACCAGATATAGTCGTATCATAATTGAAGACAGCCACGAAGATTGTTGCGTGCAGAACACAGATTTTTGCACGCATCTTAAGGCGGAGTGAACGGCATCGGTTCATCTTCCTCCTCAAGCCGATTTCCAAAAATCACATCCATATTTTCTCCTCCCTTATTCACCCTCACAAGGCCACTTGTCTTCATGAAACCATCCTCCATCATCACATAGAAGAAAGGAGAGGTTGAAGACATCTAAAACCTAAGACACATGTCCTAGCATGGCCATTCCTAGAAAGCTTCTTCTCTCCATCAAGACTCGCTTGAGTCGATGTCTCTCCTAAGAAATAACTAGAGATGTAACACCAAGGGAGAGGGGTGGAAGCTCACCTCGTTTCCGGCATTTCCACCATTTCCGGCCAAGGATCTTGTAACTCTTCTCGGTGGCATCTTCTTCTCCTCAGTGGCGGCGGTACTTCACCTCTTGGACTGTCTCCAGCACCTTATTCCTCCTCTCCAGTAGTTTATCCCGGAAAAGGGCTTGGAATGAGAATGAAAATGGCTAGGGTTTTCATTTCCCTTATAAGTGAAAAATGACACGGGTAGGGACATGCCCGTGTCCTTACTCGTGTACCGCTCGGGCGAAGCATCGTCGACGGTTCGACATCCGTTTAGATACACAAACACGGGTAGGGACACGCCCGTGTCACTACCCGTGTCCAAGTGACACGGCCGTGTGGCTGGCTGTTTCTTGCTCGGATCTTGCTTCGTCGATTTCCTCTTGATGCACATAGGTAGGGACATGCCTGTGTCTCTACCCGTGTCCTCACACACACGGGTAGGGACACGCTGGTGTCCATACCCGTGTACTTCTCTGGGACTACTCGAGCAATCGACTCGAGTGCTGGCTGGAGGTACACGGGTAGGGACATGCCCGTGTCTCTACCCGTGTCCTGCTCGGGACACTCTTCGTCTACCTCTACTCGACACACACGGGCAGGGACACGATGTGTCCCTGCCGTGTCCTCATACACACGTGCAGTGACATGCCCGTGTCACTACCCGTGTCCTTTTCGGGAATAACTCGAATTGTCCACTCGAGTACCACACACGGGTAGGGATACGCCCGTGTCTCTACTCGTGTCCTTCTCTGGGCTGACTTCACCTCCCCTACACTAGTGTAAGCCTAGCTATCAGCACTTCCCTGAGCCCAAGTTATCTCTCCTGACTCAACAACGCGAATGAGGGCCCTAGTGCGAATCGGGACGTTACAAATCCTATAAACAAAATAAAAGATTTCGTCCCTGAAATCAGGCTAAGGCTATGGGGAGAAAAAGCATAACAGAAAATAAAACATGCTTTTTAAAATTACCTTGAGGAAATAATTCTGGGTAGCATTTTTTGATCAAGTCCACCAGCTCCGATGTATGCTCCTCCTTCCCATGATTAGACCACAGCACCTTCACCAAAGGAACACTTTTGCGGCGCAAAATTCTTGTCTCATTGTCTACGATCCGCACCGGCTCTAGTTGCACAGACCTATCAGTCGCCACTGCACCATCCGTGGTGGGGATATATTAATCGGGCCGCAACAGCGCCTTTCGAAGTGACGACACATGGAACATGTCGTGGAGGTTCTCTAGCTCTAGTGGTAACTCCAACCGATAGGCCAAAGGGCCAATTCTTTCCAATATAGTGTAAGGCCCAACGTACCTTGGGCTGAGCTTTTTCACACCAACGCACCTGTGACACTCCATGCATCGGGCGGATCTTCAGAAACGCTTTATCACCCACTTGAATTCCACCATCTGGTGCTTTGCGTTCTAATATTTCTCCTGCCGACTTTGAGCCTCAAGCATGCGGTCCCGTATTAATCTAACCACCGCATCAGTATCATCAATATACTCAATTCCCAAAGCCTTCGAGTCTTCATATTGCACCCAAGACAAGGGGGTTCTACACCTTCCGTAAAGGGCTTCATGGGGCGCCATGCCGATGCTAGCTTGATGGTTGTTGTTATAGGAGAATTCCACCAGTGGTAAGAGCCTTTCCCACGGCTCTCCTCTATCCAACACACACAACCTTAACAGGTCCTCCAATGTTCCGATGGTCCTCTCAGATTGCCCGTCCATCTGAGGATGAAACGCGGTGCTAAAGGTAAGGCATGAACCCAAATAGGCTTGCACATCCTTCCACTCCTTGGAGTTAAAATGACCATCTGGGTCAGAAACGATTATCTTCGGCGCGCCATAGTACCATACAAACTGCTCCACAAAGAGGCGTAGCAAGACATCCACGTGAGCCTCTTTCTTCATAGGGATGAACCTGGCTACTTTTTTCAGGCGATCAACGATCACCCACACTGAACCATTCCCTGAGCGTGAGAGAGGTAACCCGTGAATGAAGTCCATGGAGATATCCTCAAACTTCCACTCGAGGATGGGAAATGACTGTAACATGCCACCGGGGCTCTTGCATTCCGCCTTCACTCTTTGACAGGCCTCGTAATGTGTAACAAAGTACCTGACATCTTTCGTCATTCCTGGCCAACACATGGTCCTTCGCAAGTCGGCGTACATCTTGGCAATATAGGGATGCACTGAATACTGAAAGCAATGTGCTTCCCTCAAGATATCCTCCCGAATTTTGCCGCCCTTGGGAATGTAGAGCCGACCATGAAAATGAACGAGGCCGTCTTTTAACGTATACTCCTTGGTGGATCCACCCTCAATGGACTTTATCATGATGGCCAGAGCAGCATCTTTCCCTTGCTCCACCCGGATTCTGTCCCGAATATCGCAAACTATGCTCATGGTCGCCAAGTACTCTGTATACTCTTCCGAAGGAACCTTATATGCCAAAGTAATCTCCATCACCTCGAGCATCCGAGCTAACTCCATACTCATCAGCCGAGACTCTGAGCTCGAGTCCGGTACTTTTATGCTCAATGCATCAGCCACCGACTTCATTTTTATGGGGTGGTAGTTCAAGGTGAACTCATAATCGCACAGAAACTCTAACCACCATCGTTGTCTCAAATTAAGTTTCTTCTGAGTGTGAACATACTTTAAATTTTTGTGGTCCGAAAATATCTCGCAGTGAACTCCATATAGGTAGTGTCTCCAAACTTTGAGGGCGAACACCACTGCCCCCAATTCTAAATCGTGAACTAGAAAGTTGAGTTCATGCTTCTTTTGCTGCCTTGACGCATAAGCAATTACATGACCGTGCTGCATCAGCACCGCTCCCATCCCTTGATAAGATGCATCGGTGTAAACTTGAAATCTTTCCTTCCCAGATGGAAGTGCTAGGATGGGGGTGGAGGTAAGTCTATCTTTCAACTCTTGGAACACAGCCTCACACTGGGCTATCCACTCATATGGCACACCTTTCTTCGTCAAGGTAGTAAGAGGAAGGGCGATATTTGAGAATCCTTTTACGAAATTGCGATAGTACCCGGCAAGTCCAAGGAAGCTCCACACATCGGCCGCTGACTTCAAGTGTGACCACTCCTTCAAGGGACGCACCCTGGCTGGATCCATAGCTAGTCCAGCCCCACTGATCACATGGCCCAAGAAAGTAACCACTTTAAGCCAGAATTCGCACTTGCTGAACTTGGCAAACAAGGCATCCTCTTTTAGCTTCTTTAGTGCCAAGGTCAGATGTTTGATATGCTTCTACTCTGTCTTGGAGTAGACCAGTATGTCATTGATGAAAACAATGATGAAGATGTGCAAATAAGGCTCAAACACCTTGTTTATCAGGCTCATGAAAGCTGAAGGGGAATTTGTGAGCCCAAACGGCATTACGGTGAACTTGTACAGTCCGTATCTTGAGCTAAAAGCCATTTTCTGGATGTCCACTTCTTGTATCCTCAACTGATAATACCCCGAGCGCAAATCCAACTTAGAAAACAAATGCACTCCTACCAGTTGATCGAATAGCTCGTCGATCCGGGGTAGCGGTTAAGTGTTCCGCACCGTCAGTCGATTGAGCTCCAGATAGTCTATGCATAATCGCAATGTTCCATCCTTCTTCTTGACGAACAATACGGGGGCTCCCCAGGGTGACGAGCTGGGGCGAACAAATCCTGACTCCACCAATTCTTGTAGCTGAACTCTAAACTCTGCGAGTTTTTTCGGGGCCATCCGGTAAGGGTTCCTGGAGATGGGCTTGGCACCCGGTACTAGATTAATTTGAAAGTCAACTTCTCTATACGGGGGTAATCCTGGTAGTTTCTCAGGAAATACCTCAGGGAAGTCCCGTACTACCCGTACATCTTTCATATCCAACGCTATCTCCTTCAACTGGAAACAAATCATGAAAACTCCTTCCCCCTTCATATGGGCTTTTACAGCCTGAATCGAAGAT
This sequence comes from Platanthera guangdongensis, assembly GCA_039583875.1. Classification (NCBI taxonomy): domain Eukaryota; kingdom Viridiplantae; phylum Streptophyta; class Magnoliopsida; order Asparagales; family Orchidaceae; genus Platanthera; species Platanthera guangdongensis. The sequence goes on from CM077150.1 coordinate 146,384,254, forward strand.
AACATTATACAAAGTGCGAATCTAATACCTTGAAAGATGACATTGGTGTCTCCGTGTTTCAAGTAAATTCGTTTCTCCGCGCAGTCACTCCTTGCGAAGTGCCAGTCCAACCACGTCATGCCCAGAATGAGGTCAAATTCTGGCATCCTCAAGACTATGGCAGGGGTATCAAAGGCCTTTCCCCCAATGAATATCTCTAACTCGTATTTGGCGGTTGTGGTCATCTCAGAGCCGTCTGGGAGACGTACTCGTCGAGCAATACTAGTGAAATATTGTACTTCTTCTACATCTTTAATTAAGTCCTCCGACATAAAAGAGTGCGAGGCACCAGTATCGAATAATGTATAGGTCAGTTTCCTGCCAACCACCACGGTGCCTAAGTGCCAATACAATATTCAATGCTAGATATCTAGTACGTCTTAAGCAATTTAATGTTTGATAATGAAAATGTGATAACTAACTGTAACATACCTGCAATCACCTCTTGAGGGTTCCGTTCCTGTGTCATGTCCAGAGCGAACACTTGATCCCGAGCCGGTCCGGGGTTTCCTCCTCGTGGTCCTTGTCCTCGACCACGCATGTGTCCCCTCCCTCGAGGAGCTGCCGGAGGGAGAGCAAGAGGAGCATTCCCAAACAACTGTGGGCAGTAACGTCAGATATGGCCCGGTTGATTGCATTCGAAGCACACCCGCCCATAACGCCCCTCTGGTTGCTGAAATTGTTGAGGCTGTTGCTCCACTCTAAAATTTCGGTGGAAACGTCTGCCACCTCTCTGATGTCCTCTTCCTCCTCTATAGTCGTATCTCCTTCTGTTGCTAGGGCCGGCTTCCATCACACCCTTAGCAGGCCTCTTACTACTTCCCAGGTGGTCCGCTTCTAGTCTCTTTGCCATGTCAATTATTTCTGCCAAGCTGGAGTCCGCTATAAACAAAAGGGCCTGCCTCAGGGGGTCTCGCAGCCCTTTACAGAAGCGCTTAGCGTAACCTCTGTCATCCAATTCATATGAGTCCGCAAATCTCGCGAGATGTTGGAACTCTCGCTGATACTCCGTAACCGACTTCGATCCTTACTTCAGCAGTAGAAATCTCTCTTTGAGTTCATCTTGAGCGGTCGAGGGAATGAAGTGCTCTAAGAAGACTCCTGAGAACTCGATCCAGCTTACCTCCGTATAAACTCGCCCTTGAAAGGTGTAGCCCATAAGGGACTTCCACCACCTTTTGGCGTGCAATTCTAGGATGGGCACTGCCAATGTGACAGCCATGTTGGTTGGGCAATGAATTCCTACCAATAGCACCTGCACAGTATCGAGCCATTCTTCTGTGCGCACGGCCGACTCTGTCCCGAGGTAGGCGGGAGGGGAGAGAACCCGGAAAGTGCTCAACTAGTTTGAGCCCGGAGCCTGTTGTTGTACTGGGGTCTGCTGCGACCTAAAGGCATCCAGGATGGTCGTAAGCGTTTGTCCCAATTCAGATTATTGGAACTGAGTAGGTACGGAATGGGCAGGAGTGCCCCCCATCGGCTCAACGTACACTGGAATCTATACGTAGAGTACAAACCTATGGTCAGGTTGGCTAATGATAAGGTCAAAGTTGGACATACTTAGTGTGAATTACGTATGGGCACACCACTGCTTCCGCTAAGTCAGTTTGTCCCCAAACTGACTAATCGAACGGGGGTGGTACCATTGTTGAATGACTTCTTTAGTTCAGGATCGTGCAAGCTGATACCATTTGTAAGACCCCCCTCCAGGAACAAAAAACACGGCACGAAGGGGGTCTTATGCACAGAACAGCCTCCTTGCGGTAGCATTAGCACACGGGCTAACCTGTACCACAAGACGCTTATTCTGCCGGCTATAACCAATATCAGTAAATGTCAACCCAACCAAAATATAATTTAGAAGTCAATCCACACATAAGCATAAATAGTCCAAAAGTACAACAGGTCAAGAAGCTACTACAAGATTCTAAAATATCAGAGTATAGTTAATAAATGCCCAAAGGCTACATCAAAGTCTCTCAAAACTCACGTCGGTGACTGATGGTAGTGACGGTACCGTCTCTTCAGGCCCTGTCGTCCTGGCCTGGCTGTCCTGCTGCATAATCTGCGACTGCTCTACCTGCGAGGTTTCCTCCTAGAAAGGAAGACGTAGCAACCGTTAGTCAAAAAGACTAAGTGGCTTCATATCCGCTCCACTGGCGACTCCTCGGCACCGGGCGGAGAAAGGAATCAGGGTACAATATATAATAAGTAATATGAGCAGGTACAAGTAGGTGGAATAAGTACATATAACGTAAGCAGTAAAAGAGGAAATGTGTAACATGAGTAATAGCAGTCTACACTAGAAATTCTAGACAAGTTATACCAATCCATCTAGTATAGAGTTCTACAATAAGAAAGTAACTTAACTTATAAGGATGCGCATACAAGCTTATAAGTTAAGGATAGGTTTAACATAAAGTAACTCATCGTATAGGAGTGCCCATACAAACTTATATGATGAGGATTTTGTTATGCAATGTGTTGTAATGGTATGTATGCAATGCAATGACTCACCCATGATCACACACATGCAACCGCTATGTCGACACAGACTTGTAGTTCCCACTTTTCGAGCAGGTAGCTAACCTCTCAAGCGTCAACCGTCGTGTCAAGCGGTGACAATAGAGCGGGCTTCTCTACTACTAAGCGGGTATCCACACTACTTCTCCTAGGCCTCTGTACGCATCAACGCTAAGAACACAATAGTGGAGCCCCATGCGTACTATGGCCCAGCGGGAGTCTCGGGTAGATGTGCACCGAGATCAAGCCCCGAACTGGCCTTGTGTGACCCGGACGGAGCCTCAAAAAAAGCACGAGGACCAAGCCCAACCATTCACTTGGCACGGAAGGTGCCCCGGGAAATGAACACCGAGGAACAAGCTCAACCATCTAAAGTCTATCTGTCAACTCCCGTCGGTGTGATGACTGGCGAGCTCGTAGACCTGCCACACTATACTTAACCCAGGATTACGACACCGCGTGTCGACTCACACCGCATGCAATTCCACATCACAGTGGCACAGAAGGAGCCTCGGGGAGAGCACGAGGACCAAGCCCAACCGTCCACTCGGCACGAAAGGAGCCCCAGGAAATGAGCAACGAGGACCAAGCCCAACCGTCCGTCTATGTTGCGTCTCAACATTACCCGAATCAATGAGGTCTATAAGACTATCTACAAACTATGTTCACATAACTCTAACATAACTGATTACCATGCTTTAATTAAGTTCAATCATTTGTGCGCACATGAATCAATAATCTAAATAGCAACGATCGATTATTCATAACAATCACCACCGATCGGGTAAACAAATTTGAGTCAATCTTATCAATAATCGACATATTACCGTTATCGTTACGTCCTCAATATTACTCATATTGAAATCATTCTAATCTCATCAACACGTCAAAACGTTCGTTCACTAATTTCTACCAAATAGATTCGTTCAAGTGCAATTTACTTCTCCATTTGTTTACGTGTGATCCATCCAACAATTTCATCACTCGTTAAACTATGATAATTAAACATAAGGAATTCTTCAGCCCCTACGTCAATTAGTTATAATGTCTCTACCGAATTCAATTCCATTGTTATACAAAACCCAGAATTTTAAGCACAGAACACCATCAGGACAGCACCTTCGACCGGAGATTTCCGAGGCTACAAAAAATCTATTGAAGGCGTGTAACCCCTTGTTGGAAAGGTATTTACAGTGGCTACAACTTTCGTGTTTAGGCGGAAGACCAGATCTGGCCGTATCACACTTCAAAACAGCCACGACGATTGTTGCGTGTAGAACACAGATTTCTGCAAGCATCTTAAGGCGGAGTGAACGACATCGGTTCATCTTCCTCCTCAAGCTGATTTCCAAAAATTACATCCAGATTTCCTCCTCCCTTATTCACCCTCACAAGGCCACTTGTCTTCACGAAACCATCCTTCATCATCACATAGAAGAAATAAGAGGTTGAAGACGTCTAAAACCTAGGACACATGTCCTAGCATGGACATTCCTAGAAAGCTTCTTCTGTCCATCAAGACTCTCTTGAGTCAATGTCTCTCCTAAGAAATAACTAGAGATCTAGCACCAAGGGAGAGGGGAGGAAGCTCTCCTCGTTTCCGGGGTTTCCACCATTTTCGGCCAAGGATCTTGTAACTCTTCTCGGCGGCATCTTCTTCTCCTCGGCGGCGGCGGTACTTCACCTCTTGGACTTGCTCCAGCACCTTCTTCCTCCTCTCTAGCAGTTTATCCAGGAAAAGGACTTGGAATGAGAATGAAAATGGCTAGGGTTTTCATTTCCCTTATAAGTGAAAAATGACACGGGTAGGGACACTCCCGTATCCTTAACCGTGTCCCACTCCGGTGAAGCATCGTCGATGGTTCGACAGCTGTTTCGATACACAAACACGGGTAGGGACACGCCCGTGTCTCTACCCGTATCCAAGTGACACGGCCGTGTGGCTAGCCGTGTCCTGCTCGGGTCTTGCTTCGTCGAGTTCCTCTTGACGCACACGGGTAGGGACACGCCCGTGTCTCTCTACCTGTGTCCTCACACACACGGGTAGGGACACGCCCGTGTCCATACCCGTGTCCTTCTCTGGGACTACTCGAGCAATCGACTCGAGTGCTGGCTGGAGGAACACGGGTAGGGACACCCCCGTGTCTCTACCCGTGTCCTTCTCGGGACACTCTTCGTCGACCTCTACTCGACGCACACGGGTAGGGTCACGTCGTGTCCCTACCGTGTCCTCATACACACGGGTAGCGACATACCTGTGTCACTACCCGTGTCCTTCTCGGGAATAACTCGAGTCGTCGACTCGAATACCACACACGGGTAGGGACACGCCCGTGTCTATACCCGTGTCCTTCTCTGGGCTGACTCACCTCCCCTACACTAGTGTAAGCCTAGCTACCAGCACTTCCCTGAGCCCAAGTCAGCTCTCCTGACTCAAAAACACGCACGAGGGCCTAGTGCAAATCGGGATATTACAAATCAACAGACACCGTATTCTAATAAATAAATTAGAAAAATTAAACAGAGACAAAAACATATTCACCCCCCCCCCCCTCTAGGTGTAAAGCTAGCCTTGAAAACAAGACTTTCAAGTGGTATCAGAGGGAGGTTGCTCTTTAAAGGCTTAATAGTCTGAGTGGATCTTCAAGGTTAGTTAGAAGTCTGTCTCCATGGGTTCAAGAATGATCAATAGGGAGCTGAGTGTTATGAGACTTTCAATCTATAAGAAGGAGGATTTTGGCATCTGGAAAGCAAGGGTGAGGGAGTTCATGGAAGCTGCTGACCCAGGATGTATATTATAGTTGAAGAAGGACCTTTCATCCCTATGACTGTCTCAGTACTAGATGTCAATGTCAAGACCCCCAAAACATATGATGAGATGACCAAGGATGAGTTGGCCCTAACCTCAATAGACAAGAGGGCAAAGAATATCATCATGAGTACTGTGGATGATTCTATACTCCAGAATCTGATCCTTTACAAAACAGCAAAGGAAATGTGGGAAACTCTTGTAATCTACATGGAAGGGACAGATGAGGTCAGAGATGAAAGGAAGTCTATGCTCAACCAAGAGTATAAGGCTTTCAGGCAATCAAAGGGGGACAACATAACCATCTGTTATGAGAAGTTCTTCAGGATTGTGAATGAGCTGAAGACTTATGGAAGAGTTTTCAGTCACTATGAACTAAATGAGAAGTTCCTTAGATCACTCTCTAGAGACTGGGACACAAAAATATGTGCCATAAGAGTAGTGCCAAAGCTGGGTGAAACAACTCCTCACACCCTCTTTGGAAAGCTGCTTTCATATGAGATGCAGCTGGCTGCCAGGAAAGATGAGGAGAACAACAACAATCCTCAGGCAAGGGACAAGTCTGTGGCATTCAAAGCTAAAGGCTACAGCAGAAGTAGAAGGAAGACTCCCTCTCCACCAAGGAGAGATTCTGAATCTGAGTCTAGAAAATCAGAGGAAAGCACATCAGACTGCCAATGGTCTGATGAATACTTTGCTGCCTTCAACGGGCAATTCCAGAAGTTCCTGAAGAAGAAGCAATGGAGAGGCAGACCTTCCTCCTCCTCTCATCCTAAGGATGACTATTATCAGGGCGGCAAAAAATCCTCTAAGGAGGACAGGTATGTTTCCAAATCTGGTAAACATGTTTCCTAGAACATGACTTGCTATCATTGTAGAAAACTTGGGCATGTGATAGCCGACTGCCCAGTCAAAAGGAAGGAACATGGTGAGAAAAAGGATCACCAACAAAAAGGGAAGAAGGAGAAATCCCCCATTGCCAAAAAGCAAAAGAGCCGAACTGACTCCTCATCAGAGTCAGAAGAAGAAAAAGAAGCCTACATTGGGTTGTACTCTACTGAAGAAGGAGTTGTTGAAGCAGAATGCATCAAAAGGCTGGCTGCTTTAGAAGACAAAGCTGAGGAGGTACATCCTGCTGTCAGGATTGAAGACAGGGTGCCTCTATCACAATCAGATGGTAATTCAGAGGTGGATTTTGAAGAAGACAGCTGCTGCCTTGGGCTTATGGCCAGGTCAAATGAAGAAATCAGTCAGGATCAGCCGACTCCAAGCAAGGTAAATTCTGTCACAAGCTCTACATGTTCAGATTATGAATCTGTTCCAGATTCTTGTGCCTCTGCATCAAGTGATGATGATGGCTCGGGATCTGAGGGAGACATCAATCAATTGATTGATAATTATTGTGCACTTCTGCATGCTTTTAAGAAGAGCAAGCTCCTGGCCAAACAGCAGGCTCGGGAAATTGCCTCTTTAAATCTTGTTGCTTTAGATTCAGCAAAATTGTTGGATCTGAAGACTCAAGAAGTCAGCAAACTGAAGAATGTTACAATCCTTCAGATGAGAACCATAACCTTCAAGAACAACCATATTAGGAATCTTGAGGGAAGGCTCCAAAAGGAGAGGGAACTAGTGTCTAGCTACTCCAAGCCTAGCAACTGTTGCCCTTGATAGACTCATTCTCCTCCCAAAAGGGAAAGAAAGGGTTGGGATTCAAGGGAAGAACAAGTGATACTAATCCTATGGGAAAGGGCAAGGCTCAAGTGGAGCCACTAGCCTCTAAGGCTCCTGTAAAGTTTAATAAAGTTAAGTTTTCTTCAAACAGCCATGACCATGAGAGTATTTATGGTCACTGGAATCATGTTAAACCATCTTGTGTGAACAAAGATGTTCCACAAAATTGGGGCTTTTATAACAAATGTGCTAGTTCCCATGAGAAAATACAAATGGCTCATCATGGACCATTTGTGTTTGGTGTTATAGCCCCTTCAGTCAAGGGTAAAACTGCAGCCTGTTCTCAAATTCCTCTAGCCCACTCTAAGACAAAGGGCAAGGCTGTTAGTAGACCAGACCTGGGCATCTCTGAGGCCATCAAGAGTTTATTGTCTGAAAAGAAAGTTGCTGCTAGAAGGGCTCAACCTATCCCAAGCACTTCAACTGCCAGTCCCATCACTTTTCAAACTGGAGCTGGAAAACCATAGAACAGGACTGATGTTACTCCTTCTAGACCTAGAGTTGCTGTTAACACAGCCACTAGATCTGCTCCAAAAAGAAGGTACAATATCCATGAGTGTTGGTGTTGTGGTAAGGTAGGCCACTTTGCCGTTGATTGCTGGCACAATCATAGTGTGTAGAGAGCAAATGTCAGCTTGCCTGTCAGAAAGGCTACATGCAGGCAAAATTATTTTCAGCCTAACATGTACCAAGGACCCAATAAAAATTGGGGTCCTAAGGTTAATTGATTTGTGTTTTGCAGCATAGTCCAAGTGCTCATACCCCTATATGGTACTTGGATAGTGGATGTTTTAGGCACATGACTGGAACAAGGAGCATGCTGAAGGATTATATTCCTGTAAAGAATGGACCAAAGGTCATCTTTGGTGGGTCAGAAAAAGGGGTGACTAGAGGTTATGGTAAGATCTTTAATGGCAGTCACTATCACTAGAGTAGCCTATGTGGAAGGGTTGCAACACAACCTGATAAGCATTAGCCAACTCTGTGATCTTGGCTATGACATAGTATTCCACAAGGATGAGTGTCAAATTAGGAGTTTGAGTGGCCTAGAGGTCATCTTAACAGGCAATAGGAGTGGAAATGTGTACAGTTTAGATTTTCTATGCTCCATCAAAAACTCACATGTATGCCTAGTTGCAGATGAGAAAGCCTCTTCCCGTGTCCAGTGGCATAAGAGGCTAGCCCATCTAAATTATATTACCATAGGCAAGTTATTCAGTAAAGAGTTGGTTAGGAGTGGGCCTAAGTCTATATGCACTAAGGAGGGTATCTGCTCTGCATGCCAAAAGGGTAAACAGACTAAGACCTCCTTCAAGAGCATTGGCTCCAAAGATTCTGTGAGGGCCTTATACCTCTTGCATATGGATCTGTTTGGTCCAATGCCAGTTCAAAGTCTAGGTAGGAAAGTCTACACCCTTGTGGTTGTTGATGACTTTTTCAGATTTGCCTGGGTGTTCTTTCTAAGGAAGAAATCTGAAATCCCTGATGTCTTTCAGACATTTGTCAAGCAAATTCAGAATAAATTCAACAACACTGCGGACAAAATTAGAAGTGACCATGGGATCGAGTTTCAGTCTGAGTGCATGACGAGATTCTATGAAGAGCAAGGGATTCATCGAGAATTTTCCTCTCCTAGAACACCCCAACAAAATAGAATTATTGAGAGAAAAAATAGGACTCTCATAGAGGTTGGTAGAACCTTATTAAGTGACTCATCTCTCCCAGAATACTTCTGGGCTGAGGCATTTAACACTGCATGCTATATCCTTAACAGGGATTCTATCACCAAGAGACACAAGAAAACTCCCTATGAGATCTTGAAGGGCAGAAAACCAAACCTGAGCTATTTCAAGATCTTTGGTTGCAAGTGCTATGTGCTCAACAATGGAAAAGTTTATTTAACAAATTTTGCTGTCAAGTCCCATGAAGGGATCTTTGTTGGGTACAGCACTCATAGTAAGGCATATAGAAGATCCTCCTCCTCTAATATTGTAGGTATAGAGCAGATGATGGACAAGCTGACCATTAAGGAAGCTACCCCCACAGTCCAGGAAAATGATGAGGGACTGCATAATCCAAGAGAAGGGGAAGACATACCTGAAGAAAATGAAGACCAGCTAGCTGAAAACCCTGAAGATCAGCAAGCTATAGCTAGATTGCCTCCAGCTACCAGGCATCTAAGGTACCATCCTATTCACCAAATCATTGATGATGCACATCATGGGGTCTAGGACAGAAGCAGGAGCATGATTCCAGCTCTCTACTCAAGCTTCCTATCTCAAGAAGAGCCAAAGAAGTTTGAAGAAGCAATCAAGGACCAGTTCTGGATTGGAGCAATACAAGAAGAACTGGACCAATTCAAGAGATATAAGGTCTGCAAGTTGGTCCCCAGACCTCAAGGACAAAATGTCATAGGGACTAAGTGGATCTACAGGAACAACTTGGATTAAGATGGCATTATTGTCAAGAATAAGGCTTGACTAGTGGCTAAAGGCTATAGACAAGAAGAGGGCATAGATTTTGACTAGACCTTTACCCCAGTAGCCAGACTTGAAGCCAAAAGGATCTTCCTTGCATTTGATGCCCATTAGGGATTCAGAGTCTACCAGATGGATGACAAATCAGCATTCCTGAATGGGGACCACAAAGAGGAAGTATATGTGGCTCGGCCATCAGTTTTGTATATCCTAACTCTCCTAATTTTGCGTATAAGCTTAGGAAAGCTCTATATGGGCTAAAGCAAGCCCCTAGGGCTTGGTATGAAACCTTGTCCAGCTTCCTCATTGAGAATAAATTTCCAAGGGGGAAGATAGACAAGACCGTATTTCTAAGGAAATCAAAGGGCAAGCTTATCCTAGTCTAGATATATGTTGATGACATTATCTTTGGATCTACTGATGACAACCTTTGCATGAAGTTTGTTAAACTTATGCAAGGAAAGTTTGAAATGAGCAGCATGGGTGAGCTCAAGTTCTTCTTGGGACTCCAAGTAAGACAGACTGATAATAGCTTGTCCATATCCCAGTACAAGTTCACCAGGGAGATAATCAAAAAGTATGGTATGGAGAATGCCTCCACCATGAGAACTCTCATGGGATCAAGTATGCCTATAGGAAAAGATGAGGCAGGGAAACCTGTTGATGAGTCTTTGTATAGAGGGATAATTGGCTCCCTTCTATACCTGACTGCTAGTCGGCCTGACATCATGTATGTCACATGTGTCTGTGCTAGTTATCAGGTCTGCCCTAAAGAATCTCATTACTCTACTGCAAAGAGAATCTTGAGATATCTTAAGGGCACACCAGATCTTGGCCTATGGTATCCTAGAAATAGGTATTTTGATCTAACAGGATTTTCAGATGCAGATTTTGCATATTACAAAAAAAAAACAGGAAAAGCACTACTAGAACCTGTCAGTTCTTAGGAAGAAGGCTAGTTTCTTGGAGCAGCAAGAAGCAAACTAGTGTAGCTATATCCACTGCTGAGTCAGAATATATATCAGCAGGCAGCTGATGTGCTCAACTGCTGTGGATCCAACATCAGCACCACGATTATAACCTCCAGGTATTTTTCCTCTTGTTGGACATACAGACTCCCTAGTAGTATCAGTTCACTGATGCTTCTACTGGGGGGAGTAAGCTACTCTGGATAGAAGAAAAAAGGTAAGCCAATAGGAAGGCCAGCCCCCATCTGCCTATTCTGCAAAAGTCAAAATGGGGGTGACAAGAGAAGAGAGAAGGTCCTAGCAAGGGGGAGTCATAGCAAGTGGGAGAGATGGCAAAGGGTAAAGAAAGTAATGTGGCACTCAAGAGAAGAGAAGAGAAGAGAGAAGGTCCTAGCAAGGGGGAGTCATAGCAAGAGGGAGAGATGGCAAAGAGGAAAGAAAGTAATGTGGCGCTCAAGGAAGGACAAACACCTTGCAGCAAAATAGGGGGAGTAAGTAAATAAGGTACACTTACTCATAGCTTATCAAAATTTCCATACTTATTTTTTTTGCTGTATAGGTTGTGTGTCATTGACCAAGGACATAAATGAGGTTTTGACTTCTTCAAATATGGGGAGATTGTTGGGTCCATTGTTCCAAATGTCCTTGAATTGTGAGCAGTAAAACAGGTCAATGTCACACACATCAACTGTATTTGATGTGCATTTGAGTGTTTGAGTGCAGGTTAGTACATTTCTTATTGATTGGACATATAGACACAAGAAGTGGTTGTTGGACACAACATAAAAATCGACTAAGTCCACAGGCGTTGAGTGGAGCAAGCTCACTCAACGCCGGAGGTATGGATTCAATAGTGTCTAGTAGAATTTTGCCTAAGTACAAAAGCGTTGAGTGTAGTCTACTCACTCAATGTCATACAACATATAGCGTTGAGACTATCTCAGCCTAACTGAAAGATAGCCAAAAAGATGGCTAGGTACAAAAGTATTGAGTGTAGTTTACTCACTCAATGGCATACAACAAAAGGCTGTGAGTCATGCTGAGTTAGTCTAAGCCTAGAGAAATTGGCTGAAAATATGGCCAAGTCCACAAGCGTTGAGTGTGGTCTACTCACTCAACACCATATAGCTCAAAGCATTGAGTGTTGCTGTACCAGTCAACTCCATGGAAATGTTGATCAAAAATTTGACTAATTCCACAGGCGTTGAGTGTTGCTTACTCACTCAACGCCAGATAACAGAAAAATTTTGTTACGTAGTTTGGCGTTGAGTGGATCTTACTCTCTCAACGCCAAGGCAACAGGAGTTAAGTGTAGCTTACTCACTCAATGCCAGATAACAGAAAAAATTTGGTTAAGTAGTTTGGCATTGAGTGGAGCTTACTCTCTCAATGCCAAGGCAAAAGGCGTTGAGTGTAGCTAACTCTCTCAATGCTAGATAACAGAAATTTTGTTAAGTAGTTCGTCGTTGAGTGGAGCTTACTCTCTCAATGTCAAGGCACAGAAATGTTTGCTAAGGTAAAAAATGTTGAGTGAGATTCTCAATGCTCTTGACACTATCAACGTCTTGAAGCAAAAATTTGGCTAAGTCCAAATGCGTGGATAGCTTGGCTTTCGTCGAGCTCAGCTTCATCGACCTGAGCTCAACGTTCATCGAACTGAGCTTGTAGTTCGTCGAACTGAGTTTTACCTTTCGTCGATCTAAGTCTAAAGTTCGTCGAACTGATTTTATGCTTTCGTCGAACTAATTTTATGATATCGTCGAACTGAGCTTACTGTTCGTCAAACAGAGCTCAAAGTTCATAGAGCTCAATACCTAGATAGACAGAATGTTGTCTAAGTGTTGTGTCGTTGAGTGATACCTACTCACTCAACGCCTTTGGTACTAATGATTGAATGTTAGCCAAGTCCACGGATGCTGAGTCATGCGGATGTTAGCAAAGTCAAAAGTCAACCAAAATTCAAATGTTGCGGAAATGCTGCCAGATACGTTGGTGGGGCCAGTTGTTGCTATCTTCTGAAATTACTAAGGAATATCATTAAGTGTTGGGGCTCACTCACATCAAAGAGTCGTTGAAGCGGGAATTAATGGAAAGCATGGGCTGAATTGGCTAAATCTCAGCCATCAATCCTGGTGGTGGGACCCACTGCTCAATTGGACTTTAGAGAATAAAAAGAAGCAAATCGGCCTGAGCAATTAATCAATTTCCCTGTCTAGGTTTTCTGAAAATGAAAGTGCGGTTGAACATCATCTTCCTCCTCACCATTTTCATCGAACCTGAAGAAGTTGTTCTGCACAGAGAAACTTGCTGGGAAATAGATAGCTGAAGCAATCCCAATCTGCATCAGCAGGATCAGAAGCTGTTCTGAAGCTAGCAGATCTACAAGTTCTACAGGGTAAAAGGAAGTTGTCTGAAGAAAGAATCTACTGTCTACAAATTGTATTCAATAGCAATATCTTGGATCTGATATCTGCTCAGTCCAAGAAGAAGGTGACACAGAGCTTGCTCTAGTGTCTAAACATCTCATTCTTCATTTCTGTTTTCTGTAAAGGTTCTTTGTGAATCTGGGGTGTGTAAGCCTGTACTATAAAGACTGGGTCTAAGTGACCTGTGTGTTTGGCTTTGTGCCTAGTGATAGGTCGTTGTGACCTAGGTTGTCTTAGTGTCTGTGTTATTGGTCTGTTTTACCTGTGTGTGGTCCTGCGGGATCGGTGTTGTAAGTTGTTAAGAAGCTGAGTTCTAGAGGGAGAGTCAAGTCTAACACTCTGTTAGATAGCCGCAGAGGGACAGTGGATGTACCCAAGATTGGGGAACCACAATAAATTTTTTGTGTCATCTGTGAATGTTCTTGAAAGCTGATCTAAACTAATCAACAGACACATAAACAGATTAGAAAACTTAAACAAAGACAAAAACCTATTCACCCCCTCCCCCCCCCCCTCTAGGTGTAAAGCTAGCCTTGAAAACAAGACTTTCAGGTAAGGAGAGATGAACCCCGGTAGAGGGAGCAGTAGCAGCAGTAGCAGCCCAGGTGGGGGCATTAGGAGCAGAACAACCGACTCTGGTGGAGGCAGCTAGAGTGGCAGGACCAAGGCTAGTGGAGATGTTTCCATGGAGGAGACTACCGTCAGGGGGGCAGGGTCAGTTTCACCCTCCAGGATGGAGGCAGAGCTAGAGGCCTCCTCTCCCCGATCAGCACCAGGTAATGACAATAGCCATGCAAAGGAGGAGGGGTCAGCGAAGGAGGAGGGAAGTCAGGGTAGAGTTACCCTATTGTGACTTCCACCAGGAGGAGGGCCACGCTACGGCCAAGTGCTCGGAGTTCCTCGAGATTAGAGGAAATATGGAGCAACAGCAACATCAGGATAACTAGGAGGTGCGGATCGAGGAAGTCCTGCCTCGGGCAGAGGAGGACAGGTGTGAGGACCGGGCCTATATGGGAGCCCGAGGAGGGATCGAAGAGATCCATGGGGGGGTGGGGGTCAGGGCTTCCTGGAAGGCAAGCCTCCACACCATGTATCGAAGGAGCATTGGCTCCACATCCCGGACCCCACCCCCGGAGGAGAGGATCACCTTCTCTATGAGTGACATGCCAGATCATGAGGATCCCTTCTGCGATGCGCTGGGCGTCTAGACCGCGGTCAAAAATTTCACCATCTCTCGGATTCTCATCGATAATGGGAGCTCAGTCAACGTCATCTTCAAGAAGGCATTTGAAGTAATGAAGGTGGAGGCTAATAGGGTGTTGGCCTTAGATGAGCCCCTGTTTGGATTCTTGGGAGAGATGAAGGAGGTTGAAGGAGGAGTGGGGCTCCATGTTACTCTAGGGGGCAGTCCTAAAACTGTAGGTTTGTCATCGTAGATGCCCCCAGCAGTTACAATGTCATCTTCGGGAGGCCTCTCATCAGCGCCTTTTGTTGCGTCCCATCATCCTTCCACCAATTCTTGAAGTTCAACGCCGAGGGGATCCAGTTCCGGGTATGAAGAGACCCCAAGGTGGCAATGGAGTGCAACGTCACAGCGGTGAACTCCATTTCTTGATAGGAGGGAGCTGAGGAGATAGAGCAGAGGATGGAGGAAGCGGAACAGGATGTAGGTGGAGTGGAGGTAGTGGTCTAGGAGAGCTGCACCCAGGTGGAGGTGGCGGAGGGACTCCAGGAGGAGACGGCCGAGGCAATGGACGTGGAGGAGGCTGAGGAGGAGGTCCTTATCTCGGGATAGAGGGAGTTGGAGAATGGGGAGAGCAGTCTCGCTTGGAGGATGCGGAAGAAGTGGTAGAGATGGAAGTTATCACCGTTGGAGGCAGGATGGAGAAGGTGCGCATCAGCGGGGGATGACCCCAATGGACCAGGAGAGGATGCTAGCATGCATCCAAAAGAACGTGTACATCTTATCTTGGAGTGCAGCGGAGATGTCAGGGATCGATGCGGACATTTCCTGCCACCGCCTTAGCCTGGATCCAGAAGCTCGCCTCATCCAGTAGAAGAAGTGGTCCGTTGCGGACAATCTAGCCAATCCCATCAGGGAGGATGTGGCCAAACTCTTGAAAGTTGGCTTTGTATCCGAAATCCAATAACCCGAGTGGGTCTCCAATGTTGTCATGGTAAAAAAAGGAGACGGTCGTTGGAGAATGTGTGTTGATTTTTCTTTACTTAATAAATCATGCCCTAAGGATTGCTACCCCTTGCATCGAATCGACGCGCTGGTTGACTCAACCGTTAGATTTCCTGTAATGAGTTTTTTAGATGCATTTTCAGGTTATCATCAGATCAGGATGCACCCCCCCCCCCCCATTTGAAAGATGTCTTCTTCATCACAGGGGATGGGTGCTACTTCTGCAAGATGATGCCTTTTGGGCTAAAAAATGCAGGAGAGACATACCAAAAGATGATGGATCGGGTCTTCCAGGAGCAGAAGGGGAGGAATCTCGAGGTGTATGTGGATGACCTAATGATCAAGTGCCGAGGGGAGGACTCCCACCTCCAGGATCTATAGGAGACTTTCGGCACCTTACGCAAATACAAGATGAGGCTGAACCCCTTGAAATGTGTTTTCGGGGCCAGTAGGGGGAAGTTATTGTGCCATCTTCTCACCCCCGCGGGGGTGGAACCAAATACTGACAAGGTCAAGGCGATCATGGAATTGGGGTCGCCTCAGAATACTAAGGAGGTGCAGCGGTTGACAAGAAAGCTGGCAAGGCTAAGCAGGTTCCTTTCCCGGGATGGGGAGAAGTGTTCTCCCTTCTTCAAAGCGTTGAGGGGGCAAGAAGTTTGAAATTGAAGGATCAAGCGCATACCCAACTGCACCAAAATCCCGGACTATTGGAAAGGGTGCTACTTAATTTCTTAAATAAGTAGAAGAGCGCCACGGGTCAAGTGAAGGAACGCCGGACCCAACAATCCCCCCCCCCCGGCGTCCAGAACAACCCGTCGGCTCAGAGGTGGAGTTACCACATGGCCCACATGGCTCAGAGGTGGGGTTACCACATGGCCCACACGGCTCAGAGGTGGGGTTACCACATGTCCACGGTTGTACGGCTCAGAGGTGGGGTTACCACATGTCCACGGTTACCTGACCCGCCGGACCCACACAGGTAGAAGGGAAAAATCAGGATTTAATAGCGCTCCCTCGGTCTTGAACCCGTGACCTGCTCTGATACCAATTGAAGGATCAAGCGCATACCCAACTGCACCAAAAGCCCGGACTATTGGAAAGGGTGCTACTTAATTTCTTAAATAAGTAGAAGAGTGCCACGGGTCAAGTGAAGGAACGCCGGACCCAACATAGACTAGGGAATGCGAGGAGGCATTCCAGGCCTTGAAGAGGCAGTTGACTCAGGCCCCCCAGCTCCAAGGGCCGAAGGAGGGGGAGGACCTATCTTTGTATCTCGGGGTCGGAGCAGAGGCCTAGAGCTCCGTCCTGGTTCGGGAAGAGAGAAAGAGGCGGCTGCCCATATACTATATGAGTCGGGTCCTGAGTAAGGCAGAGCTCTGTTATCCCATCTTGGAGAAGCTGTCCATTTCTCTGGTCATCTTGGCTCGGAGGCTCCGACCCTATTTCCAGGTACACTCCATCCGATTGGTGACTAACCATCCCCTCCGCAACATCTTCGACAAGGTGGAGAATTCGGGCAGGTTGGCAAAGTGGTCGGTGGAGTTGAGTGAGTTCAATATCTCCTTTGTTCCCCGCCTCTCGATCAAGGCCCAAGCAATGGCCGACTTTTTGGCTGACTATGTGGTTGAGGTGGCAGAGGAGGAACTCACTCGCCTAGTTTCCTGGAAGGTGATGGTGGATGGCGCTTTAGGAAGGCATTCCCTGGGGTGGGGATGATCTTGGAGAGCCACCAGGGAATGAGGATCGAGCAAACAGTGGTGGTACACTTTCCCATCATGAACAACCAGGCCGAGAACGAGGTCATGATAGCAGGATTGCGCCTAGCCAGGGAGCTGGGGGTGAATGATGTGGAGGTCCTCATTGACTCCATGGTGGTGGCCTCCCAGATCAATGGGGAGTTTGAGGTGAGGGAACCTACCCTCCAGTTATACTTGGCAAAGGTGAAGGGGGTCATAGGTGTGTTCCAGACCTTCTCCATCCGACATGTGTCGTGGGAAGACAATGAGAAAGTGGATCAGCTAGCCAAGCATGGTCCACGGGTGGGGGGTACCATCACCAACCTATTCCATCCATCCATCCAATAAGGGGAGCTGATGGAGGTGTACCAACACCCCTCGTAGATGGATCCTTTCGCAACATTCCTATCCACGAGGGAATTTCTAGAAGGGATGGATAAGAAGAAGTTCAAGCACAAGCCGGCATATTATCTTATGCGTGATGGGCAGTTGTATTGGAAGACTCTCTCAGGGATGCTGGCATGTTGTGTGGACGAGAGGGAGGTTCAGAGGATCTTGGAAGAGGTCCACTCAGGAGAGTGTGGAGCCACTCGGGGAGCAGAACCTTGGAAGGTAGAATAGTCTGACGGGGATACTTCTAGCCGACCCGGAGCTAGGATGTCGTAGAATTCACAAGGAAATGCCACAAGTGCCAGCTGTTTGCCCCCCTCCAACTTCAACCGGCTCAGCGGCTCAGGAGTATCATGGCCCCTTCGCCCTTCGCCATTTGGGGGATGGACCTGGTAGGACCTTTCCCCCAGGACAGCGGGCAGAGGAAGTTCTTGCTCGTCATGATAGACTATTTTTCTAAGTGGTTGGAAGTGAAGGAACTAGCCAAGATGACCTCCAAGGTCATGGGGAATTTTGTTTGGCGGGAGATCATCTGCTGGCACAGATTGTAGCAGGACATCGTCACGGACAATGGGCCTTAATTTGTCAGCACCATGCTCATCAATTTTTTGTTTCCCTGTTGAATATTTCTCTTACATATGTTCTGAACACTTGAGTATTCTTTCATTCATTTCAATATTTTTGCATCAGAGATCCTGTGCTGACACTTTTCCTTTTTTGGAGTGTCTCCTCTCTATTTTCTCCTTGCCAAAGGGATCGCTGAACCAACGAGATATCGACAGGTCTTGCTTGTCCCCCCATGGGTTGGTTTCTGGCGTAACATCATGATGACCACCTATAGCGGGGAGTGTTCGCATATGTTCAGTGGTAGCTGTCTAATCTATGCATGCGGACTTCAGGGCTTTGGATCCCAGCCAGTATCTAGCACACAACGCGCATCAAGGGAGGTCCCAGTGTGTTAGCTCTACTGTACTCCGCTGGGGATACATTACAGCTAAGATGATCGTTGCTTGGCAAGCAATGGCCCCCGGGTGTAGCCTTGTCTCAGTGATCATCTCATGTTGTGATAATCGTATACTCTAAGGTACTCTCAAGCTGTGCCTTCAGGGGACCCACAACAGCGTTGATCTTTTAGGGCGAGCAATGTTGTAGACCAGTTTGGCGCACTTGGCCTAACTGATCAGCATAGCTTGTAACACAAGGCATGAGAGCAGTGCGTCCATTGTTCCTTCTTAGCATTTTGTTTTTCTTTTTTATGCCCTTCCAAGGGAGTACGGTTAGTCCGCTTTTGTGTAAAACTGCTTTCCTTCAAGTTAACAGGTTAAATTAAACCTCGCCGAAGGATTTGTGGCATTATACTTCTTACTTATACTCGCTTTATATACTCAGCTTATTTAAAACTCTATCCGCAAACGGTTGACAGAGCTTATTAAACGTTCTCGGTATCAATTATTCAGTTAAAAGACATGGTTCTCTTGGCCGACAAACCATACGGTTAAAGTCTAATCAAAATGGGTTCATTTGGCTGATCTGGATTTCATGTTAAAGATATCATATCTGACCGCGCAATAAAACTATTGTTATGGCTCGGTCGCTGATCAACCCGGCACTTCTCTATTTAATTAATGACAGGGTTTATTAGATTTTCCTCCTACTTAATTATATCTTCCTTACAGCATCAATATTTGCAAGTTCCATTCAGGTACTTGCAACTTACTTTTCTTTCATATCTGCTTATCACTCTTCTTTTTGCAGAGATTAGCAGATATTTATATGTTCCCTTCAGGTACTTGCAAGTTACTTTTCTTTCAGATCTGCTTCTCACTCTTCTTTTTGCGGAGATTAGCAGATATTTGCAAGTTCACTTCAGGTACTTGCAAGTTACTTTTCTTTCATATCTGTTTCTCACTCTTTTTTTGCAGAGATTAGCAGATACTTGCAAGTTTCTTTCAGGTACTTGCAAGTTATTGTTCTTCTATACTTCTCACCTTTGTTTTGCAGGGACTCAATAGAAGGAGTTCACAAGTCTTCTTCACTTTGCAAGAACAATTCAAGTACACACAAGATACGCATTTTTCACTTACTCTGACTCTTCTCCTTTGCAGAGGAAAAAGTAAGTACATATAGACTCTTTAGGGAGAGACATCAGGTTCTATATCTCTCCCTCTATCCTTTGTTTTCCTACTTGTTCCATGAGGGGAAGATCGCAATTTCAGGGGTTATCTCTACTTTTTTGAAGTTTCCTACAAACTTAAAAAAGTGCGGGGATAATGTTAACCCAGAAATCAGTGCTCCTCCCCAAGGCGGCTTACTCGCAAGTTGCGGACTCCTCCAGCCCATTCCGAGAGTCTGTGGCCAGCCTTTCAACTAGCCGCGCGGACAGGATTTCTAACTACACTATCACCCGGCGATATTAATACCGCCAGGCGATAACTCTTCTTAGGCGGACTCCCAAGTCTTTCTGCCCAGGCCTCATATTAGTTGCATGCTCTGTAGGGGGTGTAGACTGCTTCCTCAACCCGTGTAACACCCCAAAAATCATATCGAGTTGATCGTGTCCAAGAGAAGTTTTGGTGCCTGTATAGGGGTACACGGCCTAGGACACGGGCGTGTCCAAGGCCGTGTGGTTATTTGTGTTGGTCGGCTGTGTTCAGAGAAGGACACGGCAGGAAACACGGCAACGTGACATGGGCATGTCAAAAATACACGGGTGTGTACATACCCGTGTCACCACCCATGTTCCCAAGAGTCGCGTTGGTTGGCGTGGCGGTTACTGGTGACACTGCCCTAGTGCACGGGCGTGTCAGAAACTGACACGGGCGTGTTAAGTTGAGACACGGACGTGTCTCGACCCATGTCAGCTTCTATGCTCAACGATCGTGTCTGAATCAAGGCACACGGCCTGGGACACGGCCGTGTGCGAGGCCGTGTTCGGCCCAGGTTTGATGATTTTTGGGCGGATCTGAGCTGTTCGTTTTCTTTAATTAAGATCCAACGGCCCAGATGTGTTTCTGCTCTGATAAGGCCGAGAATGGAGGTTAAACTCCTCATTTGCTCTTTACCATTCTCTTTCTAAGGAGTTGGAGAGAGGAGGAAGGAGAGGGAGGATTCCGGCCGCCGGCAGAGCATCGGAGCATCAGAGCACCGTTTTGAGAACCGAGAGCGGATCCGCGGAGGAAATTCCATTGTGAATCCTTCTATCCGTATAGTTTTTCCATGGCGCAGAAGCGTACTTCAAGGGTAACGATTCTCTACTTGAGCATGTGAATCTCTCCTTCTTTTGCATAAGGAAACCCGCTCCCACAAGTGTGCGGTGAGTGTGCTGTGTTCCTTGGGGTTGACAGGAATAGTCCCCCTTGTGTTGCATATAGAGTCCGAAAGCGAAGTAAGGACATAGGCATTGTGTGTGAAGCCTACCCAGACATGTTGTTCTGGATCAGTGATGTTTCATTTTGTATGGTTTGCCGGAGAAGACTCCGTGTTTTGTTGTTTTCGGGTTTCTACACGGTATATTGTAGCAGGGATCCTTGGGGATTAACTCCAAGGCGCACCCGAAAAACTGAGCGGAAACGTAATTCTGCTAATTTGGCGGCCTGGGAGCTGGCCTTGTACATAACTGGGTTATGTGTTGTTTGAATTGTTGCGGGATCCGAAGGAAGCTTGGCTCGTGCGTACGTCTTAAGGTGAACTACGCGTTGTGAGCAACGGGCAAGTGGAATCGGACCCGGGCTATGTGGTCCGGTGCGAGATACCCAAAGAGGGACTGGCCGTTGGCATAGTCGGGAGCCTTAGACAGTGGTCAGAAAGGATAAAATGCTCATATTGTTTCCATCCTGGGGATGGTGGTGAAGCCACAGAATTGACCGGATTCATCGTTAATGTGCCCGGAGTGCACGGGGTGTTTGGGACGTCAGAGCCTACACCTGTGGTGTAGTATATTCGCACTTTTATTGTTTAGCTGGGCTAATGGATTGCAGGGAAGGAGCACCGTCGTCCCAAGTAAGGGGCGGGGTCGTTATAATTTGGTCGGCTTTGGCTGACCGTTTCTTTGTTTGCCACCGTGCGGTGGAATGTTGCTTGCAGGTGCTGCGGAGCCGAGTACTAAATAGCGATCTGAAGCCCAAGTTACTGAGCTGGCCCTCAAAGACCAAAGCGAAAAGTTGTATTTTATTTCTATCATGTGTGGCCGGCCTACGAGCTGATGTATGGAAAACACTACTTTGTTAAGTGAAACTCTTGTAAGGACATAAGGCCGAATACTTTCTTTGTATTTGTTATTTCATTCCTGTGGTAGTTGTGGACATTCATGTTAGTTGATATATCGATTATGGGTTCTTTATAACTGTTTAAAAGCTTCTGCTACAATGCTCTGTGTAGGACGAGTATTTATAGTTGTATGGTTTTGGTATTCTTATGTAACCCTTCCGACTGTCTGTTGTATATGGCATCGGGTTCCAGCTGGATCTTCTGTAATATGTCATACGACGGATGGGGGTGTTACAATTTGGTATCAGACTTTTGGTTCCGGTCAACTTAAATGAATTCGTGGAGGAATTCTTTTAAGGTGTGGTGAGCACATGTGTGCGTCATCGTTATAACATCAAAAAAGAACCCATGAATGTCCACTTAGGAATGAAAAATGCTCTTTTTTTATGGAATCTGAGTGTTCCAGTGATTATTTTTAACAATCTGTTTGTTGTCTAATCAAGGGTCTTTGCTACTATAGGCGGCTAGGAGCGGTATTGGGCAATTGGAATGCCCGCAATCGACGAAAAGTAGTGCACCGAGGGACGTGCCTACAACACCTCCTTCAGCAAAAACCATCAGATTGGTTGCTGAAGCAGTCTTTGCTATGATAAATGCCCAACCTGCAGGGCAAATACACCATGTACCACCTATTAATGAGCAAGAACCGAGTAGGGCGGCAGAGCCGGGACTGGTAGAGCGTGTGGCATTTGATCAGGTAGCACCAAGGAGAGCTACGAAGAAGCAGCTCAAACATGTAATGAGCTTTAATCCTCCGAGGTTCGACGGGATTGGAACGCCAGCTCAAGCTGAGGATTGGCTCTCTACGATAAGGAGGGTCTTGACGGCCACAGAAACTGTTGAGTGGAAGAAGACCACCATAGTGACCTTCCTTTTGTCGGGTGAGGCGAGGCTGTGGTGGGACGAGTTGGAGGTTCATCTCTTAGTGGGAAGGAAACTTGTGGATGTGCCTATGGAGGAATTCTCAAGGTTGTTCTTGGCCAGATATCTACCCTCTGCTCAGAAGCTTGAGATGGAGAATCAATACCTTGGTCTGACTCAGGGAGGCAGAAGCGTGGATGAGTATCTCCACGAGTTTACGTGGTTGGGTCGTTATGCTGGTGCTATGTTTTCGGAAGAGGAGCGAAGACCAACCGATTCTATGAGGGTCTACGTAGCGACCTACAACTTCTCCTTGCTGGGCCTAAGGCGCGGGGCTTCCTAGTCTTGGTAAATTCAGCCCGGTCATTGGAAAAGGTCGTGAAGAAAGTGTAAGAGAAGAAGGATCCAGGGGAAAAGAAGTCAGAGTTCAAAGTTCCAAATGCAAAGTCGGGTTTCCGTAGATGGAACAAGAATCTGAAGACTTCGAACTCAGCCCCTTCGTCCGATGTGGCGGGGGCAACCACAAGTTGAGTCCCAGGAGCGTGCTATAACTGCGGAAAGATGGGGCATTTTGCTTGTGAGTGTTGGAGCGGACGTGCAAAGTCCGAGAGGAAGCCTGGAGCAACCTACGAAGAAAAAGGGAAGGCGGTGGAGTCAAATGTGTCCCACCATGCTCCAGCCCAGTCTAGAGTTTATAACCTTGGTCTGCAAGAGGTCATAAAATAAGTTGACGTGGTGACAGGTATGAGTTAAATTATAGCAGTTTAACTTTATGTAGTTGTTATCGTTTTGTATGTTAGCTTACATTTGTTTGTGCTAGGCTTCGTGTTGATTTTTGATTGTCCGGCGAGAGCACTGTTTGATACGGGATCTTCACATTCCTTCTTGTTCGAACGATTCATATTGCGCATCGGAGTCCCTTCCTCGATGGCTAAAGACAAGTTGGATGTGTTGTTGCCCAATGGGTGCTTAATGCGCGTGGATAGAGTCTATGTGGTTAAGATTCGGATTGGGGATCAGGAGTTTGACTTGCAAGCGTCGGTACTACCATTAGTGGAGTTC
Source organism: Platanthera guangdongensis (assembly GCA_039583875.1). NCBI lineage: Eukaryota > Viridiplantae > Streptophyta > Magnoliopsida > Asparagales > Orchidaceae > Platanthera > Platanthera guangdongensis. Next base: position 146,407,730 of record CM077150.1, read on the forward strand.
GACGTAATTTTTGGTATGGACTGGCTCTCGGAGCAGCGAGCATGTATTGATTGCAACCGAAAAGAGGTTAAGTTGGGAGTGAATACTGATCGGGAGACTACGTTCGCGGGCATGAAGGGGTCGGGTAAGGTTTTGATGTCGGCCCTACAGGTGATCAAGGCAGTTCAGTCTGGGGCAGAGTTGTTTGTCACATTAGTGCAGACTTCAATGCATAAGCCAAGTTTGAGCAGTATTCCAGTTGTGTCTGAATATCCTGATGTGTTTCCGGATGATTTCCCAGGAGACCCTCCTCAGCGGGAGATTGATTTTACTATTGAGCTGGTGCCGAGTGCCAAACCGGTGTCACGCTCTCCATATCGGATAGCTCCAAGAGAGATGGCGGAGTTGAAGGTGCAACTGCAAGAGTTGTTGGAGCAAGTGTATGTGCGTCCAAGTTCGTCGCCTTGGAGCGCACCGGTCCTCTTCATTAAGAAGAAAGATGGGAGCTTGCGACTCTGTATTGACTATCAGGAGTTGAACAAGCTTACGGAGAAGAATAAGTATCTGATCCTAAGGATTGACGATCTATTTGATCAGTTGGTTGGTTCAACAGTATATTCGAAATTAGATCTGAAATCTGGTTACTACTAATTAAGGATAAGGGAAAGCGACATCCCAAAGACAGCGTTCAGCACGCGGTTTGGGCATTACAAGTTCACGGTCATGTCGTTTGGGTTGACCAATGCGCTATCCGTGTTTATGGATCTAATGAACATGACGTTCAGAGAGTACCTGGATCGTTTCTTGATAGTATTTATCGACGATATCCTGGTGTACTCGCAGTGTGAGGAAGATCACTACAAGCACCTGCATATGGTGTTGGAGACGTTGAGAAGATATCAGTTGTATGCTAAGTTCTCCAAGTGTGAGTTCTGGTTATCCTCGGTAGCGTTCCTTGGTCATGTTGTTAATGGAGAAGGGATAGCAGTGGATCCGGCGAAGATAGTGGCGATACGGGAGTGGCATGTACTGACTACAGTGGCGGAAGTCCGGAGCTTTCTGGTACTTGTCGGCTACTACAGGCGCTTCGTAGAGAACTTCTCGCAGATAGCGCTACCACTCAAGACGTTGACAAGGAAGGATCACAAGTTTTTGTGGTCGTTGGAGTGCGAGCGGGCTTTTGACGAATTGAAGAGGCGGTTGACCACGGCACCTATCTTATGTTCACCGAGTGGGACTGAAGGGTTCGAAATCTATAGTGATGCTTCGGGCAGTGGTTTGGGCTGTGTTCTGCTACAGTATGGGAGCGTAATAGCCTATGGTTCACAATAATTGAAGGTTCATGAGCGGAATTATTCGGTCCATGACTTAGAGTTAGCGGCTGTGATATTTGCTCTAAAGCTGTGGAGGCACTATTTGTACGGTGTGAAGGTCGACATCTGCACCGATCATAAGAGCCTGAAGTACCTGTTGGATCAGAAGGACCTAAACATGAGGCAGCGAAGGTTGATGGAGTTCCTGGGGTACTACACCTTCGAGATACATTATGTGCCTGGGATAGGAAATGCAGTGGCGGATGCGTTGAGTCGCAGGGTTCCTGCGCGAGCCAGCTGGTTGTCGGTACATGATGAGAGTTTGGTTCGTGAATTGGAGGCTTTGGAGATAACTTGCGTCGACAAGCAGTCTAGTGCCGAGGCGAAATTGTTTTGGACAGAGGTGCAGTATGACCTAGCTGATAGAGTTCGGCGGGCATTGGTTCAGGATAGCAGCATGAAGCAGATCTTGGACTAATCTTTGGATGGGTCAAATTCCCAATTTGCTGTTGAGGTTGGACTGCTAAGGAGGGACGGTCGCCTATGCGTTCCTAGTGCGGGTAATCTTCGGGAGGAGTTGTTGTATGAGGCACATCATACCAAGTACTCAATCCACCCGAGGAGCAGAAGATGTATAGAGACATGAAGAAGTTGTTCTGGTGGCCAGGATTGAAGAAGGATGTAGCATTTTATGTGGCCAAGTGCCAGACATGTGCCTTGGTAAAGGCAGAGTGTCAGAAGCCCGGAGGTTTCTTGAAGTCCCTACCTATCCCGGAGTGGAAATTCGACGACATTTCTATGGATTTTCTGCACAGTTTGTCAAAGTCACATAGGGGAAACGATGCCATCTGGGTGGTCGTAGATAGATTGACAAAGGTGTCACATTTTATTCCGAGCAGGAAGGAAGATCCGGTGGAGAAGTTAGCCAAACTCTATGTGGATAATATTGTACGATTGCATGGTGTTCCCCGCAGTTTTGTTAGTGACCGAGATGGACGCTTCACGTCGAACGACTGGAGGCTGGTGCATAGTCTATTGGAACTAAGTTGAGTTTCAGTACAGCCTTTCATCTGCAGACGGATGGTCAGACCGAGAGGGTCAACCAGACGATGGAGGATATGCTTCGTATGTGCGTCTTGGATTTCGGAAAGCAGTGGGAAGATCACCTGTACATGGTGGATTTTGCATATAACAACAGTTATCAGGCGAGTATTGGAATGGCGCCTTTCGAGGCCTTGTATGGGAGAAAGTGTCGCATGTTGTTGTATTGGTTGGAGACAGGCGAATCGAAGTTATACAAACGTCAACCGGTAGAAGACGCCACTTCAATGATACGTACAGTTTAGGAAAGGTTGAAGATCGCTCGGGACAGGCAGACAAAATACTATAATGCCAAGCATAGGAACGTGGAGTTCGGTGTTGGCGACTTGGTGTATTTGAAAATCAAGCCGTTCAAGGGTGTCTCGCGGGTTCGACGCTTGAAGAAGCTGAGTCCGAGATACCTAGGACCGTTTGAAATCCTGGAGCGTGTTGGCGAAGCAGCATATCGATTGAAGCTGTCAATGGAGTTGAGTGGGTGAAGCAGCGTATCGATTGAAGCTGTCAGTGGAGTTGAGTGGGATACATGATGTGTTCCACGTATCGGTGTTGCGGAAGGCGGTGTAAGAGCCTTCGTAGGTCGTTGCGGTCGATCAAGTGCCGGTTGATTATGGTTGACGATGAAGGTCAAGCCAGTACGCATTGAAGACTTGGAGGTTAAGCGACTCCGCAATAAGGAAATCCGAATGGTTAAAGTCCATTGGGATAACTGCGGACATGAGGAGCTTTCTTGGGAGTGAGAGCAGACTATGATGGAAGAATACCCCGAGTTATTCCACTCAGGTAACATTTAAATTTTTGTGTACATTTACATAATTTCGGGACGAAATTCTTTAAGTGGGCGAGATTTGTAACGCCCCGAAAATCGTATCAAGCTAATCGTGTCCAAGAGAATTTTTGGTGCCCGTATAGTGGTACACGGCCTAGGACACGGGCGTGTCCAAGGCCGTGTGGTTCTTTGTGTTAGCCGGCTGTGTCCAGAGAAGGACACGGCAGGAAACACGGCAGCGTGACACGGGCATGTCAAAAGACACGGGCGTGTGCATACCCGTGTCACCACCCGTGTTCCCAAGAGTCGTGTCGGTTGGCGTGGCGGTTACTGGTGATACGGCCCTAGTGCACGGGCGTGTCGGAAACTGACACGGGCGTGTCAAGTTACGACACGGCCGTGTCTCGACCCGTGTCAGCTTCTGTGCTCGACGATCGTGTCTGAATCAAGGCACACGGCCTGGGACACGGCCGTGTGCAAGGCCGTGTTCGGCCCAGGTTTGATGATTTTTGGGCGGATTTGAGCCGTTCGTTTTCTTTAATTAAGATCCAACGGCCCAGATGTGTTCCTGCTCTGATAAGGCCGGGAATGGAGGTTAAACTCATCATTTGCTCTTTACCATTCTCTTTCTAAGGAGATGGGGAGAGGAGGAAGGAGAGGGAGGATTCTGGTCACCGGCGGAGCATCGGAGCACCGTTTTGAGAACCGAGAGCGGATCCGCGGAGAAAATTCCATTGCGAAGCCTTCTATCCGTATAGTTTTTCCATGGCGCAGAAGCGTACTTCAAGGGTAACGATTCTCTACTTGAGCGGGTGAAGCTCTCCATCTTTTGCATAAGGAAACCCGCTCCCGCGAGTGTGCTGTGAGTGTGCAGTGTTCCTTGTGGTTGACGGGAATAGTCCCCCTTGTGTTGCATATAGAGTCCGGAAGCGAAGTACGGACATAGGCATTGTGTGTGAAGCCTACCCGGACATGTTGGTCTGGATCGATGATGTTGCATTTTGCATGGTTTGCCGGAGAAGACTCTGTGTTTTGTGGTTTTCGGGTTTCTACACGGTAGATTGCAACAGGGATCCTTGGGGATTAACTCCAAGGCGCACCGAGAAAACTGAGCGGAAATGTAATTCTGCTAATTTGGCGGCCTGGGAGCCGGCCTTGTATATAACTGGGTTATGTGTTTTTTGGATTGTTGTGGGATCCGAGAGAAGCTGGCTCGTGCGTACGTCTTAAGGTGAACTACGCGTTGTCAGCAACGGGTAAGTGGAATCGGACCCGGGCTATGTGGTTCGCTGCGAGAGACCCAAAGAGGAACTGGCTGTTGGCATAGTAGGGAGCCTTAGACAGTGGTCAGAAAGGCTAAAATGCTCACGTTGTTGCCATCCTGGGGATGGTGGTGAAGCCACGGAATTGACCGGATTCACCGTTAATGTGCCCTGAGTGCATGGGGTGTTTGGGCCGTGAGAGCCTACACCTGTGGCGTAGTATATTCGCACTTTTATTGTTTAGCTAAGCTAATGAATAGCAGGGAAGGAGCACTGCCGTCCCGAGTGAGGGGCGGGGTCGTTATAATTTGGTTGGCTTTGGCTGGCCGTTGCTTTGTTTGCCATCGTGCGGTGGAATGTTGCTTGCAGGTGCTGCGGAGCCGAGTACTAAATAGAGGTCTGAAGCCCAAGTTGCTGAGCTGTCCCTCGAAGGCCAAAGCGAATAGTTGTATTTTATTTCTATCATGTGTGGCCGACGTACGAGCCGATGTATGGAAAACACTACTTTGTTAAGTGAAACTCTTGTAAGGTCATAAGGCCGAATACTTTCTTTGTATTTGTTATTTCATTCCTGTGGTAGTTGTGGACATTCATGTTAGTTGATATATCGATTATGGGTTCTTTATAACTGTTTAAAAGCTTCCGCTAGAATGCTCTGTGTAGGACGAGTAGATATAGTTGTATGGTTTTGGTATTCTTATGTAACCCTTCCGACTGTCCGTGGTATATGGCGTCGGGTTCCAAATGGACCTTCTATTATATGCCATACGACGAATGGGGGTGTTACAACCCGCCCCAGCAGGTTGTGCGGTTAGGCCTCATGTTAACTGAGCTATCGCCTGGCGATAGCGGTTAACGCCAGATGATAGCACCCTTTTCTCCTACAGGTGTGATCGGCTCTCTAGTCTGCCTCAGTCCGCCCAGAAGTAGGCGGATACCCTTTTCAATCCACACAGTAGTGGGCGACCTACCTCCAGTTTGCACAGAAGTAGTGGACGACCTGCTATCTGCCAACAGGTGGTGAACTAGGTCTCAATCCGCCTGAGGGAGGTGGACTTGCTCCACCTAGCAGAAGATGGACTCTCCATCAGGCCGCACAACACAGCACGGATTCAACTTCAGTCCACCAGTAGGTGGCGGACTCACTTCTTCCCGACAGCAGGCGAGCTCCTTAGCTCGCCCAAACCATCATGGGTGATGTCATCAAGCCCAGTTTTGGGAGTCACCTCCTCGAGCCTATAAATAGACCCTTATACCTGTCATTTGGAGAAGACGACCCGGGGGGCAACCTTGATAGCCAAACCTGTGGCCATACATTTCATATTCGCCAGCACTACTTGTGGACTAACCAGTCCGGGCGGACTCCATGGATAACCTTTGCGGCTAGGCTAGCAAGGAGAAGCCATCTGCTCAGTTAGGCAGTGACTTCAAGCATTAAGTCGCTATCGCTGGGCGATAGCGACTATCGCCAGGCGATAGCGACTATCAACTGGCGATAGCGTGCTCCTTATCCTCCGTAGGCAGTAAGCTCAAACCGTCTTAGCTCGTCTTTCAGCATCCGGGGCGACCTCGGTGGCCTTGACCATCAATTCGCGCGGTCTGGCGACCTGAGAACTCAATCCGCGCGGCCTCTAACGGCTTCTCTTTCTAGCCGCCAACTTCTCTTGTAACCTTTATATATTTCCATGTAAAGAAGCTAGCTCGTGTTATAACTCAAGCTTTGTAATCAAAGGAAAGCCTATCGCAGGAGAGACATTTTAGCCGCAGTGAGTGAACTCTATTGTTGTCGCTATAAGCAGCCTCTCTTTTTCTCTTCTCCCCTCTCTCGGCATCAACCGCTAATCCCTAACCGTTAAAGTAATCGACTATTCGATAGTCCTCATCACCTCCCTTTACCCCGACAACCCAGATCGAATGTGTTCACCTCTCTAGAGTGCGAAGAGGCGCATTTTTGGCATCAACAACAAACTCATTACAAAAGTTGTCTGAAAAGTAAAATAGGAAGAACGTTAAGTGAGAGAGAGAAAGAGAGAGAAATTAAGAACATAAACACCAAGAAAACAAGTAGTAGCACCTCCCCTCTCACCCAAATCTAGTCCTGGAACACTTGGAGCACTCTGGAATTTATAGTAAAATTTTTGGGAAGTACATGCCCCCTTACACGCCCGTGTAGGGGGGCGTGTAAGGTACGACGCAACATCGGCATGATGGAAATCTAGCGGGATAGCGACTGGCGGGAGTTGGGGTACACGCCCCCAGGTACACGCCCATGTAGGGGGCGTGTAAGCATAGTTGACTTTGGATGTTGGAATTCTGGCGAGACAGCGACTGGTGGGAGTTGGGGTAAACGCCCCAGCTACACCCCCGTGTAAGGAGGCGTGTAAGGTACGTCGTGACGGCGGATCGGCGAAACTCGTGTTGTGGCGCCGAAAATCGGAACTTGGCGAGACACACCCAGAGGTACACACCCGTATAGGGGGTACACGGTCGTGACCTAGGGGTGTGTAAGATGGATTTTTCGGGATCTGGGCTCAGGAGCGTATCTGCATTGGGATTGGGTTACACGCGCATGTACGGGATACACGGTCGTTACCTAGGGGCTTGCAACATGAAAAATGTCCAAAACCTGAAAACAGAAAATAAACTAATTTGGAACAATTTTTATAAAAGGAACTAATTATATGATCAAATTTCATAGAGTATATAATTTTAAACAAGAAAAAATATGGATTTATCCAAATAAATTAGGCTAAAATAAGTATCATCAGGTTTGTTATCGTGAATGATTTTATTTAGAAATCACTTAGATGATTAGTTTTCTCATTCAATGTATAATTGGAAGAATGGTTGAATTTTTGGGCATAAGTAACAAGAGTCGTAATGATAATTGTTAAGACTTCCTTTTAGCAATCGAATGTTTTGTGTTTTATATAATATTTGGATCGTACACATTTTTACCTGGAAGATAATCAAGCCTTAGAATGGTTTAATCTTGATAAGTACTTGTTATCCCAAAAATAATGCATAATAATCTTGTCACACGCGAATACTTGAACCCGCAAAAATATAAAGCTCATAATTAGTCTTTGGTGTCATCGAATTTTGCTTCTTATACATGTTTGGTTGCGAGAATTGGGTAAAGTTTGTTTCATGATCTGATTTTTCCCATTTGAAATAAATTCGTGACTATTAGAATCGTAATCTATGAATCTTTTAATCCATTAATGTCATAAGCAAACATTTAAACTTTGTGATTAATTGATGCAACTCTTGGACTTGAGTTCCCTCTTAAAATTCATAACGAGAATAAATGAATGTTCATAGCAAGCATGAATCTTCTAGTATGCCTTGCATTTGAACTTGAATACTCTTATGTATCAAATAAAAACACCTACATATTTCATTAGTTATAGATTATGTCAATATATAAGCAATCTTTGTTATACTCCGTAGTAGACTAATAATATTAATTGTTTCTACTTGTCTCACTAATTACTTGTCTGTCTTGCTAACTTTGCCTAATGAAAACTAGTTCACGTATATTTTTGATTCCCCTGTTCATATTTTATTTTATTGTGCTCATTTTTTATTTCAATGTTCTGTGACTTTTTCCTCCTAAATCACCTCCCGCCTAACAAACATGGATTTTTGGCCGCTCATGCTTGTGGCATCACGACCCCCTCAAAGCACACTGACTTTTATTCAGACGAGTCGTGACATAGGGTAAGTGATCGATTTAAAGCACTAGACATGCTTATTGTGTACACAAATTTTATGGATTGGAATGTAGTTATTATAGTTATTATTGTAAACAAATTGGTTCATAACCTAAGAAGCCATGGCGCCCGTTAAGTCGAGCAAGGGACTAGGTGATGAGTTCAAGTTATATACATATTTTTGGACTCATCTGGGCTAGTTTTCTCACTGATGCACTACACTTTAGAGTCATAATTGTTCATATTTATTATTATGTCCATTTCATGTTAAGTGCACTTTTGGCCCGTTTTCAGTGTGATTCCGTAGTTATTATACTTTGCCCTACTTAGTGTTTTTCTTTGTCTAGAGAATGTGGAATGCCCATTTCGGTGGCTCTTCTGTTTTTACTACAGTTACAAAGGTCGTGTGTGTGTTCCGGGATTGTTTGGGAATCTTTTTCGCCTAAGGGCCACTGATCGCGCTTTTTTACGCGCGCACGGTCAGTCGACTCCTTAGCGCACGACCGTTGGTCGTGCACGGTCAGTTCATCGAACCCCAAATGGTACAGGAATACTGCGCATGATCATTGGATCTATAGCGCACGACCACTGGTTGTGAGCCACTGATCGTGCACACTATTCTCCATTTTTCCAAGTTCTGTCTGGGGTAATCATACGATCATTAGACATAGTGTGCATGACCTCTGGTCGTGCGCCACTGCTCGTTCGCGTTTATTCCATTTTTCTGGAATTCTGTCATTGCTAATCGCACAATCATGGGATCTAATGTGCACGACATCTGATCGTGAGCCACTGATCGTGTGCTCTGATTTTCTGCTGCCGCATTTAAACCCGTGCTCCGTGAATTAGGGCAACACTTTTCATTTTCTGTCCGGTTGCTGCGCGCGAAGCGCCATTTTTAACCCCCCGCAGGTCCTCCACTCATCTCCACCCTCAGGGAAGCTTTCTCCGGCGATCTGAAGCCATCTTCAACCCTTCGGAGAGTTTCCGGGCACCAGTATTGTGCAACAGAGATCTTTCGGTACTACTCATTTGGGCAAAAAGGGAGAAAATATTGAAGGAAAGGGAAGAAGACGGAGGATGACAAATGGATTGACAACCCATTTACCTCCGGACGCAACCAACGGTCTGAGCTGAGAAGTGGACTGACAACCCACCATTCCGGCCAAAAACCACAGCTAGGCTTTCCCCCTATCGGTTTATTCTACCTCTTCTCATAGTGAAGTGTATTCTTAAGCTTGTAATGAACCTGAACTTACTTTTATTTGTCTATAAATGAAGTTTGCTTGGGATAATTTCATATTATTTGTTAGTTGTGATGCACTCGCCTTCATTCACATCCAATCCACTCGTGCACTAGAACCACTCTAGCAAAGGCTAGTGTTGGTAGTTGAAGAGGTGATTGCGACCCTCACTCTTCGCACGTATGTTCATTCCAACCGCTTGCTCTCCGTCCATTCGCCTCACGAAGCACGGTATAGCGGCCTGCACTAGTTCCATCCACCAAGCGAAGCGGTGCTTACGACCCGCATTAGTTCTCTTTTTATTTTGTTAGCATTAGGAATCGAAAACCAACCTCCTTTGTTGTTTCGTTTAACTCTTAGTAACGATCCTTCTGCGACGCTATCACGATACCCAACCTGCATTCCCTCGAGATCGATATTCGGGAAAGCTACTCCCAAAATTATTACTTGACAGCGACCGGTGCACTTGTCGACGCATCAAGTTTTTGGCGCCGTTGTAGGGGAATGCAGGCGTATTGTTGATTTGTGTTGTGTTATGAGAGTTACGACAAAGTTGCTTGTTTCGAATTTGTTTAATCTCAATCTATTTTTGCTTTGTATGTCGGTTGGAATTGTTAGATTTTTATTGAGAATCTATGCAAGGTAGTTTAATCTGGAAATTAGTGATCTCTGCAATGTGGGCCATTTTTAATATTCGTTGCCGCTGGTGTGGAGATATCTCTCATGCAAGTGATAGATGTCCTAAGGAGTATGGTAGCCAAGACACTCAAGGATCTACATATGGAGCAGCAACCTCATCTGGTACTCAATATGATAGACATAAGCCAATTAGCCACTCATCCGCGCTTCCATTGCCGCACTACTTTCTTTTGCCGTCAGTACCCGTTGTACAGACAAAGCTGGCTAAGCAGTGTATATTTTGTCGGAGTTGGGATCACTCTTTGAAGGAGTGTGTTGCTTACTTGGCACAGTTGGAGGAGGAGGATGAACCGGATGTTCAGATTGTCTCCACTCCGACAAATTGCAGCACCCCTTATGTATCTGGGTACGTACTAGTGCCACCTTCAGATTTTGAAGGGAGAAATACTAGTATTTGCATAGATACATGTGTTGATCTAAACCCTGACACGGATGTTTTTACTCCTGAAGTACATATATTATCTTGTATGGAGTCTGTGCTTGATTTTTTTGTGAGCACTGCTCCACTATCCTCTACTTTGCAAAGCATTCTTTCTGTTTCTGACACCGTTGTAGAGGTTGATTCGCAGGGAGAAGCTGGTGTTTGTAGCATTACGCCAGATCCAGTTGAGGAGGACATCTACATGGACGAGGTTGGTTCCTCAGTCCCATGTAAGGAAGTCCAATGCGCGGATGAGGCGGATGCAGCTATACCACATACTTGCACCAGCCTAGACAGTTGTGTAGATCCACCCACAATTCCGCCGATGGGAGATGACACCGGGATCATCCCCAAGATTGAGGTTACTTTTTGTCATTCTTCTAATTTATTTCCTAACCCCGCTCTCGTGCCTACTTCTCTACAGGACCACATCGTGGAACCGGTCGACTTAGTGCAAGGGCCTGTAATGCAGCGTAGCATTGATGGAGATCGGGTGCAGGTGGAGTCAGATTCGTCGAGCTTCACAACATTTATTCTACTCATGCCTGATGTTCAAGACAGGTATAACTACACAGGTGTGTGGGAATTCGTTCTGTAGCCATTTCGGTACCCGCTACCGAAACGTGAACTTGAACAACTGCCCGAGCACTTCAAATTTCATATGTCCATCAGTTAAAAGAGTGCATGGTCCTTGAATAAGTCCTGTTGGGAGACAATAAATACATCAGTCATCTAGATTAGTATTCTTTTTTTAAAATGGACCACTTGGTCCTATTTTGTGTGATGTGTCTCTTTTCATACGTGTATTTCTATTTTCTTATTTTACGAGGGATCTCTAATTCGCAGGTGCTGGAAATTTTTGAAGCGCGGTAGATCAACCGCTATCGGACAACCTCGCAACACGACTGGTATGCTTAGTTTTGAGTATAGGTACTTCTTACCCTAACCCTTTATATTATTTGGAATGTTTAGTTTTATGAGTTGTCGCATTCAAGACTGGGGGGAGAACAGGCCTGTGTTCACTACACGAGCACAAATTTTATAGCATACCAGTTGTTATTTATTTATTTAAAAATCACTGTAACACACACTGAATCACTCACTTGAGCACGATCTTATCCACACATGCGACTCGAGTCAAATGCATTGCTTGTGTGTAAACTTTAAAATAGTGGTGCTGGCTTAGGATTTTAGGATAGAGTAGTGCGAAACTCGTGCAGTGCTCCTAATCGAGTACTCATGGTCTGTGTAGAAATAGTATAGATTTAAATTTTTTTATGCACGTAGATTTATACTTTTTCTGCAAATGTAAATATTGTTTATACTACTCAAAAATGTTAAATCTGGTGAAATCGAACGGTAGTGTAGGGATGTGTGTAGCCGTCACTAGACTCCTTTTTCTCGAGCCGGGAGGAAGTATCATCTTTCTCAGTGGCTAAGAACTTGCCCCAAGCTACTCTCGAAGCATTAGTGCATGGTTAGTCAAGCGTGAGCGTGACATAGGCCATCAATTTGACTAGTTTGAGGCTTGTTTACCTTGTCCTAGCTACTAACCGTTGTAAGCCAAGTTTGTGTCTACCCCTCCTTTGATTCAGCTCCACCTTCATTCACCAAAGTCTAAAGCCAATCCTCCTATCGCAACCAAATCAATTAGCTCCAGTGAATTTAATATTTTGACGAGGTGTGATGTGTGGAATTCTAGTAATGTGGTAGATGAATACAAGAAAGTTTACTTGCAAAAAAATTTGGGGATTGCAAAAGAAAAAATAGAAAAAGGAGAGGATTGAAAGAGAAAATCTAAAAAGCATTACAATGAGAAATGGAATTCCCATCTTGTTTATCATGATATTGGACGGGTTAGGCCGTGTACACACCCGGTTTTCAAGGTAAGACTGGGGGTGTGTCACATGTGCAATTCTGAGGGGCTGTATTAGTTTAGCTTGTTGTTTGCTCACTTGGGTTGTGTGTAGCCTCCATGTTTATCTTTGACTACCAAACCTTAGTCTAAGCCCCATGATTATCCTAAAGTCCTACGGATTCACGCTTGAGACGAGCTAGTACCGTGGAGAGAGTGTGAACGGGAAAGTGTATGGTCCCGAACATTGATGGATTTCTTTGGAGGTGATCCTAAGCCCCGGTCTTTGGCAATGCTCACCTGAGTGGCCTGCCTACTTTCTTCCTACATATGACCAAACGATTCTCCTGAATTCCAATTTTGAGTAGATACAATATTTATTTACGTCTGTCGAAAAGTATAAATTTTGTAGTATAATTAAAAAGTTTATCTATTCTATTTTCTATGTCCATGATATATTTGATTTCTCTCAATACTGTATTTGTAAATTACTAAGCCAGTTAACTATTTTCTAGTCCACGGAGTGATGATTTGCTCGGGACGAGCAAATGTTTGTCTGGGGGTGTGATGAGTCCAAGTTATATACATATTTTTGGACTCATCTGGGCTAGTTTTCTCGTTGATGCACTACAGTTTAGAGCCATAATTGTTCATATTTGTTGTTATGTCCATTCCATGTTAAGTGCACTTTTGGCCCGTTTTTAGTGTGATTCCGTAGTTATTATACTTTGCCCTACTTTGTGTTTTTTGTGTTTGTAGAATGTGGAATGCCCATTTCGGTGGCACTTCTATTTTTGCTGCAGGTACAAAGGTCGTGTGTGTGTATTTCAGGATTGTTTGGGAATGTTTTTCACCTAAGGGCCACTAAACGTGCGTTTTTACACGCGCACGGTAAGTGGACTCCTTAGCGCACGACTGCTGGTCGTACGCGGTCAGTTCATTGAACCCCAAATGGTATAGGAATACTGCGCACGATCATTGGATCTATAGCGCACGACCACTGGTTGTGAGCCATTGATCGTGCGCATTATTCTCCATTTTTCCAAGTTCTGTCTGGGGCAATCGCACGAGCATTGGACATAGTGTGCACGACCTCTGGTCGTGCGCCACTGCTCGTACGCATTTATTCCATTTTTCTAGAGTTCTGTCATTGCTAATCGCACGATCATGGGATCCAGTGCGCATGACATCTGGTCGTGCGCCACTGATAGTGCGCTCTGATTTTCTACTGCCGTATTTAAACCTGTGTTGCGCGAATTAGGGAAACACTTTTCATTTTCCGCCCGGCTGCTGCGCGCGAAGCGCCGTTTTTCATCCTCGCAGGTCCCCCACTCATCTCCACCCTCAGGGAAGCTTTCTTCGGCGATCTGAAGCCATCTTCAACCCTTCGGAGAGTTTCCTGCCACCAGCAGTGTGCAACAGAGATCTTTTGGTACTACTCATTTGGGAAAAAAGGGAGAAAAGGTTGAAGGAAAGGGAAGAAGACGGAGGAAGAAAAGTGGATTGACAACCCATTCACCTCTGAACGCAACCAACGGTCTGAGCCGAGAAGTGGACTGACAACCCACCATTCCGGCCAAGAACCATGGCTAGGCTTTCCCCCTATCGGTTTATTCTACCTCTTCTCATAGTGAAGTGTATTCTTAAGCTTGTAATGAACCTGATCTTACTTTTATTTGTCTATGAATGAAGTTTGCTTGGGATAGTTAAATATTCTTTGTTAGCTGTGATGCACTCGCCTCCATTCACATCCAATCCACTCGCGCACTAGAACCACTCTAGCAAAGGCTAGTGTTGGGAGTTGAAGAGGTGATTGTGACCCTCACTCTCTGCACGTGTGTTCATTCCATCTACTTGCTCTCCGTCCATTCGCCTCACGAAGCGCGGCATAGCGGCTTGCACTAGTTCCATCCACCAAGCGAAGCGGTGCTTACGACCCGCATTAGTTCTCTTTTTGTTTTGTTAGCATTAGGAATCGAAAATCAACCTCCATTGTTGTTTCGTTTAACTCTTAGTAATGATCCTTCTGCAACGCTATCACGATACCCAACCTGCATTCCCTCGAGATCGATATTCGGGGAAGCTATTCCCAAAATTATTACTTGACAACAACTGGTGCACTTGTCGACGAATCACTAGGGCTTATCAGAATTACAATGTTGAATTATGATTTACAAGTTTGATTGAGGAGGATGAGGCTCCAACCGTTAACTTGATCCTTATGTATATTGACGTTTGTTTTACTTATGAAGGATTCTATTTAAATAACTTAATTTTTATCGCTTCGTATTCTACTTCAATTTGATATATTGGGTTTCGATAGAAATTATATTGCCATTATGGGGAAATATTCCTTCGGAATGAAACGTGCCTTCAATAAATAATTCCCACGGAAATTAAAAGGTACCTTCGAGAAATGTGCCTCGGGAAATAATTCCCAGAGGAATTAAATTTACCTTCGAGAAAAGCGCCTTCGAGAAAAGTACCAAGGAGAATATCAGATGGCTGACGCCTTATGAGTTATACTCTGAGGCAACCAGCATGAAGGCCGGTTTGGAGAACATGTGCGAAACTACTAGAACTGCGTGGATTTGAGAGCATATGTAGAATGATACAAAATATATAGGTGGTAGTCGTGGAAAGACTATCACAACCCAAAAGAAGTCCAATTTTTACCTCCCTTACAAATATATATTGCACTAGATGTTAATAGAGATTGGATTCTATTTGTGGATCTAATAACTTGTCATGAGAATATGTAACAAGTGTGGGTTAAAGATACCCCAAGGTTGATGAGGAAACCATGGAGCAGACTAATTCAGGTATAATTTATTAGGTTGCATCTTCTTATGTGTACCCATATCTCATGGTATATATTAACTATAGAGCCCAAATTGATATGGTTTAATGCGTCCGAGATATTGATGCTACTCATACAAGTCTTGAGTAATGAATTTCTGTGATAGTATTCTGCTAATAATGTCATGCATTCCATTAAGGGCTGTGAGGTGTACGTGTTAGAGGTGTCTTCCACTAGAAAATTGCTTCCTTGCTCTGTTGGTGTAATGATGTTCTCTTAACATTATCATTGATGCATGACATTGGAAAACAGAAGGGAGAAGACCGAGATGGATGTTCTTCATAGGACCCTTCGACATCGTGTGTTGGCAGTGGTGTGCAGTTGGATCCCCAGGTCAGACTGCTAAATCTGAAGGGTTGGGGGGGGGGGGTGCCTGACACAATATGCTCATGAGGAGAAAGGATCCTTGTGAGTACTCATGATGGAGGTGAATATGTCTTACAATGCCCGGTGAGCTCCACGGCGAAAACTTTTGGGGCTCAAAAAGTCTTACAAACACCAACCGTTGGGCCATATTTTCCATCTTCGACTTCCTCCCGGATGGAGACTTCTTAGAATGTGACTTTGTTTTCCCTGTCGTAGATAGGTACTCTCTGAATTCAAGATCAGCAGAGCATGATAAGAGGCAACCTAGGTCTAACCCTATTTATAAAGGAATGCGTCAAAAAACAAAACGATGGTTCAAGGATTTTTGAAACCACACTGCTAGGGAAATCAAATACGATACAAAGGTCAAACCAGATCCCAAGTCAATCTAGATAAAAATACATGACAGTTGAACATTTATTCACATTTCATACACACATAATGCGAAAACCATAGTTAAAACGCAAAGATAATTCTGTCTGCCAAGTTTCCTTCAAGAAGGATGACAATGGCTGGGGGAAAAATCCTTGGCAACATCGAAACCCGCCCGAGCACTTCGGAGCTCCATCATATCGATCGAGTGACTGGTGGCCATGAAGCCTCTTGCCGCTAAAATATCTGGAACCGTTACGAGCAAGGCAACCCAAACCCACCACGCAATCTTTGTGAACAGATCCGTCATAGTTTACCTTTATCAATCCATGGTGTGGGGAAGTCCAACGAGATTGGAGGTTACCCTCGACGCTCCAATTCCCATCGATGCATCCAAGATAACATTTATGACAATGGTCATGGGCTGCACACATGATTGTTCATGCAGATTGTTGTTCCGGGTTTTCCATGAACTGTATAGGATGAAGAGAATAACTTTTGCTTTGAAGGAGTTTGGGCTTTCCTCAATAGCAGCTTGTAGGAATCCAATTGTATTGCTAAATGAGTACTGTATAAAAAAAAGTTATTCATTCTGGCACATTCACAGTTGATCAAAGAAAAGAACCTGCAGTCGCCAATTGCATGATTAATGTCTCGGCTGCATTGCAGCCCAAAGGGCAACGTTTGTCGTCGCGGAGTCGATGATTGTAAAGCCAGTTGAGTCGGGAGGAAATTGTTGATTGCGCGCCTTGCCAATATAATAGCGCATCGCTGCCCTTTAGTTTTCCAAATTCAACACCACATCATCATATCATCAACACCACATCATCTAAACTTGATGAATATTTAACAGAATATACTTCGTGTGCACTTATTTCAAATAAGTGCTAAAGATTGAGAACAATATGAAGAAAAAAATTCAAGGACATATTTGAAACATAGGCCAAAATTCATGAACTGCTTTAGGTATTTAACAATAGCCTGGCACAAGTACATGCCATGTGAGTAGAGGGAGTGCGGGAGGGGGAGGTGTAAAGGAGAACTTAAGTGAACTGTAAAAGAGTGATATTTTTTTTTTGTATTATCCATTCTAGCACAGGTAAATTAGTGACCTAGGATACAAAAATATGCTTAGAATCATGTAAGTTGTTAATAGAAATATTTTGGTTCAAAAAAGGTAAGTTGAATCATTTATAGGGCAGGGCATTCATGCACGATGTACATTCATGAAAGCTAAAAAATGTTGCAAATGGCTGTAACATACTGTTTAGACAAGTTGAGCTAGGTACAAGAATAGGAGCTAACAAGATCAGGGAGATCATCGGGAGATCGATGGCATTCGGGACTTGGATGTAAAAAAATTATGGAAATTAGACCATAACAAAAGAAGAAGGTTGCTTCCTTTCAGGCAGAACAAGACTAGACGATAACGAAAGAGAATATTCCACTCAGCTATGGACACATGAAGAAATTGAAGGGAGTGCAAATACAATCTACATCACTATTTCGCATCTTCTTGGGTGGGTTGTGGTTGGAAATGAGGATAAAGCAATATTTTTGATGGAGCTCTCTCTGTGAGGTTGGAATCAAACATAAAATGATATTTTAGGGAGATCAGTAGTTCTAATTGGAGGTCATTCAAAATGCAAAAAATGGCATATGTATTTTTTGAAAAACATAACGGAGAAAAAGCGTCCAAACAAACGGAGTATAAGTTGGTTGCTATTTAAATAATGTGCAACTGAATTTCCTAACAAAAAAATGAAAAGACAATTATCAGAATTAGCATTATGATTGACATCCCATCCTCATTGTTAGAACACGCATAAGACTGCAAGAGTTTCACAATGTGATACTACAATATTCTCAATACGCACCATGTAACACCTCAGTTTTCCATAGTTTTAGCCTCAGGAAACTATCGCGCGGCGATAGCCATGTTTCGTCGAAACCAAGCGTTGAGTACTAGCACACGACGTCAGTTAGCTACCGCTCGGCGGTAGCTTGGCGTTGAGTGCGTTGAGAGGCAGGGTTGAGTGGAGGCGTTGAGTAGTAGGCGTTGAGTGAGCTACCGCGCAGCGTTATTTCACCGCCGGCGATAGCGCGCCGTTATTTTCTGGCCGAGCGCTCGGGAAGCTACTGCGGCGCGGTAGGTAGTTACCGCCCGGGGATAGCTGTCACAACCCGTATTTTCTCAATGGTAAAAATCGTATCAGAGTAGGAGAAAACACGCGCCGTGATGCCACGTCGTGCAGGGGATAACTACACACGCTCAGGCAAAACTCCAGTCGTTAGATTTTAAGGAAAATTGTTAATTAAGTATGAAAGAAAATCAGTTTTGTTGAATGGCCGTATCCCTCGGCCCGGTGGATCATCTAGTCCACTGTTAAAACTCTATTTATACGCAGCAGAAAATACTTTGGTTCAATTAAGTGACACCCTAAATGAGCATAAGTGTCCCCGGGGGACGACTTATGCGGGCACGACTCTAAGGTGAATATAGTAGGTATGGAAAATAGTGTTTTACGTTGAGGAAAAATAGTGTCTTTGATTTAGAAACATGTTATGCATGGGATACATATAATAATGCTTTAAGGTTTTAAAATATCTAACATGCAACCTAGCATAAATCCTTCCCAGAAGCAAGTAACCAACCTCAAATAGGCAAAAACAGCAGTTTAAATTCATATTCAGCATCACAAGGAGCCACCAGTGGGCGCCAACAACCTGACACGAACCCACTGGCGAGTATGTATGTCTATACAGAAGAGTAAAGAACTAACTCACAGCAAACGGGGATCAGCAATCTCAGCTACCCTAGAGGCCACCAACAGCCCCTCCAAAAGACCTAGCCGCTGAACTGGCTACAACCTGCACCTGAGGCATTTAAGAAAGGAACACCTCAGCAAAGGAACAATCAAAAGTAAATAGAGCAATAGATTAATGAGTAAATAAGATGAAGGGTTTACCAACCCGACAACAAGCTGCTATAAGGAAAAGAAAAAGGGAAAGGCAGTAAGAAAAGAGTACTGTCTAAAACACCGCAGAGCACACCAAGGGCGAGCATTAAAACCAACATGCCCTACCAATAAAGCCTGCAACAGCATCAAGACATAAACATATGTCAAAAGAAAGGAAAGCATAAACAGAAAAGGGACTAACAGTCCTAACACGTGGGTAAGTGGCAGTGGTCAAAACATGGGTCTGAATGCATAACCAAAATCAGACCCAAAAAGGGCTAAGGGGTCAAACAGTGGTAGCTTTAGGGTCCCACACACACCAACCCAAACCGGGGCAAAAAAAAAGGCGGTGGCCACAGCTCTCCACATAAAACCACCCCTCCAGAGGCCACCAAAAACTTCACCACCTGCCACGACCCAAGAGTCGGCATACAGAAATTAGCCGAGCACCCAATGTCCCCCTCCTAGGGAAAAGTCCCACTAACAGTCCTAGGAAACACACGAACCCAAGGCAAAAACGTCGGGTCCAACCGACGCGGCCTTGCACGCCCAACAAAACCAACCCCGAGCCTCCCTGACCCCAAAACAAGGTCAGCACCTAGTGTCGACACGATGTGTCGACACCACGACAAGCCGGTGTCGACACAACCGCTGCTGGTGTCGACACCAAGTGTCGGCACCACTGCGGCCGGTGTCGACACAAGGTGTCGACACTGCCGCTGCGGGTGTCGACACCAAGTGTCAACACCCCGACTGGCTGGTGTCGACACCAAGGTGTCGACACCCCGACTGGCCGGTGTCGACACCAAGGTGTCGACACCCAGACTGGCCGGTGTCGACACCAAGGTGTCGACACCCAGACTGGCCGGTGTCGACACCAAGTTGTCGACACCCAGACTGGCCGGTGTCGACACCAAGGTCGACACCCAGACTGGCCGGTGTCGACACCAAGGTGTCGACACCCAGACTGGCCGGTGTCGACACCCAGACTGGCCGGTGTCGACACCAAGGTGTCGACACCCTGACTGGCCGGTGTCGACACCAAGGTGTCGACACCCCAACTAGCCGGTGTCGACACCAAGGTGTCGACACCCCAACTGGCCGCAAGCGCCAGAACCAGCACACCACCAGAAGCGAGAACGAGGATACTCTCTCTCTAGAGTACAACATCCACCGGCAATGGCAGCTACTCATCCTAAACCGAACCAAAACTGACCCTAATAGACACAATCCCTCAGAAAACTGACATTTAACTGGAATTTTCTACACTAATCACAGTATGATCGGGAACAAACCCTAGCTTACACCTAAGATCCAAACGAGAAAGAGATAGAAATTAGCTCAAAAGAAAAAAAAACAAGAATCAGCTTTGGCAAGGATGAAGGGTCATCACTTGCCTCAATACCAGGAACTCGGTCGGCGGCCTCCCCCGCTCACGGATCTGGCCGCGGAGCAGCAAGCTGAGGAGCAGAAAGAAAGCAGATCCCGGCGAGGGCAGCCCAGATCCACTCTCGAAATCAAATTCCGACCGCTAAAACTCCAGGAATCGGCGTCCGAAGGCTAGGGTAGGCCGGCGGTGCTCTTCCTCTCGTACAGGCGACGGCTTCTTCAGAGAAACAGGAAAAGAACAAAAAAGAGGACCCAGCCCTAATCTAACCCAAGACTATATATATGACAGTTTAATATTAAACAATCAGCATATAAATAATCATTCATACTTAATATCAAAACAACACAAAATCTGAAACTTCTCGGAAAAAGACGAAATTAACGCCGCAGCTAATAACCCACGCTACGAACACAACTGCGAAGTCGAAATTAGCATTCGACGGACGAAACCCGGGATAACACCTCCCGAAGCCAAAACACAAGCATTCCCTAAGAGGCCCAACCGAGTCATCAAAAAGACTCCGGCTAGCTGGGGAATCTTGCTAACAGGCTACAAACAGGCTACACAGGGAACCCTAAGAGTTAAAACCACGCTCTACAACGGCAAAAAGCCGGAAATACGTCATCGTAACGCCAGCCAAAGATCAAACAAAACACAGAAAAACCGGGGGCGTTACAGCCACTCCCCCTAAAAGAAAGTTTCGCCTCGAAATTTTACTCACAACACCCCTATAAAGAAGGAAAGAGAAAAGCCGGGAAAGGGCTAAATAAATAATAAAATAGAACATACCAAGCACAAGATCAGGGAAACAGATGAGGGTGAGCCTCCCTCATAGCCGACTCCAACTCCCAAGTCGCGCTTTCCACATCTTGATTCCTCCATAAAACCTTAACCATCGGAATAGTCTTCTTCCGCAACGCCCGAACTTGAGAATCCAAAATGCGAACAGGCACCTCCACATAAGAAAGATTCGGCACCAACTGAGGCACAGAATCCAAAACCTGCCTGCCATTCATCACACATTTTCGCAGCTGACTGACGTGAAAGACATCATGCACGCTAGGGAAATTTGCGGGCAAAGCCAGCCTGTAGGCTGATACCCCAATCCGCTCAACAATCGGAAACGGCCCCACGTACCTTGGGTCCAACTTCCTATTCTTGCCAAACCGCTTGACTCCAATCAACGGGGAGACCTTTAAGAACACCAAGTCCCCCACAGCAAATTCCAAGTCCGATCTACGCCGATTGGCGTTCTTCTCATATCTCTCTTGGGCTAACCGAAGCTTTTCCCAAATAAGCTTCACAGCGGTTTCCATCTCCTCAAGTGCTTCTGGACCCAACAAAGGTCTCTCGCCAAGCTCAGCCCAAAACAAGGGAGTCCTGCAGTGTCTCCCATACAAAGCTTCAAAGGGAGCCATTTGCAAGCTTTGTTGGTAACTGTTGTTATATGCGAACTCCATAAGCCGCAAGCGCTCGTCCCACGCTCCTCCGTGGTCCAGAATATAGCATCGGATCATATCTTCCACAATCTGATTTACCCGCTCCGTCTGACCATTGGTCTGCGGATGATAAGCTGTGGAGTATCTCAAATCTGTACCCAACCCATCTTGAAGACTCTTCCAAAAACGAGACGTGAACCTGGAGTCTCGATCTGATATGATACTTACGGGTACACCATGCAATCTGACAACCTCTTCCAGATACAGCTCGGCTATTTTCCTCATCGGATAATCGATCTTAAATGGTACAAAGTGAGCGCTCTTCGTCAATCTGTCTACGATTACCCAAACTGAGTCATGCCCCTTAGGAGATCTCGGTAAGCCGGTAATGAAATCCATCGAGATACTCTGCCACTTCCACATCGGAATCTCCAAGGGAGTCAGCTTGCCACCAGGCCTCCCATGGTCGACTTTCACACGCCTGCAAGTGAAACACGCTGAAACAAATCTGGCTATGTCCTTCTTCATCCTGTACCACCAGGCAATTTGTTTTAAATCATGATACATCTTGGTAGACCCTGGATGGTAGGCAACACTAGATCCGTGGGCGTCTCTGCACACCATATCCCGGATATCTCCAACTGCGGGGATGCAAAACCTGCCACGATACTTCAAGGTACCCGCATCATCTATAGAGAAGTCTGGTAATTCACCTTTCTCAGCTCGAAGATACAAATGCAGAAGATCGGGATCGTCCTTCTAATGCAGTCTCGTAAGCGTAATCCACGAAGGTTCTGCTACAGCTATGCTACTCTGTGAATCACAGCTTCCCACAGAAATGTCCATCAACAGAAACTCTTCCACTAGACGCTCGGCGGAAAGATTAAAAATCTTACCTGACTTCCGACTCAGGGCATCAGCCACCACGTTTGCCTTGCCTGGATGATACTGAATTTCAACATCATAGTCGGCAACGTACTCCAACCACCGCCGCTGGCGCAGATTCAATTCTTTCTGAGTGAAGACATACTTCAAACTCTTATGATCCGTGAAAATCTTGCACTGCGCGCCATATAGCAAATGCCTCCACAATTTCAGCGCATAGATCACAGCTGCAAACTCCAGGTCGTGCGTAGCGTAATTCCTCTCGTGAGTCTTTAGCTGTCTCGACCCGTACGCAATCACCTTTCCGCCCTGCATCAAAACGCAGCCCAGACCGACATGCGACGCATCCACATATATATCATACACACTACCCTCCGTAGGCAAAGACAAAATTGGAGCCGAACATAGCCTTCTTTTTAGTTCTTCAAAAGCCTTCTCACACCTGTCATCCCATATAAAGGCTACATTCTTCTGCGTCAACTTGGTCAACGGCGCGGACAAGGCAGAAAAACCTTCTACAAATCTTCTATAATAACCCGCCAAACCCAAGAAGCTTCTGATCTCTTTGGGGGTAACAGGACTCGCCCATTCCATAACAGCAGCGATCTTTTCTGGGTCCACCGATATTCCCTCCTTATTGATCACGTGGCCTAGAAAAGAAACTTGAGGCAACCAAAATTCACATTTGCTCAGCTTGGCGTATAGCTTATGGTCTCTCAGAGTCGCCAAGACCAGCCGCAAATGTCGATCATGCTCCTCTGCATCCTTAGAATACACCAAAACATCGTCTATAAAGACAATCACGAACTTATCTAGGAAATCCTTGAAAACTCTGTTCATCAAATCCATAAAAGCTGAGGGCGCATTAGTCAAACCGAATGACATAACCAAAAACTCAAAATACCCATGACGAGAACGGAACGCAGTCCGCGGAACATCTGACTCCCGAATCCTCAACTGGTGATAGCCCGAACGAAGATCTATCTTGGAGAACACGGCACTACCACGCAGTTGGTCGAACAAATCGTCGATTCGCGGTAAAGGGTACCTGTTCTTAATAGTAACCTTGTTCAGCTCTCTATAGTCGATGCATAACCTCATCGACTCATCCTTATTTTTAACGAACAGCACTGGTGCACCCCAAGGCGAAGAACTCGGCCTTATAAAGCCTTTTTCCAATAACTCATCCAGCTGAATTCGCAACTCTTCCAGCTCTCGCGGGGCCATCCGGTACGGCGCCTTTACGATAGGACGCGTACCTAGCTCCAAATCTATTGCAAACTCGACATCTCGATCGGGTGGAAGACCGGGAAGATCGTCGGGAAACACATCAAAAAAGTCACGCACCACAGGAATCTCTTCCAAACGGGGCACACTAACAATCGTCCCTACCAGAGAAACCACACAGGCAAAACAGCCAGAAACAAGCAACTTCCGAGCACGCACCGCAGAAATGACTGGAGACTCCTGCAGGGAATACCCATAAACGCTCCCTGGCTGACCGTTGTCTTTGACGAAGTCCAAGCGCTTACCCTTGCACTGGATCACAGCATCGTACCTTGACAACCAGTCCATGCCCAAAATAACGTCAAAGTCCTCCAGGTCAATCACCTTCAAATCTGCCTTGGCTAGAAAATCCCCCAACAATATCGGACAATCTAGGACACCCAGGTCCGTAACCACAGAGTCACCGGAGGGAAACTTAACGCAGAAGGCACCACCAACACGATCTAGGCCCAAACTGAACCGCTCCATGAAGGCTCTAGCCACAAACGAGTGGGTAGCGCCAGAATCGAAGAGAACGCGCGTCCAGCGGTTCTTTACCTTAAATCGCCCTACGAATTGTACACGCATCTAAGGCAACAAGCGCTAAAACGAAAACTACAACCAAAAAGGGAACGTAACGAAACGACTGGGGAGGAGTCGAACCTGAGATAACCTGGGTCGAGGTCTGCGCTTCGTCTGTCGAGAGCACATTCAGCTTTCCTTTTCCTTTATCCACGCGCTGAGGCGGTGGCAGAGCCTGGAGGGCAACTGGCTGCAGAATAGACTGGGTCTGAGGGCACCGTGTCTTGAGATGACCCTTCTGACCGCACTGAAAACAGACCTTATCTTTTAGCCAACAACGGGCAGCCTCATGCCCCTTCCTTCCACACAAGGCACACACCAAGTCTCCCCTGGAAGTACCCTGGATCGCGTGCACCTGTTCCTTCTTCTGCGCTCCCAACCTTTTGAAACACTTCTCAAAGGGGTGGCCTGGCCGGCCACAAAAGCTACAAATCTCTTTGACCTTCTTTCTCGAGACAGCATCAGGTTCCTGAGGGCTCTTCCCTCCATCGGACTTCCGCTTATCCTTCCTTAACTGCTGGCCTCTATTCTTGGCATTCTCAATGGCCTCAACTCTCAAAGCAGCTTCAACCGCGCTGGCATAACTGACCGCTCCATAGGCATTCGCTAACTGCTGAATGTCGCTTCTTAGTCCTCCCAGAAATCGCTTAACTCGGTCTGCCTCAACACTCACCAGTCCCGGAGCAAACCGACTCAACTTACTAAACTCAATCTCATACTCACTAACCGTGAGTTTCCTCTGCTTTAAGTGAAGAAAGTCGTTCATTAGCCCGTCCCGTTCGACTGAAGGCAGGAACTTACTTAACAACAGCACCTTAAATGACTCCCAAGTGCAACCTGCCACTAAGCTCTCTTTCTCTCTCAGCCACCAATTCTTTGCCAAGCCCTTGAGCTGGTAAGCAGCGAGCATCACTCTCTGATCGTCCGTAATCCCTGAGTACGAGAACATCTCCTCCATGGTAATCAGCCAATCATCCAAAATCATGAAATCTGCCTGCCCATCGTAGGTAGGGGGTCTCAGCCGCTGAAACTGGGATATGAATGCCATCTCCGGAGGCACCACAACCAAAGGCACGGGAGGAGCAGGAGGGGCAGGGACAGCTACCCCCTCTGCGGGGTTCTGAGCTCTCGGGGTCTGTCCCGCCACCACTGCTACAAGGGACTGAATCTGAGCCTGCATAGCCACTACCTGCCTCGATAACTCCTCATTACTCTGCCGCAGGCTTTCTACCAACGCATCGCTCTACGCTCCTGACGTCTCACCCTCGGATTGGGGGGTCGATCTCGTCGCAGGACGTCTTGCCATCCTAAAATCGCACAAGCTTTAGACAAATCCTAGCCCATCAACTAGAACGAAACTACCTGGTACGGACAAACACACTTAAATATGAACTTCAACTGCAAAACTTGCTCTAGGAGTTGTTTTTACCATGATGATGTTATGCTTATCCTAAGATGGTTCACCACCAACATACTGACTCATGTGCCTAAACCATGAATGCATGCATTTGTATTCTTTTTAATTCAAAACCATGTGTGTACATATGTCATCTTGCAAATCTTTAGCTTGGCACGTTGTGCTTATGAAATGTTATGATATGCATAATGTGATATGCATTCTAAAAAAAGCCTTAGTGCATGACATGAGCGGCGTACACATGAAAATGTTATGCATCTCATACTACATAACATTCTCATGTAACGAAAAAGAAAACGTGCTAGCCGCATTCATGTGGTGAGGTTATGCATCTCATACTACATAACCCTCACATGTTGCCTCATATGGTGGATCCATATACAAACACATATTATGCATCACATACTACATAATATGCCCTGTATACTTCTTCATGCTCATGAGTGTAGTGTTCGTGCTTCGGCCAAGACGTGTTGATGACATATCGGTGTGTGGATGGTATGATGTTAAACACTAATGCAGACAAGGGAAAGGTTGCCCAACCATTTGTCAAGCAACCTCCCTCTGATACCAACTGTCACAACCCGTATTTTCTCAATGGTAAAAATCGTATCAGAGTAGGAGAAAACACGCGACGTGATGCCACGTCGTGCAGGGGATAACTACACACGCTCAGGCAAAACTCCAGTCGTTAGATTTTAAGGAAAATTTGTTAATTAAGTATGAAAGAAAATCAGTTTTGTTGAATGGTCGTATCCCTCGGCCCGGTGGATCAGCTAGTCCACTGTTAAAACTCTATTTATACGCAGCAGAAAATACTTTGGTTCAATTAAGTGACACCCTAAATGAGCATAAGTGTCCCCGGGGGACGACTTATGCGGGCACGACTCTAAGGTGAATATAGTAGGTATGGAAAATAGTGTTTTACGTTGAGGAAAAATAGTGTCTTTGATTTAGAAACATGTTATGCATGGGGTACATATAATAATGCTTTAAGGTTTTAAAATATCTAACATGCAACCTAGCATAAATCCTTCCCAGAAGCAAGTAACCAACCTCAAATAGGCAAAAACAGCAGTTTAAATTCATATTCAGCATCACAAGGAGCCACCAGTGGGCGCCAACAACCTGACACGAACCCACTGGCGAGTATGTATGTCTATACAGAAGAGTAAAGAACTACCTCACAGCAAACGGGGATCAGCAATCTCAGCTACCCTAGAGGCCACCAACAAGCCCCTCCAAAAGACCTAGCCGCTGAACTGGCTACAACCTGGACCTGAGGCATTCAAGAAAGGAACACCTCAGCAAGGGAACAATCAAAAGTAAATAGAGCAATAGATTAATGAGTAAATAAGATGAAGGGTTTACCAACCCGACAACAAGCTGCTATAAGGAAAAGAAAAAGGGAAAGGCAGTAAGAAAAGAGTACTGTCTAAAACACCGCAGAGCACACCAAGGGCGAGCATTAAAACCAACATGCCCTACCAATAAAGCCTGCAACAGCATCAAGACATAAACATATGCCAAAAGAAAGGAAAGCATAAACAGAAAAGGGACTAACAGTCCTAACACGTGGGTAAGTGGCAGTGGTCAAAACATGGGTCTGAATGCATAACCAAAATCAGACCCAAAAAGGGCTAAGGGGTCAAACAGTGGTAGCTTTAGGGTCCCACACACACCAACCCAAACCGGGGCAAAAAAAAAGGCGGTGGCCACAGCTCTCCACATAAAACCACCCCTCCAGAGGCCACCAAAAACTCCACCACCTGCCACGACCCAAGAGTCGGCATACAGAAATTAGCCGAGCACCCAATGTCCCCCTCCTAGGGAAAAGTCCCACTAACAGTCCTAGGAAACACACGAACCCAAGGCAAAAACGTCGGGTCCAACCGACGCGGCCTTGCACGCCCAACCAAACCAACCCCGAGCCTCCCTGACCCCAAAACATGGTCAGCACCTAGTGTCGACACAACGACAAGCCGGTGTCGACACAAGGTGTCGACACAACCGCTGTTGGTGTCGACAGCAAGTGTCGGCACCACTGCGGCCGGTGTTGACACAAGGTGTCGACACTGCCGCTGCGGGTGTCGACACCAAGTGTCGACACCCCGACTGGCTGGTGTCGACACCCCGACTGGCTGGTGTCAACACCAAGGTGTCGACACCCAGACTGGCCGGTGTCGACACCAAGGTGTCGACACCAAGGTGTCGACACCCAGACTGGCCGGTTTTGACACCAAGGTGTCGACACCCAGACTGGCCGGTGTCGACACCAAGGTGTCGACACCCAGACTGGCCGGTGTCGACACCAAGGTGTTGACACCCCAACTGGCCGCAAGCGCCAGAACCAGCACACCACCAGAAGCGAGAACGAGGATACTCTCTCTCTAGAGTACAACATCCACCAGCAATGGCAGCTACTCGTCCTAAACTGAACCAAAACTGACCCTAATAGACACAATCCCTCAGAAAACTGACATATAACTGAAATTTTCTACACTAATCACAGTATGATCGGGAACAAACCCTAGCTTACACCTAAGATCCAAACGAGAAAGAGATAGAAATTAGCTCAAAAGAAAAAAAAAAACAAGAATCAGCTTTGGCAAGGATGAAGGGTCATCACTTGCCTCAATACCAGGAACTCGGTCGGCGGCCTCCCCCGCTCACGAATCTGGCCGCGGAGCAGCAAGATGAGGAGCAGAAAGAAAGCAGATCCCGGCGAGGGCAGCTCAGATCCACTCTCGAAATCGAATTCCGACCGCTAAAACTCCAGGAATCGGCGTCCGAAGGCTAGGGTAGGCCGACGGTGCTCTTCCTCTCGTACAGGCGACGGCTTCTTCAGAGAAACAGGAAAAGAACAAAAAAGAGGACCCAGCCCTAATCTAACCCAAGACTATATATATGACAATTTAATATTAAACAATCAACATATAAATAATCATTCATACTTAATATCAAAACAACACAAATCTGAAACTTCTCGGAAAAAGACGAAATTCACGCCGCAGCTATTAACCCACGCTACGAACACAACTGTGAAGTCGAAATTAGCATTCGACGGACGAAACCCGGGATAACACCTCCCGAAGCCAAAACACAAGCATTCCCTAAGAGGCCCAACCGAGTCATCAAAAAGACTCCGGCTAGCTGGGGAATCTTGCTAACAGGCTACAAACAGGCTACACAGGGAACCCTAAGAGTTAAAACCACGCTCTACAACGGCAAAAAGCCGGAAATACGTCATCGTAACGCCAGCCAAAGATCAAACAAAACACAAAAAAACCGGGGGCGTTACAATAGCGCTCAGGAGCAGTTCCGTCGTTTAGCTTTTTAGCCGCCTGATTTCTCTTAGGATTTGATCCTATGGCACAGGATACTCCGTCCAAAGGGTGTAAAAAGGGTTGAAACGTTCTAAACCCTCATTTCATCTCATTTTGAGAAAGAGTTAGGGTTTGAGAGAGAGTTTGGAGGAGAAAGAAGCAGGCCTTTCTCCGCCATTGACGAAGCTTCGGGGCTCCGATCGTCGATCCGAGGCCAGATCCGTGGAGAGGAATTGAAGGCGCATATTTTCGTCCGTGCAAATCAAGTTTTCCATGGATAGGAAGAGGAGTCATAAGATAACGACACTTCTCATCTCGGTCTTTAGGATGCGTGCATGGCATCCATTTTTTTCTTGATTTCTTTCAAGCTTTAGGCACCGGATCTCTCAAATGAGAGGGGTTCGGGTTGCCATGGTTTAAGAGGAGCGATCGGGTCGATTGTGTCCGTCCCCGGCATGACATTGCACTAGAAATCGCCTCCGCTAGTGGATTTTGCATTGTGGGTGAAGCCGTAGTCGCGACTGTTAGTCCGACTCGGTGATTTTGCACAACGAGCCTTGAGGATTTTGCTAGAAATCAGTTTGCGGAAAGTTGTCGTTTGTGATGGGGTTACCCCCCCCCCCCCCCACTTATTTTCGTGTGAGTACGAAGGGTGGATTACGGAGGGAAAGGCTATTGATTGTGATGCGCTAAGGCGCGGCTTTGTCTCTGTGGTCGGCTGGTTAGCCAGTGACATGCAAGCCATATGTGGAGAGTGTCCCGGCGAGACAAATCCCCTTCTGTGAAAATGACGAGAACGCCAAGCTTTGGACAAGCCCGGGCAATGAAGATCACTTGCGAGTGGGGTCAAGCAAGGGTTCTTAGCATTGGTTTGTTGTTTGTGAGACGTTATCCTGACATGAGAAGTCAGAGCTTGCAGGCAAGCCCGAGTTTTGAGACTCACGAGCAGGTGGGGCCTTGGCAAGAGTTTCGTGTGCCGGCTTGTATGCTGTTAGGGGAAATTGGAAGTTCCTGTGTATTTGCGGCTTTAACGCCGATAGGGAAATTGGAAGTACCCGTTTGATGATGCGTGATGAAGTGTTAGATTCATGCGCTATAAGGTGCCTTGGGAGAAACCCATGTTTACATACATGTTGCATAGTAGACCCTTTTTATTATATGCTCAACATAGAAACATATTTGTTGTATGAGACATCCAAACTTGTTTTGCTACTTTCTATGTTCATGTATATTTGCATACGAAGTGCTGACCTGCATGGTGATGGAGTGCCCCGGGATCCGCTAGGGACGGCCGGGAGGAGATGTGTTGGTTACACAGTTGAACTCAGCCTTTGCTGACCCGCGTTACTACAAACTTTTACGGGGAAATGATCGCAAGCAGGAGCAAACTCGTCAGCCAAAAAGGCCTAAGCCTCATGAAGTGATCTCTTTGTTTAGTAGCACTATGTTATTGAATGTTATGCTTAGTGCAATATGATTCCGGCTTGCATGCCGAGGTAGCCTAAGAGTGCTAATACACATTGACGTGATGATGTTATTGTTTCTGTTTCTGGACAATTGGTTGTTGTAAAGCCTTAAGGTCGTTTTGATACTTTTGTGATAGTGGATAACTTCTAGTGTTGTCTTTGTTTCCGTTGTTTTTAGTGTGAGTTTTGAGTTTAGTAGTTTTATATCATCTTATAATGCTTTAACTGTGGAGTCTGTATGTTGTGGGGTCCCGGCCGGACCCATATTATATGGTCATTACAAGGGAGGTGTTATAATTTGATATCAGAGGCAAGTTAGTGTCCAAGGTAAGGTTTAGTGGTCGATTTGATATAATTGGATCGCGTAAAAAAATTATCCACGTATGAGTATCGTGGGATAATGAGTGTCGTAGTGTCTAAGTTTTGTGATAGAAGCTGATTCTTATTTTACCTTGCTTTTGTTAAGGGTGCAAGCGACGAGGCGGGGACATCAATGCCGCAAGAGGAGCCTTCGGCGAGCAGTGTTACTGCTCCAGGTCCGATGGACATGGGTGTAACCCCGACCGATTTCTGTCGCATGCTTGCAGAAGCAATGGTAGCAGGCCAAGCTGCAGCGGCAGCACAAGTTGTGACCCCTGTTGCACATGTAGCGACTCCTGTTACCCCGGATGCGGCACCAGACGTACCGGGCGGAGGAGCCAGGTCAACAGAGCCGTTGGTTGAGAGAGTGGTCGTCGGGCAGCGAGACCGACAGATGAAGTATTTTCTAAGTTTCCATCCTCCAACAATCAAGGGAGTCGGCACGCCAACAGATGCGGAGGACTGGTAGACGAGGATTCAAAAACTGATGAGGGCGGCAGAGACATCAGAGGAGAAGAAGTTTGAGTTTGTGACCTTCATGTTAGAAGGTGATGATAAGTTGTGGTGGGTGAGTCATACCGGCCGCCAGTTTTCTGGACGCACCCGTCCATAGAAGAGTTCGGGAATGCCCTCTTAAAAAAGTATATCCCTTCGTCGACAAGGTTAGCCCTTCAGAGACAGTTTTTGCACTTGGTGCAACAAGACAAGACTGTAGATGAGTATGTTCAGGAGTTTACTCGATTGGGTCGTTATGCTGGAACGACCATGGCCGACGATGAAGAGAGGGACAATCTCTTATACCATTAGTTGAGAGAGAACTTGAGGCAACCCCTAATAGCTATGAAAATGCTGGCTTCAACGAGTTGATTGAGGCGGCCAGGACGTTGGAAAGTGACATAGAACAAACCCAACGTCGCAAGGGACTTGTAGTTAAACAGGGAGAAGGAAAGCCTTCTCAATCGCAAGGGAAGTCTGAAGGGAGTAAGTGGAAGAAGCCTCATCGCTTCAAGTCATGGGAGAAGAGCAGTACGACGCCTGGGGGTTCTCGCTTCAAGGAACCATCATCGTGCTACAAGTGTGGCAAGCCAGGCTACATAGATCGTTTCTGTACTGATGGTGGCGCTGAGCAGGAGCCGAGGCAGGAGCAGTATGTGTGATCCGGTCCCAGCATTGCGGAGAAAGGAAAAATGGCGGAGTCGAGCGCTTCACGTTTCCAACCCATGTAGCCAAGGACGTACAACCTTGGGCAGCAAGAAGCGATTCGACAACCCGATATGTGTTTTAGGCTTCGTGCTAGTTTCTGGTTATCCTACTAGGGTACTGTTTGATACGGGAGCGTCGCACTCCTTTTTTGTGGAAAACTTTATCCGGAGAATTGGAGTCGAACCCTTTTCGGCAGACGTAGAGCTTAGGGTGCGCATGCCCAATGAGTCTTTCATGACTACCGGGATGAGAGGGCGCATTGGTTAGAATCTAGACGGAGATGACTTCGTGCTGGTAGCAGCGGCTCTACCGTTAGCCGAATTCGATGTGATCTTGGGGATGGATTGGCTTTCAGAGCAGCGTGCCAGTATTGATTGTCTATCGAAGGTGGTGACCCTGAGAAGCGAAGGAAAGGAAAAAAGTCAAATTTGAGGGCCTCAGTGGAGTGGCTTGTTCCCTAATTTCAACCATGCAGTTGGTGCGGGCAGTTAACCAGAGAGTAGTAGCTTTAATAGCGTTGTTGGAAGTTCGACTTTCCAAGCTATCACTTGGAGAAGTGTCGGTAGTGACAGAATTCGAGTATGTGTTTCCTGAGGAGCTTCCTAGAGCACCTCTTCGACAAGAGATCGATTTCTCGATTGAGTTAGTGCCAGAAGTCAGGTCGGTGTCACGTCCTCCATTTAGGATGGCACCGAAAGAGTTGGTCGAGCTCAAGGTGCAGTTGCAGGAACTGTTGGAGCAGGAGTACATTAGACCCAGCTCTACTCCATGGAACGCGCCAGTGCTGCTCGTGAAGAAGAAAGATGGTAGTATGTGGTTGTGCATACACTACCGGGAGTTGAATAAACTGACCGTCAAGAATAAGTATCCGATTCCACGGATAGATGACCTGTTCGACCGATTGGTAGGGTCAGTGGTGTACTCTAAGTTGGACCTGAAGTCAGGCTACTATCAGTTGTGGATTCGAGATGAGGACATACCCAAGACAGCTTTTGTACGAGGTATGGCCACTTCGACTTATTGGTGATGTCGTTCGGGTTGACGAACGCGGCATCGGTATTCATGAATTTGATGAACTGTGTGTTTCGGGAGTATTTAGACTTATTTGTGGTGGTTTTCATCGATGATATCTTGGTATACTCCAAATCGGAGGTGGAGCATGAGCGTCATCTGAGAGTAGTCTTGCAGACTTTGATAGAGAACCAGCTTTATGCAAAATTCTTGAAGTGTGAGTTCTGGTTGGAGAAAGTGGCATTTTTGGGTCATGTGATTAGTGGTGATGGGGTGGCGGTGGATCCAGCGAAAGTTGAGGCCATCAGTGATTGGCCAGTTCTGAGCACCATGGCGGAAATCAGGAGTTTCTTTGGACTAGCCGGATACTATATAAGATTTGTGGAAAACTTTTCGCGGATAGCTCTTCCCCTCACTACTCTGACCCGTAAGGACCAGAAGTTCGTGTGGACTCGGGAGTGCAATCAAGCATTTGACACCCTAAAGGAAAGGCTGATAACAACTCCAATCCTAAGTCTTCCTAAAGGGACTGAAGGATTTCAGATTTTCAGTAACGCATCAGGTCGCGGTTTGGGTTGCGTGTTAGTGCAACATGACAAAGTGATAGTCTTTGGGTCTAGGCAGTTGAAACCACATGAGAATAATTACTCCGTCCATGACTTGGAGTTGGCGGCGGTAATTTTTGCGTTGAAATTGTGGCGGCACTATGTGTACGCTGCGAAGGTAAAGAAATTCACGGACCACAAAAGCCTGAAGTATCTTCTAGATTAAAAAGACTTGAACATGCGGCAACGCAGGTGAGTCGAGTTCCTTGGAGACTACGATGTGTCGATTCAGTATACGCCGGGCAAGGCCAACGTGGTGGTCGATACCTTGAGTAGGAAATATTTTGGACAAGGGAATTGGATCGAAGCTCATGATGAGCGGTTGGTACGGGATTTTGAGTCCCTTAGCATTGAGTGTGTAACAAGAGGCGAGTCTAGCATGGCACGGTTGAACTGGATAGAGTTGCAGAACGACCTATCTGATCGTATCCGGAAAGCGACCAATGTGGATGTGGAGTTCCAGCCAGTTGTGGTGGAAGCTCAAAAAGGTGAGGGTAGTGTCTTGGAGATAATTGATGAGAGTTTAAGGAAGGACGGAAGGATTTGTGTACCGCAGTTCGGCAAGCTTCGTGAGGAGTTGATGTTTGAGGCTCATTTCACAAAGTACTTCATTCACCCGGGCAGTACAAAGATGTACTTGGATATGAAAAAATCCTTGTGATGGCCTGGTTTGAAGTGGGACGTAGCTTTGTACGTGAGTCGGTGCCAAATTTGTGCCTTAGTGAAGGCTGAGTGTCAGAAGCCGGGCGGGTTCCTGAAGCCTCTTCTTATGCCCGAGTGGAAATTTGATGACATCTCTATGGATTTTGTGCATGGACTACCTCGGTCGCAGCAGGGTAATGATGTGATTTGGGTGCTCGCGGATTGTTTGACCAAAGTGGCTCACTTCATCCCGAATTGGAAGAAGGACAGTGTGGAGAAGCTGGTAGAACTGTACGTTTACAATATTGTGCGGTTGTACGGAATTCTCAAGAGTATCGTTAGTGATCGCGATGGACGGTTCACGTCCAAAGACTGGAGGTTGGTACAGAAGAGTCTGGGAACAAGGCTCAAGTTTAGTACGACGTTTCATCCTCAAACCGATGGTCAAACCGAAAGGACGAACCGTACTATGGAGGATATGCTGAGAATGTATACCCTTGATTTTGGCAAGAGGTGGGAAGATCACCTTTTTCATGGTGGAGTTTGTCTACAATAACAGTTTCCAGGCGAGTATCAAGATGGCGTCATACGAGGCTTTGTATGGAAGGCGGTGTCGAACACCGATGTCCTGGATAGAGGCGGGACACCAAATTTAGGAAAAGAGGTGGTGGTTGATGCTTGTGAGTTGGTGCGAACCATTCAGGAGCGCATGAAGGTTGCTCAAGATCAGCAGGCGAACTATTTCAATGCGCATCATAGGAAGGTGGAGTTCGCGGTAGGCGACTGGGTATACCTAAAGATTAAGTCGTTCAAAGGCGTTTCGCGGATTCGCTGACTCAAGAAGTTGATTCTGAGGTTTTTGGGGCCGTTCGAGGTCGTGGAACGTATTGGAGAAGCAGCCTACCGGTTGGCGTTGTCCCCAGATCTGAGTGGATTACACGATGTCTTCTATTTCTCAGTTTTGAGGAAAGCCTTGATGGAGACGAGCGTTGTGGTCGAGTCGGAAGCGGTGCCGGTAGAAGAGGATTTGAGGACGAAAGTCCGTCCTGTCGACATAGAGGATTCAGAAGTTCGGCAGTTGCAGAGCAAAGAAGTTAAGCTCGTGAAAGTGCGCCAGGATAACTGCGGGCGAGACGAATTCTCATGTGAGCGTGAGCAAGCAATGCGGGAGGACTTCCCAGAACTTTTTGCTTCAAGTATGCCTTTTGGTTTGAGTGCATGCTTGATTTCGAGGACAAAATTCTTCTAAGGGGGAGGAGTTGTAACACCCCAGTTTTCCAGAGCTCTAGCCTCAGGAAGCTATCACGCGGCGATAGCTTTGTTTCGTCGAAACCAAGTGTTGAGAGCGTTGAGTACTAGCACGCGGTGTTAGTTAGCTACCGCTCGGCGATAGCTTGGCGTTGAGTGCGTTGAGAGACAAGCGTTGAGTGGAGGCGTTGAGGGAGCTACCGCGCAGCGTTATTTTTACCGTCGGCAATAGTGCGACATTATTTTCTGGTTGAACGCTCGGGCAGCTACCACGGCGCAGCAGGTAGTTACCGGCCGGCAATAGCACTCGGGAGCAGTTCCGTCGTTTAGCATTTTAGCCATCCGATTTCTCTTAGGATTTGATCCTATGGCCCAGGAAACTCCGTCCAAATGGCATAAAAAGAGTTGATACTTTCTAAACCCTCATTTCATCTCATTTTGAGAAAGAGTTAGGGTTTGAGAGAGAATTTGGAGGAGGAAGAGGAAGGCCTTTCTATGCCATTGACGAAGCTTCGGGGCTCCGATCGTCGATCCGAGGCCAGATCTGTGGAGGACTTGAATGTGCATATGTTCATCCGTGCAAATCAAGTTTTTCATGGCTAGGAAGAGGAGTCGTAAGGTAACGACACTTCTCCTCTCGGTCTTTAGGATGTGTGCATTGCATCCATTTTTATTCTTGATTTCTTTGAAGCTTTAGGCACCGGATTTCTCAAATGAGAGGGGTTCGGGTTTCCATGATTCAACAGGAGCCACTGGGTCGATTATGTCCATCTCCGGTATGACATTGCACTAGAAATCCGCTCCGCTAGTGGATTGGACATTGCAGGTGAAGTAGTCGCGACCGTTAGTCCGACTCAGTGATGTTGCATAACGAGTCTTAAGGATTTTGCTAGAAATCCGTTTGCGACAAGATGCCGTTTGTGATGTGGTTACCCCCCTTATTGTCGTGTGAGTACGAATGGTGGATTAGGGCTGGAAAGGCTATTGATTGTGATGTGCTAAGTCACGGCTTTGTCTTTGTGGTCGGCTGGCTAGCCTGTGACGTACAAGTCATGTGTGGAGAGCGTCCCGGCGAGACAAGTCCCCTTCATTGAAACTGACGAGAACGACAAGCTTTGGACAAGCCCGGGAAAATGAAGCCCACGAGCGGGTGGGGTCAAGCAAGGGTTCTTAGCATCGGTTTGTTGTTTGAAAGACGGAATCCTGACATGAGAAGTCAGAGCTTGCAGGCAAGCTCAGGTTTTGAGACCCACAAGCGGGTGGGGCCTTGGCAAGAGTTCCGTGTGGTGGCTTGTATGTCGTTAGGGGAAATTAGAAGTACCTGTGTGTTTGCAGCTTGAACGCCAATGGGGAAATTGGAAGTACCTGTTTGATGATGCATGATGATGTGTTAGATTCATGCGTTATATGGTGCCTTGGTGAAACCCATGTTTTCATACATGCTGCATAGTAGGCCCCTTTTATTATATGTTCAACATAGAAACATGTTTGTTGTATGAGACATCCAAACATGTTTTGTAACTTTCTGTGTTCATGTATATTTGTATACGAAGTGTTGACCTGCAAGATGATGGAGTGCTTCAGTGTCCGCTAGGGACGGCCGGGAGGAGATGTGTTGGTTACACAGTTGAGCTCAGCTTTTGCTGACCCACGTTACTACAAACTTTTACAAGGCAAGGATCGAAAAAGGGAGCAAGCACGTCGGCCAAAAAGTCCTAAGCCTCATGAAGTGATCTCTTTGTTTAGTAGCTCTATGTTGTTGAATGTTATGCTTAGTGCACTATGATTCTGGCTTGCATGCCGAGGTAGCCTACGAGTGCTAATGCACGTTGACGTGATGATGTTATTGTTTCAGTTTCTGGACAATTGGTTGTTGTAAGGCCTTAAGGCCGTTTTGATACTCTTGTGATAGTGGATAACTTTTATTGTTGTCTTTGTTTCCGTTATTTTTAGTCTGAGTTTTGAGTTGGGTAGTTTTATATCATCTTATAATGCTTAAGCTGTGGAGTCTATATGTTGTGGGGCCCCGGCCGAACCCATATTATACAGACATTACAGGAGAGGTGTTACACACCATCACACGTAGGATCATTAGTCTGCTCTAAAACTATATTAGAAACTAAGGATCTAACTGAAAATCAATTGGACGTAGATGAAGATGCTTAAAATCTAGATTAAATACACAAGGCTACATGAGTATCCCAATATAAAACTAAATTTTTAACGTTCATAAAAAACATAAAAGGACTCAATTAATTGAATTTCAAACCTCTTAGCATTTTGCTCATTTGACTCCTTTAAACCAAACGAAAACTATGCATCTCACAATTATTCAAAAGCACATCCAAGCCAGCTACATTTAAAATCATCGGAGCTTTTGAACAATATACCAACAATAGTGTTTCAACCTGTATGAGCACACAGATACCTACAGTAAGAAATAAAGATCAGCATGTTTTCTTAAGTTGGTCAGAACCACAAGGGAGATCAGAAGGGAGAACACTAATTAGCAATTATTTGCAAACTTAAAGTGATACTCATCAACAGTTGAGTAAATGTGGCCGACGTCAGCAAGGTAGTTTAATGCATCCCTACAAAAAAAAAGAACTGCTCATGCTGATGTATTAAAATTCATGAACAGAGAAAACGGGACATGGGGGGTGTAGATAAATATACATTATTTGGTTTTTGGGTAAGCTCAGCCTTCTGAAAAGCTCCTCAACATGTAACCCTTGCTCAAGGGCACTATGGAGAAAAAAGATAACAGTTAAGATTCTTCCACAAGAACTTCTCTTGCTACTAGAAAATGTGTTAATTGTCATAAGACAGCACAGCTCTAGTTGCTATACTATTGTGACACACTTCACATTAGATCCTACAAATTTCTTTTGTTTTTTCTTACTTTTCCGAAACTCAGACCAGGCTCACGTACACTCTTTGTTCTCTCCCTTGTTCAAATGCGATCAATTTTGGATCACCGATGTAAAAGAAAAGGTAAGGTATTGAGAATTACTCTAGACTAGACGGGGATAGAGATTTAAAGATTTTAATCCCACAAGCAGTCACAGTACATGCCACAGTTAACTATTTATGCACAACAGAAGAAACAAAAACACAATAATAATAAAAGAAAATTATATGGAGCTATGCAACCAGAAGATACCAAATTTTACAAAGGTTCCCCTAAATATTTGAATACAACCACTCTTCTACCCCTTGATAGGATTTACACTAAACTGCGTGAAGACATTTGAAACGGAGACTCTTATAACCAATATTTTGAATCTTTTGATAAGAGTATTCACAAACACAATGCATTGAATCTTTTGATAGGATGTTCACAAAACCAACCTAAATCTTTTGATAAGAGAGTTCTAAAGACCAATTGAATCTTTTGATAACAAGACTTTTAGAACCAATATTTTGAATTTCTTTAAAAGAGATTCTAAAAACTCTTTTACTGAGAAATGAATATATAGAAAAAGTTTTTCCACAATGTGACCCTTCTACAACAAATCTCTGAAAGATCATTGAATTTAAAGCACTGAATGGAATCTTGATTGAACAACAGTAGCAATTCATCTTGAGGAAGATATAGAGATTCAATAGAGAGAAGTTGAATCTCATCCGTGAGGAATCTTGAGGAAGACGAAGAAAAACCCCTAGGAGAAGGAGAGCGTAAGATTATAGAGAGATCTTTCAGCTAGGGTTCTTGGAGAGATCTTCTTTAGGAAGGAAAGAGCTCTGAATTCTGAAGAAGAGAAATTAGAATTTAGCCGAGAGAAAGAGAAGAGCTATCCTCCTTTTTGAATTCTTAATATATATAAGACTGCTGTAATTAGAAGCCTTTCCTGATTTGTGTCAATCAACATAATCACTTTCTTGAAATATATAATCAATGGCTATAATTGAATCTCAATCAAGCCCTTAATTTGTTTGGGAATTAATAACAAAAGTCCGTAGAGAATTCGACATTCTGCTACTTATGCGTTGAATACTTGTCAAGGTAAGCTGAATAGTTGTGCCCAGAGCAGACTTTCCTTTAGGAAGAACTCGACGTAAGGAGGGATCATTACTTTTGACGTGTGTTGATTAATTTTTGACGCATGAAGTTAACTTCTTGACATACATCAATTATTTCTCTGCGTACAAACTTAGTCTTAGTTGGCGTGCGTCAAATACTTCTCGACGCACAGAAGTTTAACTTAGTCCATTTAACTTTTTGAGTGTTTTCTAAATCTTTAGCAGCCTAGACCTAATTACACTTCAAACAAATATAGACTTGATGGGGTTCCCACTGACTTTTCTATGTCAAACCGGGGAGATTTCGACCAAGGACACGAAGGGAAGCCAACCCGACCGAGCGAGTCGCGCGCACCAAGCCGCGCTCGCCCAGAGCCCCGAGAATCACCCCGAAAGAAGGGGTGAAACCAAGAACGGACTCTCAGGCACAGCACACCCGCGCGCATAGTGCGCAAGCACACGCGTTATGCAAGTGCGCGCGCCGGCGGCCACCGCCATCTCCGTCAAGCACCTTGCCCGGCTTCCCGGACTGCCGCGGGGGGGGGGGGGGGGGGGGGGCACTTTGGTTTTTTTGCTAAAATTGGTGGTTCATGTGACCGAAACGGAGCAACGCCATTCACCAGCACAAATTCCGCCCCGACGCTCATTTGAAGACAAACAACTCTAGAGGCTAGAAAGAGTTTGAGGTTTTCAGCGAGATCGTGGACTTAGACCGATCCTTCGCTCAAAAATTCACTCCACTCCCTTTCTAGCGGAAATGCTCCATCGAGTTTCCAAGGCACGACGTTCTTCTCCGCAGGAGCGCTCCCACCAAAGCGCCGCTTCAGCATGAGTGCTTCCATCGAGGCTCCATTGACTTAGAGATTTTCCCCAGCCGGAATGCTTCCATCGAGGTTCCGTTGACTTAGAAATTTTCTCAGGCGGAGCACTTCCATCGAAGCTACGAGAGCTTAGTTTCTTTTTTATCATTTTCGTACTTTGTACATGTGATGGAGAGGTGGCATGTCACCCTACGGGGAATCATCTCAAACTCTTGTAATCTCCAACAAAATAGTGGATTTATAGGGTTCTAAGAGAAGAGAGAACTAGAGAGGAAGGTAGGGAGAAATTAGGGTTAGGGAGACGAAGAAGAGAATACCTTGAATACTTCTTGCATGCCTCCAACAATAGAGCCCCGGGTATAAATATACTAGGGCCCAAGAGTGGTCGGCCAACCCCTCCCAAATGGGACTGAACCGATTGGTTCAGCCCCCGGCCGACCGGTCTTAGTGTGTGGGGGTTGAATAGGTTGGTTCAGCCCCGTTGTAGTTTGTCGTCTACTTTCTCCTACGAGTGTACTGACGCCCCGAGAAGAGTGTCGAGTTTTGGGGAGTAACATTCCCCTCTCCATCAAGAACCAACTTGTCCCCAAGGTGGTAGTCCGGGTATAGCTCCTTGAACTCCAGCAGATCAACCCAAGTATTGTGTGCTTCCGACAAGTGTTTTCATTTGACAAGAAGATCGGGAAGTATTTGGTGCCCCTCTGTTTCCATTTGATCATCAGGATATCCTCGGCAGTGGCCGCAGTTCCCCAGCTACGGTTGCTTCTAGCAGGAATAGGCTGGCCTGGACAGTGTTGTCGATCTTCCGTTTGAGCAAGGACACATGAAAGGTAAGATGAATGCGCGATCCCTCGGGGAGCACCATACAATAGATGCCTCCACAATTTTAGTGCATAAATTATAGTTGCGAACTTCAAATCATGCATAGGGTAGTTCTTCTCATGAATCTTTAACTGCCTAGACTCATACGCAACTATATTTCCTTCTTGCATCAGCACACAACCAAGTCCAACGTGCGATGCAACTACATATACGGCATATTATATTCCTTCCGTAGGTAAGGTCAACACCGGAGCAGTGCACAGTCTCCTCTTAAATTCCAGAAAAGCTTCCTTGCACGTATCGCTCCAGACAAAAGCTGCATTCTTCTGCGTCAGTTTAGTCAGTGTCGCAGACAATGTAGAGAAACCCTATACAAACCTTCTATAATAGTCAGCCAACCCTAGGAAGCTCCTTATCTCCTTGGGTGTGGTTGGTCTATTCCAATGCATAACAGCAGCTATCTTCTCAGGGTCAACTGAAATTTCATCTTTATTTACCACATGACCCAAGAAAGAAACCTGAGACAACCAAAACTCACACTTGCTCAGCTTAGCAAACAGCTTATGGTCTCTCAAAACGGACAGATCCAAACGCATGTGTTGGGCATACTCATCAGCACTACGGGAATAAACTAGAACATCGTCTATAAATACGACAACGAACTGATCCAGAAAGTCCTTGAACACTTTGTGCATCATATCCATAAAGGCAGATGGTGCATTGGTCAAACCAAAAGATATCACCAAGATCTCAAAATGTCTATGACGGGAACGAAAAGCGGTCCGTGGAATATCCGTCTCACGAATCCTCAACTGATGGTAGCCTGAACGAACGTCAATCTTCGAAAACACAGAGCTACCACGCAACTGATCAAACAAATCATCAATCATTGGCAGAGGATATCTATTCTTGATGGTCACCTTATTCAGCTCTCTATAATCGATGCAAAGCCTCATCGATCCATTCTTTTTCTTTACAAACAGCACAGGAGCACCCCACGGAGAAGAACACGGCCTAATAAAATCATTTTATAGCAACTCATCCAATTGGGAACGCAGCTCCTCTAGTTCATGCGGAGCCATGCGGTACGGCGCCTTAGCAACAGGACGGGTACCCGGCTCCAAATCTATCATAAACTCTACATCTCTCTCAGGTGGAAGAACAGGAAGATTATCAGGAAATACATCCGGAAACTCGTGCACAACAACAATCTCCTCCACTCGCGGCAAACTACAATCGGTTGCCAACACCGAAACCAAACAAGCAAAACATCCAGAACTTACCAGCTTCTGAGCACATGTCGCAGAAATAATCGGAGAAACTTGGTGCAGAAAACCATAAACACTCATGGGTTGACCGTTGTCCATCTTGAAGTCCAAGCGCTTAACCTTGTACTGGATAACAACATCATACTT
The DNA here is from genome assembly GCA_039583875.1 of Platanthera guangdongensis. Taxonomy (NCBI): domain Eukaryota; kingdom Viridiplantae; phylum Streptophyta; class Magnoliopsida; order Asparagales; family Orchidaceae; genus Platanthera; species Platanthera guangdongensis. Next base: position 146,450,565 of record CM077150.1, read on the forward strand.
GGATAACCAGTCCAAGATCACATCAAAATCTTCCAAGTTTATCACCTTCAAGTCAGCAACCGCTAGAAAATCACCTAACAGAATCGGAAACTCTGAATGTCTTGGTCCGATACCACTGAATCACTAGAGGGAAACTTGACATGAAACGCGTCGCCAACTTGATCCAGAGTCAGACGATGACGCTCAACAAAGGTCCTATCCACAAACGAGTGGGTAACACTAGAATCAAAAAGAATGTCTGCCTAACGGTTCTTTACCTTAAACCTTCCTATAACAATAATCGCATACGCGACTAAGAGGACGAACATTGAACCTATAGCTATGAATTAAAAGCTAGCTGCTGGATGTCACTCTTTAGACCACCCAGAAAACGTTTAACTTTACTGGCTTCAGAAACAACTAAATACGGGGCGAATCGGCTCAGCTTGCTAAACTCCACCTCATACTCACTCACCGTAAGTTGTCTCTGCTTTAAGTGCAGGAAATCATTCAACAAATGGTCTCGCTCGACCGATGGCAGAAACCTTTTCAGCAAAAGCTCCTTAAAAGCTTCTCATGAACATTCATCCTTCAAGTTTTCCTTTTCTCTCAACCACCAACTCTTTGCAAGTCCCTTGAGCTGATATGCAGCGACCATCACTCTCTGGTCCGCCGAAACTCCGGAGTAAGAGAACATCTCCTCGATGACTATAATACAGTCATCCAACGTCATGAAGTCTGCCCTACCATCATAGGTAGGGGTCCTAATCGCTGGAAATGAGAGATGAAGTTCATCTCTGGTGGCAGCACAGCTGGGGGCACCAAAGGAGCAGGAGGAACTGGAACACCTTGACCCACAGCCGGGTCCTGAACTCTAAGCGGCTGACACGCAACAACAGTCAACAAGGCTTGGATCTGCGACTGCATCTCCAACATTTGTCTAGACAAAGCTTCATTGCTTTGTCGCAGTCCTTCTATCACGGCCTCATTCTGAGCACCAGACGACTCGCCCTCTGACTGGGGAGTTGACCTCGTCATAGGACGTCTCGACATCCTAATAATCACAACAAACGACTAGTCAAAACCTAGCTTACCGCAAGACTACCAATCTTAGTTCAGACAATACATGTACAAATACTTGTTTAAGCTGTTAAATTGCTTTGTGGATATCATTCATGATGGCATGCCCAGACTTAGGATGATATACCGTCATCCTATTGACTCATGTGCCTAAACCATGAATGAATGAATTTCTTATTCTCTTTGACTCAAAACCATGTGTGTACGTATGTCATCATGTAAATCTTTAGCTTGACACGTGTGCTGATGCAATGTTATGTCATGCATGTTGTGTTATACAATCTAAAAAGTCCTTAATGCATGTTATGAGCGGCGTACACATGAAATGTTATGCATCTCATACTATATAACATCGCATGCAAAGAAAAAAAGAAAACGTGCTAATGAGCACTCACGTGATGGTGGTTATGCATCTCATACTACATAACCGCCACATGTTGCCACATATGGTGGATCTATATACAAACACATATTATGCATCTCATACTACATAATATGTCTTGTATACTTTTTATCATGCTTATAAGTGCAGTGTTCGTGTTTCAGCCAAGACGTACTGACGACACATCAGTGTGTGTATGAAATGACACTAGACAACTAACACTAACTAGAGAAGGTTGCTCGACCAATTGTCAAACAACCTCCCTCTGATACCAACTGTCACAACCCGCATTTTCTCCAAATTTAAGTGTATATCAGAGTAAGAGAAAACACGTGTCGTGATGCCACGTCAAGCAGGGTATAACTGCAGACGCTCAGGCAAGACTCCAACTCTACATTTTATATGAAATTCATAAGTATTTATGAAGAAAAGCCAGTTAAGTTTAATTAATTAGCCGTATCTCTCGACTCAGTGAATTACTAGTCCATAAGTAAAAATATAATGATACGCTGCGGAAAAATATTTTATTTACAATGGTTAACACAATACATGAGCATAAACATCTCAAAGGACAACTCATGAAATGCATACCTCTAAGTTCTTAATATAAGTATAGAAATAGTCTGTACGCTTAGTTGAAAATATGGTGACATTATCTTTAAAAGATGACATGAATGCGGTAATAGAAATGATACTTTTATACTTTTAAAATATCTAACATGCAACCTATCAAAAAACATCACAGAGAGCAAGTAAAACAAACCAGTTCTATAGACAAAAGCTTAGCAGCTAACAAGTACTCATCATTAGATAAAATCAAGTGGGCGTCAACAACCTGACACGAACGCACAACAAAAATGTATGTCTGAACTAAAGGAAAAGTAAACATCTACCTCACAACCGGTGAGGAAAAGACAGCTGCAGAACACCAGCCTGGAACTCAAAACTCTTAGCCGCTCAACCGGCTACTGCTCCAAACCTGAGGCATTCAAAGAAAGAACACCCCAACAAAAAATAAAAATACAAGTGGTGAACAAGGGTCAGAAGTAGCAATAACCAAAATAGGCAAAAAGGGTTACCAACTCAAAATTCAAGAATAGCTGATAATAGCTCAACAAGGTAAGGAATAAAATTATAGTAAACGATTAACTTACCAAATCCAAGGATAAAGGATTGCACCAGGTGCAAATAAAAACTAAACTTCATAAAATATATTTACAAGTATACAAATGTAAGAAATTGCTCAAATCAACATTAGTGAGCAAAAACACCAGTATAATCTGGTACCTGTGGGGGGGAGACACCTCCGCCGACACACCCACAATAAAACTTCACAAGGGCCCAAAGAAAGGAGGTCTTATATCTTGACACTCCCAAACCGGTGAAAAACCGGCACCTGTGGGTGAAGACATCTCCACCAGCACAACCACAGTCATAAACCACCAGAGTCAAAAGATCTGCCAAAATACCGGCAATCATAACCAAGACACAAAAAAGCCATAACCAAAACATTGGACTTCTCCCATAATAAATGCAGGAACAACTCCCCAAAAAAAATTGGCCCAAGACCAAACTTGACGAAAACAGCAAGCACTGGAGCAATTTTATTTAGCAAAACTAGCCTACTGGTGATGTACCAAAAATCAGCAAGAATAAAACTAAGTCCACAGACAAGCGTCGAGTGTACTCGACGCCGCGTCGAGTGTACTCGACGCCGCGTCGAGTGTACTCGACGCCGCGTCGAGTGTAGTCAAAGCACTCGATGCCAACCAGATAATTCAGCTGAACCAGCTTCACTCAACGTCGCGTCGAGTCCACTCAACGCCACGTCGAGTTCATTACAGTCAGTCAACGCTTTTAACTAAACGGTGGCGTTGAGTGTGTTCAGCACACTCAACGCCACGTTGAGTGTGTTCAGCACACTCAACGCTTTTGCCTTGGATTAAATTCTGATGGCGTTGAGTGTCTTAAACACACTCAACGCCGCGTTGAGTGTGTACAGCACATTCAACGCTTTTAACTTAGCGTTAAAATCTGATGGCATTGAGTGTACAGAACTCACTCAACGTCGCGTTGAGTGTGTACAGCACACTCAACGCTTTCATACTTGGCGTTAAAATCTGATGGCGTTAAGTGTACTTAACACACTCAACGCCGCGTTGAGTGCGTACAGCACACTCAACACTTTCCTACTTGGCAAGTTTAAACGATGGTGTTGAGTATCTTAAACACACTCAACGCCACATTGAGTGAGATCAGCTCACTCAACGTTTTTACACTTAGGCTAAAAATTGGATTCAGTGCTAAGGCTACACTCAACGCCTAACCTGCCCAACGAATCTGCTCCGTTCGACGAATTAGCTCCGTTCGACGAATTAGCCCTCTGTTCGACGAACTCCGTTCGACGAATTAGCCCTCTGTTCGACAAACTCTGTTCGACGAATTTCCATCTGTTCGACGAATTGTCATCTGTTCGGCGAACTCCGTTCGACGAATTGACTTCTGGTCGGCGAACTCCGACCACTCCTAACCGACAACATTAAGATTTACAGCAACTAATTCGACAGATTAATCTTTCCAAGAACCATAATTGACGACATCTAATCCCTCATATACAATGAATTAAACCAGGTTGAACTAATACAATGAATCTAATCCCTCATATATAAGTTGAACTTAGCCGGAAAACTATACCATAAAGTTGATCGGCAAATGGTCGGATCTAACCCTATTCCCAAAAACTACAAAGGGAAGAATTAGTACGGAAAATATACAAGGAAAAGAAAACTTGGCAAGGGGAAGAAGTCACCACATGCCTCAAATCGCCAAATCTGGCCACATAAATGCTCCCTCTCAAGGATCTGGCCGCAAGAACACCTAAGCAACACTTCCTGAAATTTTTCAGGACGAAACAGGGTCAAAACCGCAACCTAAAACTCTAAAAATCCACGAAACGGGAAAAACTTACGGTTGAAACGTAAATCTAGGTGAGAGCTATCCGGATCTACTCTCTGATGACAATTTCATACACCAGAGCTCCTCCAATCGAAGGCTGAAGGCACTACAAGGACGTCTCTTTCTTACGCAAACAGGCCGACGGTTTTCAAGAAAAAGACGATGAATAGGGTTTCTCTATTCACAAGGCTATTTATACTTAGACATATAAGTATTATAATAATAGTTTATTATTAAATAATGGTCCAAACGACCCAAAATTAGAGCCAACACGGATTTCTACGAAAATCGCACCGTAGTTAAATACAGATGCTACGAACCCAATGGCGCAGTAGAAATTAAGATTCGACGAACCAAACTCGGGCAAACACCTCCCGAAGCCAAAACACAAGCATTCCCAAAGAGGCTCCACTCAGTCACCAAAACAGACCCGGCTCGCTAAGGAATCCTGCAAACAGGCTAAACTCGGCCACACACAACAAAACTAAGAGCTAAAACTACGCTCTAACAACGGCATAAGCCAAAAATGCATCAACGTAACGTTCTGACGTCATAAACAAGCCAGATAATGAATTAAACCAAATATCGAAAAATCGGGTGCGTTACACATACCATGCTGACCTCCTTTGCTCCATGGGATTGATTTGTGTGCCTCGGTACCCTTGGTGATGCATCGGGCCCATCGGAAGAGGCTGCCCGCCCCAAGGAGCGGCGACTCTGAATCCCCCTGGCGGTCCATTGACTCTCTGGTGGGGAAGGAGACCACCCGCACCCCCTACCGGAGGAATTGAAACTCCGGGGACTCTACTGTTCCGTGATTGTTCTCCGCTGAAGAGCCTCCAAGCTGTGCGCTCGGTTCCCGCATCACCCGTCCCGTACAGGATCGTCCCCGTGCCCAGTGAGGGGTCAAGACCCCCCCCCCCCCACTTTGCTGTTGTGAAGGCTCCCGTCCCGGAGCGCATGTCGTTCGTCGATCTGGGCACGTCGCCCCCATGCAGTGCGAGCGGATGCGAGCCCGTCGAATCCAGGGTCGGATTTTGCGATCCGCCAGCTTGCCTGCTCCCCATCGACGCTTTCCCCTGCAGATTTTGCGCCAACAGTGTTTTAATTTCCTCCATACGTGCGTCGATCCGTTCATCCAATCGTTGCATGGAAGCCCTCATATTTTCCTCGATGGCGGCTACCGAATCCGTCAAACCAACATAATTTTTCTCTATGGTTTCGAATAGGGTGATTTCTTCTCGTGAGCGAGTGCTCACAATGGCCGTAGGAATGATGTTTTGATACCAATTGATAGGGTTCTAAGAGAAGAGAGAATTAGAGAGGAAGGTAGAGAGAAATTAGGGTTACGGAGAGGAAGGGGAGAATACCTTGAATACTTCTTGCATAGCTCCAATAATAGAGCCCCCCGGGTATAAATATACCCGGGCCCAAGAGGGGCCGGCCGGCCCCTCCCAAATGGGCCTGAATAGGTTAGTTCAGCCCCAGGCCGACCGGTCTTAGTGAGTGGGGGCTGAACCGGTTGGTTCAGCCCCGTTGTCGCTTGTCGTCTCCTTTCACATACGAGCATACTGACGCCTCAAGAAGCGTGTTGAGTTCGGAGGCGTAACATGGATTTTGGCCCGGCACAGATCCAGCTGTGGTTTTTCACCCTAACCGGGTTTTCCACGTCAAAAAAAATCTTTTGTCATTTGTTGTTGTTTTTCCTTGACTGTTTGCGCGTCTGGTTAAATTCCGAGCAAAGGCGGTCTGATTCTCCGCACTGAGGAAAAGTCAGGTGACCCGCAACAGTTTGACGTCGTCTGTGAGAAAGTGTTACCAAAAGCTCTAACGAATTTCAAAATCGCAACACCAACTGCAATGACGAAGGGGGAGCGCGCACACCGCCGGCCAATCTGCTCGCAAAGATCCTAGTGATCAAGCATCTAATGACTCGCCCATTGATCACACGGCGTGTCTCAAGGAGGTAATTGCTGCACTGGCATCTTTGGTAGAGGAGCAAATGTGGCATATAGAAGAGCGTCAGGCTCATGCATTCGCCCTGCTAAAGAACTTGGGGACATATCTTAGGATAACAGGCTCGTCACCATCCCCTTCAAGCCACCACTCGCCCAACGGAGTGGCCTGCGCCACGCTTAGACATGGGGGGCACCAACCACTGAGGGCATCACTACCAATAGAGCACTTTCCTCGCCGGGACTAGGAACCCGAAAGAGGAGGCAGGAGAAGAGGCCCGGGCCAAGGCCCGAAGAAGAAAGGCACCCCAATAGAACCATGCAGACCGGAGGGCAGCCCCGCAATCCACGTGTCACTCCGTTCAGAGCTTCTCACGCGGAAGTTCGGCGCAATAGTAGAGCCCCCACCAACTCGCCCGCAGGGAATTCCCGGCTTGGGAAAAGAGCCATCAGTATTGCATCTCCGACTTCTGGGAAAGAGTGTCAAAAATGAGTGGAGGGGCGTCAAGCAGAGAAGCACCTTGCACCAAAGAACTTGGAAAACCCTCACGCCCCCGGCATAATCATCACTCTGAAAAACCAACTAGATGCTGCTCGACCCGAGGATCCCATCGTAGACAAGTTATCCAACACTGACAGCTCCACATTACTCGCGCTACCCGACGGGCTTCCCGGGCACGCGCAGGGAAGCTCGCACAAGGTCGCCACTCCAACTGATGGGAGGCTCACTCACAAGGAAGCAAGGTGCATGACCAAGTAGGAATGCGAAAAAGGAGGGCACTAGGGCGCGAAAAACAGCGCCCCATTTACCTCATCTCTCCTCTGGCCTCACAGATCCGGGCACATCCTGTTCCGTCTGGGATCAATCTCTGCAACTTCGAGGCATTCGATGGGACGAACGACCCTGTGGTGCACGTCCAACACTTTGAAACTATTATGAGCATCTATAACGCCATAGACCCACACTTATGTCAAGTGTTCCTGGTAACTCAGAAAGGAGGGGCTCGCACCTGGTTCTATTCCCTGGAAGGGAGAGAAATCAAGAACTTCGCGGAGCTGGCTCAACTATTCATTAATCATTTTGTCGCCAACCAACGACTCGTCCACCTCACAGGGATTTGACAGGACAGAGGAGAGTCGCTCGAGGACTTCTTTCGCCGCTTCACCATGGAGGCACGTCAAATACCGGGGGTCAACCCCGAGCTTCTACCCAATCTTTTCCTCGGAGGACTTCAGCAAGGAAAGCTCCACAACATGCTAAGGAGAGAAGAAGATCCTAGCTACACTAGCCTCATCCGTCAAGTCAAAGTTCAAATCAAGGAAGAGGCAAAAGCAGGGGAGCATCAACCGCCTCCCGAAGGAAACTCAAAAAGAAGAATCACGAGCCCGTACAAAATCCTAGAGGGAACACCAAGCACCGCGCCGAGGGGCACCGCGAGCATCAGACTTCCCCTAGGGCTTTGCAAGTGGAAGTTCTGCTCTCCATCTGCAATAATCGCACCCTTCAGAAGCCAAGGGCTCACGCACCAAACTCCGGAGACCAATTGTTAGGAAAAACTTTTATGATTTACCGTAACAAATTATATTTTACGTGAGTTTACATCCTAAGTTTATTACCCATGATATATAGAGAGCGTAATATGGTCTTAAAAGTCCTAAGATATAAGTAGAGTCTAGGACATGCGAAAGGCATACTGAATTCCAGAGCAAAGTCAAGAAAAGTCAACATTCATCGACTAGAAGTCGACGCAACATCAACTTGATATCGACGTTACTTCAAATAGAAGTCAGAGCAACAAAACAAGATCAATCGACGTTACTTCAAGGGACATATCGACGTATACTTCGACATGTTGTCGACGTAACGTTGATTATAAAGATAAGTTAACAGACAATCAGTATGAAGTCAGATTTTGACGCAACTATTATATGAACTCGACATTACGAGTTCTGAACGGGATTATCTGAGAATTAATTCAGGCTTATTCAAGAAAGATTTAATGGAATAACGAATTCTTGGAGACGTTGGAAGACGGTGACAATAAGGAAATTATTCTATGTCATATATATATATATGGAGACACATGAATTACAATAATTAATTGCACACAGAAAGTGATTTGGCAATTTGAATCGACGGAGCTGATTTGGAAGACGATTATTATATTTCTGTTGGATAAGTTCTTCCAAGAATTAGTCGATCATCAATTTTTCTGAATCAAATTAGAGAGCTCGTTTTTCTTCTTCTCCAAGGCTCTTCAAATGTTATAACAGATTCTATGAAAGGAAAAGAGATCATAGGGATCAAAGGGCAAATAATACTTGAAATCTACTCTATCAAGAAATCATCAAAAATCTAGGACTTAATTCAGTAAGTGTCTAAAAGTTCTAAGAATTCCTGCTGAGATGACTCATCAAGAAGATCAACTCTTCTACATTTCTCCTCCTAATCTCCATCTATTTCTTTCTTACTGGTAGAGAAAAGAATTTTGGCAATCCCTCTTCAAAGGATTAAGATTGTGCTTCTGAGAGTCTCCTTACAAAAATATTAAAATACTCAGACTGTATTGGTTCAAGATTTGTTTATCAAAAAATCTAGAGATTGTTCTAAGAGTCTACTTATCAAAAGACTCAGACAATATGGTAGTGAATTTCTACCAAGATGGTAAAAGAGCGGACGTACCCAAATTTTGGAGAACCACTATAATTTTATGTCTACTGTAACTGTTCTTATTATGTGCTTATTCTTTTATTTTGTGCAGTTATTCTGTAATTTATTTTTATTCTGGTCAAGAAATCTGTGTATGCAAATTTTGTGAAAAATATAATTAAAATAAGGATAATTTTTAATCTCTATTCACCCCCCCCCCCCTCTACAAAATAGTTAAATGATGAATCAACTGTTCACACTTTCAATTGATATCAGAGGGAGGTTAATCAAGAAAGGTTAATACCTTGATTAAAAAGATCTGAACAGTTGTAAAGTTACACTAGTATATATAAATCTATTTTCAAAATATCATCTAATACTTTTAAAGGATTTGAATACACTAGGCCTCCAGTATGAAATCTTGAAAAGTTTATACTCAGGAAAACCAGAATTAAGTTATATATGAATAAGACCAGAATTAAGTTATATATGAATACTACTGACGAAGGTATTTTTTATTTTATTTTAACACGACCACATATGCCTTACAGGAAAGATGCAAATGGTAATGCTACCTCAAAAGTGCCTAGATGTGAATGATCAGATGTAGAAAAGAGAATAAAGGATTTGGATGCAAAAGACATGAACAATCTAGTTTCAACAATATCTAATGATATATTCCAGAAAGTGACTGAATGTCAGTCAGCAAAAGAAATCTGGGAATCTTTATCAAGTATTGTTGATGGAAGTTCTGATGAGAGAAAAGATAGAAAATCTCTTCTAATATCTTAGTATGAGAATTTTCAGAAGAAAGCTGAGGAATTTGTGGATGAAATGTAGGACAGATTCAGTATTATTATAAATGAACTTAAAAGATTGGATAAGAATATATCATTCACTGAGATAAATGATAAACTGCTCATGTGCTTCCTAAGTACATGGGATTCTAGAATCTGGTCTATTAGAGAGTCCAGATACCACATGGAGATTACTATTGATGTCATGTTAGGCAAACTTAAGTACTATGAACTTCTCCTGAAGAGTAGGGTAAAGTTAGAGGCAAAGAACAATGTCACTACCCCTAGAGACAAATCCATTGCTTTCAAAGCTATTGATTGTGAACCCTCCATTTTGGAACAAGAAATGTTCAATCTCTTAGCCAGGAGATTCAGAAGGTAGGTTGAGATAGAAGACTCCAGAAGGAGAGACATGAATCTGAACAAGCCTAGGTTTGACAAAACTCCAAACAAGGAGATAATTTGTTTTGCTTGCAGAAAACCTGGACACATGACAACTAAATGCCCTAAAGAACAAAAGGACATGTCCAACAGAAAGGTTCAGAAGAAGAAATTTCTTAAGAAAGGAAATAAGAAGGGAAAAGGTTTCTTGTTGAAACCTATAGTGATACTAGTTCAGAATTAAGCTCTTCATCAAGTAGTGGAGAATAAGTTGCTGCTGAAAAAGCTTGTCTGATGGATTTGGAAATAAACTCAGATAATGAAGAAAATCAGATATGTTATTTTGATGATATTGATTTTTCTTCTGAAAAATTTAAGGAGAGTTTCAAAGAATTCTGTAAAGACCAATTAGAAGCAAAATAAATAAATAAAATAGCTGAGAAAAGAAAAAAAATTAATTAAGAGTTATTTATATGACAATGAACAAACTGAATAGGATAAACTTTAGAGCATGGCAGCTGGGAAAAGAAATCAAATCACTATGCAAACCAATTGGTAAGAATGATTCTCAAAGAATTTTGTATCTACTGCATTTGGATTTTATTTGGTTCACTTACCACTCAAAGCTGAGGAAAATCCTACACCTTGGTCATTGTGGAAGATTTTTCAAGATTCAATTCGGTGCTCTTTCTAAAAGCAAAGTTTGATACCTTCTTAATTCTTTCAAGATTCATTAAACAGGTTCAATCTAAATTTAATACTAAAGTGTCTTTGATCAGAAGTGATCATGACACAGAGTTTGAAAATCAGTTAATCTGTAGATTCTGTGAGGATGAATGAATAAGGCAAATCCTTTCAGCTCCTAGAACCCCTCAACAAAATGGGGTGTCTGAAAGAAAAAATAGAACATTAATTAAATCTGGAAGAACATTATTGGTTGAGTCAAACTTACCAAAGCCCTTTTGGGCTGAAGCAGTCAATGCTGTCAACTATATTCTGAATAGAAGTCACATTCACAAAATTAAACTGAAGACTCCTTATGAGCTTCTAAAAGGTAAACACCTATAGTATCATATTTTAAAATATTTGAATGTGCATGCTACATTCTCAATAATGAGAAGAGTCATCTTGTCAAATTTGGCAAGAAAACTGATAATGGAATATTCTTAGGGTATTCCTTATTTTGCAAGGCCTGTAGCTATTACCATAAAAGAACATTCAAAATAGAGAAATCCATGCATGTACTCTCTCATGAAACTCATTCATTTTACAAGCGAGAGGAAAATTTCACCAAGAACTTTTTGCAGGAACAGATTCCCCTGAATGTAAAGTTTGAAAAGTTAGGAATTGAGGAGAATTTTAAAGAATCATCTAAAAAACATCATCATCAGTTGGAAGGTATTATAGAAAGCTCAAATGATGAAGTCTTTGCTGAAGGGATTAACAATCCAATGGTAGTCACTATTCAGATTAATAAGCAGGAAGAGGAAGCCGATTTACAATATGCATAAGAAGATGGTCAAAATGAAAGAGAAGAACAACAAGGAAACATCCATACACTTGTTCAAACAAGAGTAGATCGAGAGAGATCAATCCTCAGGGATCATCCACAAAATCAAGAAATTAGAGATGTAAATCAGGATGTGAAAACAAAGAAACAAATATCAGCAGAGGCCGGGTTGCAATATTTTCTCTCACAATATGAATCAAGGAAATTTGAAGAAGCAGACAATGATCCTCATTGGATTGTTGTTATGCAAGAAGAGCTTGCTCAATTTGAGAGAAATAAGGTTTGGACACTAGTGGAAAGGCCAAAAAATTACCCAATCATTAAAACTAAGTAGGTATTCATAAATAAGTTGGATTCAAGTGGAGTAATAGTCAGAAACAAAGTCAGACTAGTTGCTCAAGGTTATTGGCAAGAGGAAATAATAGACTATAATCAAGCTTTTGCACATGTAGACAGACTAGAGGAAATCAGGTTATTCTTTGCCTATGTAGCATACAAAAAGATCAAAGTATACCGGATGGATGTCAAAAATTCTTTTCTCAATGACACTCTTCAATAAGAGGTTTATGTTAAACAACATTCAGGTTTTGTCAACAACTTATCCATCTCATGTATATAAATTAAACAAAGCACTGTATGATCTGCAAGCTCCAAAGGCTTGGTATGAGACCTTATTCACTTTTCTCTTAGCTCACTCTTTCACGGGAGAAAATGTGGATAAAACACTTTTCACATAAACACATAAGGAAAAGCTGCATATTGTCCAAATTTATGTGGATGATATTATCTTGAGCTCAACAAATCCAAGGCTTTACAAAAGGTTTGCTGACCTGATGCAGTCCAGATTTGAAATGAGTAACATGGGAGAATTATCTTTCTTCCTTGATCTTCAAGTGAAGCAAAGTGATGAAAGAATTTTTATATCTCAATCAAAATATACAAAAGAATTGATAAAGAAATTTGAAATGAAAAACGCCTCTTTCATGAAAACTTCCATGAATACTAATGTTGTTTTAGATAAAGATGTGTCTGGTCAATCTATTGATCAGAAAACATACAGAGCAATCATTGGCTCACGTCTTTACCTTACAGCCAGCAGGACAGATATAATATTTATCATAGGTGTATTTGCAAGATTTCAGGTAGACCCTACAGAATCACATTTAAGTTCAGTAAAAGAATTTTAAGATATCTTAAGGGTACATCTGAAATGGGATTATGGTATCCAGCAGAATCATAATTTGAACTTTATGGATATTTAGATGTTGATTATGCTGCATGCAGATTGGATAGTAAAAGTACTTCAGGAACTTCTCAATTTCTAGGTGCTAGACTGATATCATGGTTTAGCAAAAAGCAAACATCAGTCTTTACTTCTACAACAGAAGCTGAATATATAGCTACTGGAAGCTGCTGTTCACAAATATTGTGGATGCAAAATCAATTACTTGATTATGATTTAAAGTTCACAAATTCAACAATATTTTGTGGCAGCTCAAGAGCCATCTCAATTGCCTCTAATCCTGTGTTGCACGGCAGGATAAAGCATATAAAAATAAGGCATCACATTCCCAGAGACAATGTAGAAAAAAGAAAAATTTCTCTACAATATGTCTACTGGAAATCAAAGAACTGATATTTTCACTAAGTCTCTTGATGAGATCAAGCATAAACACATTATCACTGCTTTGGGCATGCTTGATAAATCACAATAAATCATCTTACCACTGACATAACATGTAATTTTTCATAAAAATATACTGCTGAGAAAAACCAATAGAAGACTTAAAATTTAAGTATGTGTTTGACGTCACGTTGAATACAAGTCGACGACACATCAACTTCTATTCGACGCAACGTCTAGAGACGACGACTATGTTATGTTTTGGACCTTGTTGACACAACGTCGATATAAATCAACACATGCGTTGACTTCATATCTGATATAGAATTTTTAAGAAACGTGCCCTGAAACTTTATACCTTAATTTGCCGACGTTTCGTCTACTAATATTAGACTTTATATTCACTTAAAACTTTTCATCTTCCTCGCTCAATTTTCCTACACTCGCTCTCTTTGCTTTCTTCGTGGTTCTTGTAAGCGCTTTAGTGATATTCACAACTGTTTCAATGGATCCCATGCTGACAGAGTAGGAAATAATGAATGCACATATTCAAACCTTAACGCTACTAGTTACTGAATTCACTAAGAACTTCTTGATTTTCAAAGAGGAGTCAAAGTCGTAATGCTGGCAACAGAGAAATCTCAGAGAGAGACTGAAAGAGGACATGGTTTTAGATATAAAGATGGCTAGAAGCTAACTTGGTCATCCTAATGATGAAGAGTGTTCTCATATACAAGAACCTGCAGTTCCAAAATCTGAAGTGATTCTGATATCTGTTACACAGGGGGAGAATTTACCAATTTTGATGTCGGTCACTCAAGGGGAGAATGTGGTAGAGGATTTTGAGCTAGAGAATGCTCTTAATCTAATAAGAGAAAGAGAGGAAGCTGAATTTAAAGCATCTGAAAATGATTTAGCTAATAAGAAGAGGATTTTTCATGTTAAGTTACAAGCTAAAGAATCTGGGAAGAAAGATGTTTCTGAGTTATCAATTTCTCTCTCAAATGCAATCTTTGATCATAATGAGTATGCCACGAAGCATCTTGCTGCTCAAATTGTGGATGTTACAAGACACTGCCACAAAAGAATAGAAGGTCTAGGTTTCAATCAGGATGAATATATTTCTTATGCAATCGGCAAAGAAAAAATGATAAACATTGTAAAGTCCTCAACTACTAAAGAACTTATAGCTGAAGACAAGCAAGAAGATAAATTTCCTGACAATTTGTTGGAATCAATCAATAAACTTTCTGCAAAAAATATTAAGTTATGGGCATTGATGCGCGGACGGCAAGTGCACCGGTCGCTCAAGTAATATAAAATGGGTGAATGTTTCTCAAGTATAGATCTCTAAAGAAACACAATAACGTGGAGTAACTATCAAGGAGGACTTGAAATTGAAGTCTTTGAGGTCGGGGTTATGAAGGGGATTTTGGTTTACGGAAACATAATAAAATAAAACAAAATTAACAACTACTATGCAGGCCGCTATGCACTGTTTCGCTTCGCGGGATTGAAACTATGCAGGCCGCTATGCACTGATTCGCAAGACGGTACCGGCACACTTCAAGGACATTAAACACAACTAATTTCATAAACATGAAAATAATATTACAAATCAATATTTAGAGACATACATCATCAAAATATAGAAGATTACATTCAACATCAAATCAAGAGAAGAAAAAGGCAAGAGATACAACCGAATCCGGAGGCTTGTTGTAGATTCTCGATAGGAATCGTCGGGTCGTCAATCCACGTCCTAGCTCGGTCCCAACTATCGTCCGGGATAGAGGAGGGCTATCACTTCCTTCCAATGGACTCCTCTTCTCCGATAAACTACAATCCGGCCACGTCCGATGCGAAGAACTCCTTGCTTGGCGATGAAGATGAACGTAGAATACTCTCCTTGAACTGCACGGATGATGAGAAGTGGCCTAGGGCAAAGCCCTCATGAAAGGTGGAAGAAAATGGAGGAGTCGCCTCATTCGGCGAAAGAAATTGCGAACTGGTTCGGAGCTCAAGATGAAGATGATTGACCTAGGGCAACCTGCGGCTTAAATAGGAAAACGTGTTAGAAAATGGTCATGCACGGTCGAACGCACGACCGTGCGTGAATTGTGCGAAATTTAACGCTCATAAATCATCCAACCTGGAAGAAACGCCAACCGTCCGATTTTGAACACGCACGGGCAAAACAGCCCGTGCGAGAACAAAACGCACGGGCAGGGACAGAACACTGAAAACCCAGGCAAAGAAGCAGATCGTGTGTTTTCCTTCGTGGATGGTTGAATCTAACTGTGCGTGAAAAAAATGCACAGGCAATAATTTCATAAAATTTTAGACAAAAAAGAAGAGGTTGGGTGATTTGGTCACGCACGGGCAAAACAGCCCGTGCACGATCAAATCCACGGCCCGGGTCAGAGCACAAGAAAACGAAATTGTAGGCATTGCACGATCGCGTCGATCGTGGGTGAGGAAAAACGCACGACTGTGTGATTCCTACAGAAAAGAACTGGATTAAAATAGGGCTCTGCCCACCAGCACAGGAAAAGCACAGTTGGGGCACAGGCCTCCAACACTCACAGAAAATCATAAAAATAAAGAAAAATGATGGGAAGCACCAAGTGCTTACCCCCAGGCAAAGAAGTGTGCAATTGTACACCACGACGGGCTTAAAAAGTGCACTTCATGTGATAATCGTGAACAAGTAAAATATAAGCAATAATTGCCCGAAAGTGAAGTGCATGTGATGCAGGCTACGTCTCCCGACGAACCACAACGGACAAACGACACCGATTCGTTTTCTCACGTTCCAATTCTACGCTCTCACAATCTAAAACGCAGCACACCCAATTTTGCAATAATATTAATCAAATGCTAACGTACGGGTTCGCCACACCCTTGGAGATCGAATAAAAGCTATAAGCTAATATACTCTTAAGCGAAAGGGATCTACCCGATCCGGTCAAGCGTGTGTTGTACCAAAAGAGATCCACCGAAAATAAACGATTCGAAAAATGGTAGATCTCTCCCAACAAAAAGAAAACGAGGTCTGTCAATCCTCACGAACTTAAATAGATCAAAAGAAAAACAAAAAATCGTTTTGGATCAAAACCACGACGGAATCACAATTTCGAATGCCACGCCAAAGTAAAATCACCACAAGAATTAATCTAGGAGGGAAACACTCACGCTAGAAATTTCGTTACCCAATCGGAATGGATGATTCCGATTTAAAAAATGGTTTGCTCTTCTATGGTTCCGCTGGAGTCACGCCGAATGGAGAGAAACTCGCCCGCCTTCCTTGCTTCACGCCGGAGAATGTTCGTCGTCGTCATTGATCTTGCTCTTGGGCAAAACTCCACCAAGAAGGGATGAAGTTGGTTGGCCTGATCCTATGAGAGAAGCCAAGAGTTGGCCGAATTTCTCAAGGGGGTTTTGTTGAATTTTCTCAAAGTGGTCAACGAGATAGTCTGACGCCAAATTAATATTCTCAGAGCTATCAAGATCACACCTTGATCAAGCGGAAATCAGGAAAGCAAGCTCAAACACCAAATGCAAGTAGAAGGAACAAACAGATCATATATTTATTTATTTATTTACAAGGCGAGATATACGTGGCGAGACATGATTTCGCCAATACACAAGGAAAAAACAGAAAGTCAACACAATCCGAGCGGACAGAACTGGAGACCGCCGAGACCGCCCAGTCCGCCAAGGTCGCTGAGCCCGCCTGAACTGCTGCTGCTAGAAGACGAATAGAACACGGAGTCCGCCGAGACCGCAAGGTCGCGCGGACACGCCGTTATCCGCTGGCTGCTGTCGAATTGAAGAACAGACCGCCTACCCGCCCGAGTCCGGCGAAAAGGTTATTGAACTTGGAAAAACTGAAGCAGAGAAAACTGACAAGCCGCAGAAGTGACCTGCTGAGACCGCCGATTGTAACCGCAAACTTCACTGATCCTGACCGAAGTCAAAGTCAAACTCCTGGCTCCACAGTGCTAGCCGCGCAATCTGCAAACAGCAATCAGTTATCTCTTCTCTACCCGCGCGGACAGGAAAACCCAGACCGCAACAATTAACCAAGACTCAACTTACTGTTCACTTAGTTACTGTAGATGTGTCGGGGGGTCTATTTATAGGCAGGGTGAGGAGTGTGGTCACCGCCCTAGTGAATAGAGTCACCTTCCCAGTTCGCGGCTAACAAATCCCAGTCCGCCGAGTCCGCAAGGACTTGGCCAGACTCCAAACAACCCGCCAGGCGCCAGGTCAAAAAAAACAGACCGCCACCATGCGGACACTACGCCAGTCTGCACTGCATGCAAGCACAACGCCAGTCCGCCACTCAACACAGCACGCGGACAAAGCCACAACCCATATTGCATCAGTCCGCACACTATACGCGGACAAAGCGGCAGTCCGCACAGCTCGACAACAACGTCACAGTCCACCACGAGTCCACGACCAACAGGCAGTCCGTCCGGTGAACAACGGACTCTGCGGACACTGCGAACAACATGGACTTGTCACAGAAAATGCCCAAGTCCAGCAGTCCATCAAGCAACTAGCGCGAGCATGGCGGACACAAAAGACTCAGACCGCCAATCATCAGGACAGTCCGCCACAAAGAATGTGGCCAACACCCACTGCACCACCGGAGACCTCGCCAAGGACCAAAGCTGATCTCCAAAATCAGTCCGCTAAGGCGGACACCGCGGACTCAACCATGTCCGCTACAACTCCCGCGGATAACCACCAATCCGCCCGGTTACCACAAGAACCGGCTTAACTACAGAACCACAGGTCGAGCAGAGCACCGCCACCAGACCGCCAAACACAGGCCGCACAGGCCGCTCCACAAGAACAGCCAAGCCACCAAGTCCAACAGGCAAGACACCCAGGCCGCAACATCAGTCCGCCCAGGCCGCGGACTAAGACCGCTCAGACCGCTCGGCCTGCTCCATCACTCACTTTCACTTCATAAATTTCAACACTCCCCCTTGAAGTGAGAAGTGGTGATCAAGCCCAGCAAACCTCGTAACTGTTGAAATAGCTCCTTCGACAGCGGCTTCGTGAAGATGTCAGCAAGGTTGTTTTCACTCTGAACATGCCCGACCATAAGAGATCCCTCCAACACCTTCTCCCTTATGAAGTGATGCTCGATCTCAATATGTTTGGTATTTGCGTGACAAACTGGATTGTTCACCAGTTTGAGAGCACTCTCATTATCACCTCGGAGCAAAGTAGGACCTTACACTTACTCATGAACATCATCTATAAGCCTTCTCAACCAGATGGCTTCTCGAGCAGCCAAGGCCGAAGCATTGTACTCTGCTTCCGTAGTAGACACGGACACTGAGTCCTGCTTTTTGCTACACCACGAGATGCAAGCTGATCCACAAGTGAAAACATAACCCGAAGTTGATCTTCGATCATCCGAGTCACCACCATAATCAGCATCCGTGTATCCAAGCAAAGAAAAGCATGTGTCCCTTCTATAGAGGAGTCACATATCAGAAGTCGTCTTGACATACTTCAAGATATTCTTTGCCGCTACCAGATGACACTTCCTTGGCTCAGGCATAAATCGACTTACTCGGCCAACAGCGTAAGCAATGTCTGCTCTTGTAATCGTTAAGTAGATCAAGCTCCCCACTAGAGCTCTGAACACCAAGGGATCAGGAAGAATCCTTCCTTCATCTCGTCGAAGCTTCAGCCCATGATCCAGAGGAGTAGAGCAACTCTTCCCTTCCTTCATGCTGAATCGATTCACAATACGATTCGCATATCCTTTCTGGCAAATGAGAATCCTGCTCTCCTTCCTCTCCACTTCGAGACCAAGAAAGTGATGAAGCTCTCCCAGGTTTTTCATCTCGAAGCAAATAGCTAGCTCAGCCCTGAGCCTAGCTACCTCTTCTTCAGAATTCCCTGCGATGATCATATCATCAACATATATCAGGACCAAGACCTGAAGCTCCCCCTTCTTCTTGATGAACAAGCTTGAATCCGAGTTGGAAGAAAGATATCTACAGAATTGGAGGTATTCTGCTATCTTCCCATACCAAGCTCTTGGAGTCTGCTTCAACCCGTAGAGAGCCTTCCTGAACTTGCAGACATAGTCCGGATGAACTTCAGAGACAAATTCAAGCGATTGATCCATGAAGATGTCCTTATCAATCTCTCCGTAAAGAAAAGCGTTCTTCACATCAAGCTACCACATCCTCCATCCTTGGCAAGCAACCAAGGCGATCACCACCCGAACCGAAGTCATCTTTGCAACTGGACTGAATGTCTCCTCATAGTCTTCTTCATACTGTTGTGAGAATCCTCGAGCAACAAGGCGAGTCTTGTATCCATCAATGCTCTCATCAGCCTTCTTCTTCAACGTGTACACCCACTTGCAAGTCACTGGAGTAATGACATCAATCTTGGGCACAAGGTCTCAGGTTTCACTCTTCTTGAGAGCAGCAATCTCCTCTTTCATGTCATCTTCTCACTCCTTGACTCCAGTGACCTCATTGAACTTTGCAGGTTCTCGCTCATCTAGAGGACCTGTAAAGAAGCAGGAGACAAAACTCATTACATTCCCATCACAGTATCGAGTTGGTGGTTTGACAATCCTCTTTGATCTCCGAAGGGTCTGCTCCTTGCTCAGCACTTTCGTTGCTTCTTCAGGCTCAGCTCCATTCTCGGGCACACTTTAAGCAATGCTCCCCCTGCTTCATGAACCAGAAGCCTCTGCCCCAGACCTTGAAGCAACAGGAGTTGCTGGTGATACAACAAGCTCCTCTTCCAGAACTTCAGCAATCACCTTCTACTCTTCATCAACCTGGCTCTCTGATAGCTCAACCGAGCCTCCTCCATACGACGTCAGTTTATCAAAGACCTTGTCTCTTGATACAACAAACTTATTCGTCGCAGGATCCATGCATTTTCATCCCTTCTTCCGCTCATCATAGCCTACAAAGACAAGTTTCATTGCCTTTGCATCAAGCTTTGTCCTTGAAGCATCCGGGACATGCACATAGCAAGTTGATCCAAACACCCGAAGGTGTTCCACGCTTGGCTTCTCCTTCAGCAACATCTCAAAAGGTGACTTCATGTTGATCGGACTGAGCGGCATCCGATTGATGACATAAGAAGCACAAAACATCCCCTCTGCCTAGAAGGACCTAGGAATGTCTTTCGCATGAAGCCAACACTTGCAGGTTTCCGCCAGATGACGGATCTTCAGCTCCTCTACTCCGTTTTGTTGTCGAGTATGAGCACAAGTAAGATCTCTCTGGATCTCGTGCTTCCTGCAGAAGTTAGAAAACTCGGAGGAGACAAACTCACCACCGTTGTCTGATCTAAACTTCTTGATCCGCAAGTCAAGCCGGCCCTCCACTAGCTCCTTGAACTCCACAAACAACCGGAAAGCTTCTGACTTCTCCTTCAAGAAATATACTCAAGTGTATCTGCTCCCACCAAGGCTAGCGTTGACGGTTAGTCCCATCAAGTCATCATGGATACACTCCAATGGTCTCTTGCTTCTCGTTTGTGACTTATCAAACGGAAGGCGGTGAGCCTTACCGTAGTGACACCCCGCGCAAACGTGACCATCGCCAAAGGAAGATAGCTTAGGCAAGCCTCGCACAAGGCTCATGTTTGTCATAGCTTTCAACTTATCCATTCCTACATGCCCCAGCCTCTCATGTCATATAGCAGCGCTATCATTAGCCCTCATCCGATCAACGTAAATGGGCGAACCCCGGTTCTCTTGAGGCGCGAACGGACAAAGGATCTTCGCCACCTCCACATGGACGAACTCTGGTTCTCTTAATGCGCGAGCGAACAAAGGTTTTTCATCACCTCCACCTGGACGAACCTCGGTTCTCCTAAGGCGCGAACGAACAAAGGTTCTTCGCCACCTCCACCCGGACAAACCCCAATTCTCCTGAGGCACGAGCGAACAAGGGCTCCTCATCACCAACTCCTAAGCGGACTTCGGTCCTCCCAAAACGTAAATGGGCGAATGTCTCCCCCTACCGACCTATTCTAAATGCAAACGCTCGAGCTAAGCGCTACTCCGCCAAAAGTGTACGCGCACCAAAGCACAACAAGAACACGAAAGATCCGAAAAAGACATGCGATGGTGCAAAGGCGCACCGGCAAGGGGAAGCAAGAGCAAAGCAAACAAACAAAAACGGACACAATGGGATTGTACCTCAACATCGACGTCAGCGTCGTCATCCGAGGCATCCCCTATGCCCAGATCATCGAGCTCTGGTTACCTCCGAGTAGCCCAAAATCTCTTGCCAAAGCCCAAGCGGTACACGACATCGCGCTCGTCCTCCACAAGCGAATCAATCCTAATCGTCATCATCTCAGAGCAGACCTCCTCTTCAATACGGGATCGCTCCATCTCAAAATTGTGAGACCCTTTGTACTCAGCCACAACGGGCGCTCACATAACCTCGACGTCCTTCAGCTCCACTGTCAGTCGAGTCTTCTCTTTCTTCAGCTGCTCCATCTCCATCCGGACGGACTCAGGTCCTCCTAAAGCGCGATCGAACTCCGGCCGTCGGAGCTCACATGCAACGCGTCCAGAAGATAGGGAGGAAGGAGAGGAGGTTTCCACCTTGACTGGGGTTGTCACGACCCGCATTTTCTTCGTATTCAAAAATACGTCAGAGTAGAGAAACTACGCGTCGTGATGCCACGCCATGCAGGGGACAACTGCAGACGCTCAGGCAACCCGTCCTCACATTTACTTCGAGTAAAAGATTTATAACTTTTAGTTAAAAACAATGCATAAAAAAATTAATAGAGTTAATGACCGTGTCCCTCGGTCGGGTGGACTACTATCCATAGGTGAGAAAATATACATCTTTTACGCGGCGGAAAATACTGAGTTAGCTCATTTGTTATCCTACGTGGGAGTGAGGGTCCAGTGTCATAAAAAGTTGATGTGACTTCTACATTTACTATATATATATATATATAGAAATCTTTTGTACGCTTAAAAGTAGTATATTTAGTAGTTGAAGTCATGTCATGTCAATATTCCGGAATGCAGTTTTGTATACTTTAAAATAACTAAATGCATCCTAACATAAATCCTTCCCAGAGAGCAAGAACTATCAGGTAAAAAATAACAGTAGTAACAGCAGCAAGTAGTCCATCACAGAAAAGTCAAAGTCTATGGGCGTCAACAACTGACACAAACCCATAGCAAAATCTGACAAGTCTAAACAAGACAACTACCTCAAGCTCAGAGGTGGAAACAAACGGCCGCAGAAACCAGCAGCACCAGAAGCCCAACAATGTCAGTTAAACCTGCTACAGCTCTGATCCTGAGGCATTCAAAATAAGAACACCTCAGAAGCAAGTCACAAGTAGTACAAGAGTAAAAGCAGACTACACAAACCTCAAAGTAAAGGAGAATGAAAAAGTGACTGCAACAAAACGGTCAGCAGAGTAAAGGTGAGCAACAGTAAAACTAGTCGAGCAAGAAATGCTAAACACTTTATCAAAATGGAACAAGCACCAGCAACAGAAGTTCAATCTTTAATTAATAATTACTATGCTGAGGGAGAAATCCCAACGCGCACAGTCTATCTAAGCATGAAGCACTATGCCGAGGGAGGACTCCAACGCGCACAGTTCATCTGAGTATAAAACACTATGCCGAGGGAGGACCCCAACGCGCACAGTTCATCTGAATATAAAACACTATGCCGAGGGAGGACCCCAACGCGCACAGTTCATCTGAGTATAAAACACTATGCCGAGGGAGGACCCCAACGCGCACAGTTCATCTGAGTATAAAACACTATGCCGAGGGAGGACCCCAACGCGCACAATTCAGCTGAGTTTCTTTAGTTACATAATTATACAAGCAGGGTTCATTTGTTTTTATACATCATAGACTCAAGGGATAGCCAACCAAGGGAACTGCATAAGGGCATTTCAAAGAACAGCAAGTATAGTTTAATAAGAAAAACGAACAAGATGACTCGATGGTTAAAACAACACGACAACCAATTTGTTTACCAATTCAATGGACTAAAATTTTGAGGTTAAGACTTTAGGGACATCAAGTCACAATTCCAGAAAAAAAAGGGGGACAAGTTAGTATTTCTGGACAAGTATCTCAACAGTCGAAACATAATAAACTCAACAAGTGTAGAAAAAGGGCAAAATTTAGAATCAAGAACAAGAGGGAGAACAAGAACACTACTTGTCTCGATTTACCGGAAAAACTCTCCAAATCTCCACGCGTCGCGATAGGAGCCGAAATCTGGACGAAAATGTCCGACATAACGGTTAGGGCCGAAAACCCTAACAAGAAAATCTCAAGAAACGGGGAAGAAACTACCACGAGGGCGCAGCTCTCGACGAGAGCTTTCCGGATCTACGATCGGTTGGAAATTCCGAGCACCGGAGCTCCGTCGGTGGTCACCGAAAGAAGCACGGACGGACAACCTTCTCCTCACACGCCGCTCTGGTACGGAAGGCAGGAGAAATCTAGGTCGGCTTAAAGACTTAGAAGAAGCAGAAAGTAAGAATACTCCGCAGAAAAGACCGGGTTCAACAAAACCGGCCCAGAGGTGTCGACACAACTGTGTCGACACCCGACGGCAGTGTCGACACGGCTGTGTAGACACCCGACAGCCCAGCGGTGTCCACACAACTGTGTCGACACCAATCGGTAGTGTCGACACAGCTGTGTCGACACCCGACAGCACAGCGGTGTCGACACAACTGTGTCGACACCAGTCGGCTCCGCTCGACGACTCGTCGAGCTCAGCACGGCAATCGTCGGCTCGACGATTGTCGACCTCCAAACAACGCCCAGATAAACTAACAATCGTCGAGCTCGTCGATCGTCGAACCCAGACAGCGACCAGAAAGGAAAAGCGATCGTCGAGGTCCGCTCGACGACCGTCGAACCCAGACAGCACCAAAAAGGAAAAGCGATCGTCGAGCTCCGCTCGACGATCGTCGAACCCAGACAGCTCCAAAAAGGAAAAGCGATCGTCGAGCTCCGCTCGACGATCGTCGAACCCAGAGAATAAAATAAGATAAAGTCAAACATAGCAAGGTTGGTTCGACGAACTGGACGAGCAAGACAAAAATCAATCAATTAAGTTTTCCAATGTGAAATTTTCCGTTTCTGCAAAGATTCAAGAATTCAGCCGACTGAATCGAAAAGAAGCGAAAACGCACTATCGACAACGCGCCATCAACTGCACGCTAAACTAACGCCCTTACGTCATTATGACGTCAACAAGAGGAGTAAATAACGCCGAAAAAACAGGGGCGTTACAGTCACCCCTCTAAAAAAGAAGTTTCGTCCCGAAACTTAGAACACGAACGAAATAAGAGGACAGAGAACGAGACAAGACAGAAGAATTCTTGAAACTAGAATACTAATCAGGGAGACTAGGAGAACAGCTGAGGATGAGATTTTCTCATCGCGGATTCCAATTCCCAAGTTACACCTCCTGCATCCTGATTTCGCCAGAGAACCTTAACCATAGGAATTGTTTTCTTTCTTAGCACACGGTCTTGCGTCTCCAGATTACGGACAGGTTCTTCAACATACGAGAGATTAGGCTGCAACTGGGGTACTGATTCAAGTACATGCCGCTCACTACAGACACATTTTCGCAACTGCCTCACGTGAAACACGTCGTGAACACCAGGGAAAGAATCAGGAAACTCCAGCCTATAGGCAGAAACTCCAATGCACTCCAAAATCTTAAAAGGCCCCACATACCTGGGATCTAGTTTATGGTTTCTTCCAAATCTTTTAACACCCGGCATCGGAGAGACCTTCAAAAACACGATGTCCCCAACTGCAAACTCCAGATCAACTATGTGCTGGTTTGCATACTTCTCGTATCGCTCCTGAGCTAACCTCAGCTTTTCACGAATATGCATTACTGAAGTACTCATATCCTCCAGCACTTCCGGTCCGAGCAACGGCTTCTCGCCAACTTCTGCCCAAAACAGGGGAGTTCGACAACGCCTTCCATATAAATCTTCAAAGGGCGTCATCTGCAAACTTTCCGGATAACTATTATTGTACGCAAACTTCATCAATCTGAGGCGTTTATCCCAAGCCCCACCGTGGTCCAGAATATAGCATCTAATCATATCCTCCAAGATCTGGTTCACTCTCTCCGGCTGACCATTTGTCTGAGGGTGATAGACAGTAGAATACCTAAGGTCAGTACCTAGAGCTCCTTGTAAGCTTTGCCAGAAACGAGACATGAATCGGGAGTCTCGGTCCGACACAATACTCGTAGGTACACCGTGAAGTCTGATAAATTCGTTCAGATAAAGTTCAGCTATCCTTTCCATGGAATAACTAACCTTGAACGGCACAAAGTGGGCACACTTGGTTAGTCTGTCCACGATAACCCACACTGCATCATGCCCTCGGGGAAATCTAGGCAAACCGGTAATGAAATCCATGGATAGACTCTCTCATTTCCAACTCGGTATATCTAAGGGCGTTAACTTACCACCCGGCCTTCTGTGATCAGCCTTGACACGCTGGCAAGTATAACATTCTGATACAAATCTTGCAATGTCATTCTTCATGTCTGACCACCAAACAATCTGCTTCAAATCTCTGTACATTTTCGTGGAGCCAGGATGATATGCAACACTGGAGTCATGCGCTTCACTGCATATTTTTGATCGGATGTCCCCAACAGCGGGAATACAGTATCTGCCACGGTACTTTAAGGTACCCACGTCGTCAATTGAAAAGTCAGGTAATTCCTTTTTCTCAGTTCTACTACAGAGGTGCTGTAAGTCAGGATCGTCCTTCTGATGTAGCCTAGTAAGAGTAATCCACGAAGGCTCAACCACCTCTAGGCTACACAGCGAAGCGCTATTCCCTACGGTTATGTCCATGAGCAAGAACTCTTCAACAAGGGATTGCACCGAGAGGTTAAAGATGTGTGCGGGCTTCCGGCTCAACGCATCTGCTACAACATTAGCCTTGTCGGGATGATAAAGGATATCGACTTCGTAGTCCGCAACATACTCTAACCATCGACGCTGGCGCAAATTCAGTTCCTTCTGAGTAAAGACATATTTCAAACTTTTGTGGTCCGAATAAATTTTGCACGACACTCCATACAGAAGATGTCTCCACAACTTCAAAGCATAAATGACGGCAGCAAATTCTAGATCGTGCGTAGGGTAATTCTTTTCATGCACCTTCAATTGTCTTGATTCATACGCAATCACTTTGTCGTCCTGCAACAACACGCAACCGAGTCCAACTCGTGAGGCGTCCACATAAACAGCATACTCCACTCCTTCCACTGGCAATGCCAACACGGGAGCAGAACATAAACGCCTCTTGAGCTCTTAAAAAGCTTCCTCACAGGCATCACTCCAAACAAAAGCTGCGCTCTTTTGCGTAAGCCTGGTCAACGGCGCAGAGAGAACAGAGAATCCTTCCACAAATCTTCTGTAGTAACCTGCCAACCCTAAGAAGCTCCTTATCTCCTTAGGCGATGTAGGTCTCTTCCAATCCAGTACCGCAGCTATCTTTGCAGGATCCACTGAGACACCATCATTACTTACAATGTGTCCTAGGAATGACACCTGAGATATCCAGAACTCACACTTGTTAAGCTTCGCGTACAACCTGTGCTCCCTCAGAGTAGACAAGACCAAGCGCAAGTGCAAGGCGTGCTCATCTGCATTTCTAGAATATACTAGGACATCGTCAATGAACACCACCACGAACTTATCCAGAAAATCTTTGAACACCTTGTTCATCATGTCCATAAAAGCTGACGGTGCATTCGTTAATCCAAATGACATTACCAGAAATTCAAAGTGACCATAACGAGAACGAAAAGCAGTTCGCGGAATGCCTGACTCCTGGATTCTCAACTGATGGTAACCTGAACGGAGGTCAATCTTCGAGAACACGGAGCTACCCCGCAACTGATCGAACAAATCATCGATCCTAGGCAACGGATATCTGTTCTTAATTGATATCTTGTTTAGCTCTCGATAATCAATGCATAGCCTCATCGTTCCATCCTTTTTCTTCACGAAGAGCACTGGTGCACCCCAAGCGGAAGAACTGGGTCTGATAAAACCGCACTGCAATAACTCATCCAGCTGAGTACGCGGCTCCTCTAGCTCACGTGGCGTCATGCGGTACGGTGTCTTTGCAATAGGGCGAGTGCCTGGCTCGAGGTCTATAACAAACTTCACCTCTCTCTCAGGAGGAAGTCCAGGAAGGCGAACTGGAAAAACATCTGGAAACTCACACACCACAGAAACGTCCTCTACCCGAGGCTCAACCGGTGCGGCTCCCAGAACAGAAACGGAGACAAGAAAAAAATCACAGCCAGACTCTAGAAATTTGCGAGCACGTACCGCAGCAATGATCGGAGAATCCTGACGCGGCAAACCATACACACTCATGGGCTGACCATTGCTACTTTGAAATCCAAGCGCTTGCGCTTGCACTGAATGACGACATCATAGCTGCACAACCAGTCCATGCCCAAAATCACGTCAAAGTCTACCAGATCTAGCACCTTCAGATCCGCAAATGCTAGAAATCTGCCTAGGGAGATGGGGCATTTTTGGATACCCTGGCTTGACCTCACCAACTCTCCTGAAGGAAGTTTGACATTCATGGAGATGTCTAACTGGTCGGGAGTCCAGCGATGTCGGTCTACAAAACTCCTTGCCACAAAAGAGTGAGTAGCACCCGAATCGAACAAAACGCGCGCCCACTTATTCTTTACCTTAAATTCACCTAAACACATAGCGCGCGCAACTAATATGCGGAAACCATAAATCTACTAAAAGAAATTACTAGCCGAGTCAGAGACTAACCTGCGATCACTTGAGTCGAAGATTGGGCTTCCTCCTTGGTCATCACATTCAACTTTCCTTTTCCCTTGTCCACGAGAGGCGGGGGCGGTTGTAAAGTCTGCAACGGAACTGCATGCAGCGCAGGCTGGCTCTGCGGGCAATTAGCCCTCACGTGCCCTTTTTGGCCACAGAGGTAACAGGCTCCAGCCTTATTGCGACAACGGGCCACATCATGCCCACTCCTCTGACAATATGAACAGACAGGACCCCCTTTGGGAGCATCCTGGATCGCATGCACCTGAGACAGCTTCTGCGCATCCAATCTCTTAAAACACTTATCGAAAGGGTGCCCCGGCTTATTACAGAAGCTACACACCTCTCTTCTATCCTTCTTCACTGCAGGGCCAGATGCCATTGCACTTCCTCCATCGTCAGATTTCCTCTTGTCCTTCTTTGCAAGCGATCCTCGGTTCTTCGCATTTTCTATCGCCTCAACCTTTAAAGCAGCTTCGACTACTTCTGCAAAGGTCTCAGACTTGTATGCGCTAACCAACTGCTGGATGTCATACCTCAGACCACCCAGAAAGCGCTTCACTCTGCCTTCTTCAGATGCTATCAGATCTGGGGCGAAATGACTGAGCTTGCCAAACTCAACCTCGTACTGACCAACAGTGAGTTGCCGCAGCTTCAGGTGTAAGAAGTTATTCATCAGGCGCTCTCGCTCGACCGATGGTAGGAACTTCTTCAGTAACATACTCCTGAACGATTCCCACGAGCACCCATCAGAAAGGTTCTTTTTTTCTTTGATCCACCAACTCTTCGCAAGACCTTTGAGTTGATATGCCGCAATCATCACCTTTTGAACGGGAGAAACGCCAGAGTAGGAAAACATTTCTTCCATGGCAATAATCCAGTCATCCAATGTCATGAAGTCTGCCCTACCGTCATAAGACGGAGGTCCTAATCGCTGGAAGTGAGATATGAAATTCATCTCAGGCGGCAGCGCGACTGGGGGAACTAGAGCAGTAGGGGGAGTAGGAACAGCTTGGTCCACAGCAGGGCTCTATGCTCTGGTCTGCTGCCCGGCGACGACAGCCAACAACGATTGCATCTGGGACTGCATGTCCACCATCTGCTTTGTCCAGGGTCTCATTACTTTGTCTCAGCGCTTCGATCACCGCTTCGCTATGGGCACCAGAAGACTCACCCTCTAACTGGGGAGTCGACCTCATCGCAACGCGCTTAGGCGGCATTCTACAGTACAAACGGATATCTAGTCAGACTTTGCCTAAGACATCACAAACTGGGAAAATATTCTCTAAACACACTATTTCGGGTTCATATTTGACCGATACGAACAAAAGACTTATCAGGGACCTAGCTTAAGACACTGAAGCTAGAAAACTTGAATACCCTGACACAGATCAGATCAGGAACGGACAAACTCAGATCAGATTGGAAAAGAACCGATACTTGCTCTTGCTGTTATCTTGCTCTGGGAAATCATAAAATGATGTTATGCTTCTAACTTGTGTCTATAATATGAATGCATGAATGTATAAATTTCATCTCAAATCATGGGTGTACATATGTCATCATGCAGATCTTTAACTTGGCACATATGCTTATGCAATGATATGTTATGTATGCAGTGCTATACATTCTAAAAAAAGCCTTAGTGCATGCTATGAGCGTCGTACACATATAATGTTATGCATCACATACTACATAATATTGTATGTAACGAAGAAAAGAAAACGCGCTAATGGGCATCCATGTGATGATGGTTATGCATCACATACTACATAACCGTCACATGTTGCCACCTATGGTGGATCCATATACAAACATATATTATGCATCTCATACTATATAATATGCCCCGTATACTTCTCATCATGATATGAGTGTAGTGTTCGTGCTTCCATCAAAATCTATTGATGACATATTGGTGTATGTATGCAATGTAATGATACGATTAGAGTTTTGCTTAAGGGAAAGTTGTTCGACTCACTTGTCAAACCAACCAACCCTCTTGCAAAACCTCCCTCTGATACCAACTGTCACGACCCGCATTTTCTCCGTATTCAAAAATACGTCAGAGTAGAGAAACTACGCGTCGTGATGCCACGCCATGCAGGGGACAACTGCACACGTTCAGGCAACCCGTCCTCACATTTACTTCGAGTAAAAGATTTATAACTTTTAGTTAAAAACAATGCATAAAAAAATTAATAGAGTTAATGACTGTGTCCCTCGGTCGGGTGGACTACTGTCCATAGGTGAGAAAATATACATCTTTTACGCGGCGGAAAATACTGAGTTAGCTCATTTGTTATCCTACGTGGGAGTGAGGGTCCAGTGTCATAAAATGTTGATGTGACTTCTACATTTACTATATATATATATATATAGAAATCTTTTGTACGCTTAAAACTAGTAGATTTAGTAGTTGAAGTCATGTCATGTCAATATTCCGGAATGCAGTTTTGTATACTTTAAAATAACTAAATGCATCCTAACATAAATCCTTCCCATAGAGCAAGAATCATCAGGTAAAAAGTAACACTAGTAACAGCAGCAAGTAGTCCATCACAGAAAAGTCAAAGTCTATGGGCGTCAATAACTGACACGAACCCATAGCAAAATCTGACAAGTCTAAACAAGACAACTACCTCAAGCTCAGAGGTGGAAACAAACAGCCGCAGAAACCAGCAGCACTAGAAGCCCAACACTGTCAGCTAAACCTGTTATAGCTCTGATCCTGAGGCATTTAAAAGAAGAACACCTCAGAAGCAAGTCACAAGTAGTATAAGAGTAAAAGCAGACTACACAAACCTCAAAGTAAAGGAGAATAAAAAAGTGACTGCAACAAAACGGTCAGCAGAGTAAAGGTGAGCAACAGTAAAACTATCCGAGCAAGAAATGCTAAACACTTTATCAAAATGGAACAAGCACCCGCAACAGAAGTTCAATCTTTCATTAATAATTACTATGCCGAGGGAGAAACCCCAACGCGCATAGTCTATCTGAGCATGAAGCACTATGCCGAGTGAGGACCCCAACACGCACAGTTCATCTGAGTATAAAACACTATGCCGATGGACGACCCCAACGCGCACAGTTCATCTGAGTATAAAACACTATGTCGAGGGAGGACTCCAACGCGCACAGTTCATCTGAGTATAAAACACTATGTCGAGGGAGCACCCCAACGCGCACAGTTCATCTGAGTATAAAACACTATGCCGAGGGAGGACCCCAACGCGCACAGTTTAGCTGAGTTTCTTTAGTTACATAATTATACAAGCAGGGTTCATTTGTTTTTATTCATCATAGACTCAAGGGATAGCCAACCAAGTGAACTGCATAAGGGCATTTCAAAGAACAGCAAGTATAGTTTAATAAGAAAAACGAACAAGATGACTCGATGGTTAAAACAGCACGACAACCAATTTGTTTACCAATTCAATGGACTAAAATTTTGAGGTTAAGACTTTAGGGACATCAAGTCACAATTCCAGAAAAAAAGGGGGACAAGTTAGGATTTCTGGACAAGTATCTCAACAGTCGAAACATAATAAACTCAACAAGTGTAGAAAAAGGGCAAAATTTAGAATCAAGAACAAGAGGGAGAGCAAGAACACTACTTGCCTCGATTTACCGGAAAAACTCTCCAAATCTCCACGCGTCGCGTTAGGAGCCGAAATCTGGACGAAAATGTCCGAAATAACGGTTAGGGCCGAAAGCCCTAACAAGAAAATCTCAAGAAACGGGGAAGAAACTACCACGAGGGCGCAGCTCTCGACAAGAGCTTTCCGGATCGACGATCGGTTGGAAATTCCGAGCACCGGAGCTCCGTCGGTGGTCACCGAAAGAAGCACGGACGGACAACCTTCTCCTCACACGCCGCTCTGGTACGGAAGGCAGGAGAAATCTAGATCGGCTTAAAGACTTAGAAGAAGAAGAAAGTATAAATACTCCGCAGAAAAGACCGGGTTCAACAAAACCGGCCCAGAGGTTTCGACACAACTGTGTCGACACCCGACGGCAGTGTCGACACGGCTGTGTCGACACCCGACAGCCCAGCGGTGTCGACACAACTGTGTCGACACCAGTCGGCAGTGTCGACACGGCTGTGTCGACACCCGACAGCCCAGCGGTGTCGACACAACTGTGTCGACATCAATCTGCAGTGTCGACACAGCTATGTCGACACCCGACAGCCCAGCGGTGTCGACACAACTGTGTCGACACCAGTCGGCAGTGTCGACACAGCTGTGTAGACACACGACAGAACAGCGGTGTCGACACAACTGTGTCGACACCAGTCGGCTCCGCTCGACGACTCGTCGAGCTCAGCACGGCAATCATCGAGCTCCGCTCGACGATCGTCGACCTCCAAACAACGCCCAGATAAACTAACAATCGTCGAGCGGAGCTCGACGATTGTCGAACGCAGACAGCGACCCGAATGGAAAAGCGATCGTCGAGCTCCGCTCGACGATCGTCGAACCCAGACAGCACCAAAAAGGAAAAGCGATCGTCGAGCTCCACTCGACGATCGTCGAACCCAGACAGCTCCAAAAAGGAAAAGCGATCGTCGAGCTCCGCTCGACGATCGTCGAACCCAGAGAATAAAATAAGATAAAGTAAAACATAGCAAGGTTGGTTCGACGAACTGGACGAGCAAGACAAAAATCAATCAATAAAGTTTTCCAATGTGAAATTTTTCGTTTCTGCCAAAGATTCAAGAATTCAGCCGACTGAATCGAAAAGACGCGAAAACGCACTATCGGCGACACGCCATCAACTGCACGCTAAAGTAACGCCCTTACGTCATTATGACGTCAACAAGAGGAGTAAATAACGCCGAAAAAACAGGGGCGTTACAGGGGTCTCCGGGAGCTCTCGGCGAGTTCTGTCGTTAATGGCGGTGGAGGGTGGTGGAGCTCGGGTGGGATGTTTTCGACGAGGCAGAACTCCGGTAGGGGTAGTGGTGGCTCGTTTTGATCTTGGAAGACGGGTGAATTTCTCTGATGGAGTTATGGCCTTTATATAGAGGGAGGGGAGAACCCCTCCCTCCTCTTCTCCTTCTTGGTTAAACAAACCAAGGTGAGGTTAATCTACCCTCCTAGGGTTAACTACACAGCTGTATGGGGCACGTGTCAGTCCTCCAATGGTGAAGTACAAGCATGATGTTAGCCTCTTATTGGTTGGAGAGAGGATGGGGAAGGTGGAGTCTTTGTATTGGTTCTCTTCATTACTTTAGGGTTTATCTTAACCCAACAAGGGTTAGAACTGTTGCTGGTCCTATTTTGTGGAGGAGGTGCTGCCAAATGTCCCCCATAGGAGGCTTGGAGTTTGGTTTGGAAGGGAAGAGAAGGGAAAGAGAGTGAGCTTCCTCTTGGGCTTGGCCCAAGGCCCATTCCTCAAGATTTTTGGCTAAATATTTAGGGCCCGCATATGGCTAGTTTTGGGGCCTATGTAAAGCCTAGTGAGTTAGCCTCAAGTTGGGGAGTGCTGGAGAGGTTTTAACTATTCAAAATAGTGTTTTAAGGAGGTATGCTGGTCAAAGTCAAAATAGTTTCAAGTCAACGGGGGTCGGGTCATAGTTAGCGTGTCGTGTCACAATTGGTGTGCACACGCTTTTCGGTGCACGAATAGGCTTGAATTGACCACGGATTGACCACCCGTCATCGAAACTGATCGGGACCAACTCCGTTGACTTTGTATTGACCATACGAATCCAATGTCACTGACCAGGGTCGAATCGGAGTTCGTTTGCTAAATATTCAAAATCTGTACGTCGCGGCGAGCTAAAATGGTCAAAACGCTCATAATCATTGTTAGACTTCGAATCGCGACGCAACGAGTTCTGATGCGTTCGTATCGACTATACGAAGTCATAGAAACTGACAGAACTCAAATCGGAGTTCTCTATGTCAATATCCAAAAATCTCGTTTTCGAGACGCTCTACTATGAACGACCATATTCATCCTATGACATTGGAATTCAACGGAACGAGTTGCAGCGCACTCGTATTGACTATGTGAGGTCATTGGAACTGACAGAACTCAAATCGGAGTTCTCTAGTTCGATATTCAAAATTCTCGTTGTCGCGATGTTCTACGGGGAGCTGCCATATCCACCATATGACCTCAAAATTCAACGGAACGAGTTCCGACGCACTCGTATTGACTATGCGAAGCCATAGGGACTGACGGAACTCAAATCGGAGGTCCCTAGCTCGATATCCCTGTCTAGGGTTACCTCCTACCTTGGTATGGGTCATGGGTAAAGGTTAGGTCACTTTTATTGGGCTCATTAGGATTCCGGTGGCCCAATAAAATTCGGGATGTTATAATTGAATAAAAATAAAAGGATTTTTGTCTCTGAAAAATTGTTTAAAGTAGGGGGAAAAGTAACACACCTAGAGAAAGAGCTATGGGTGCTTTTCTCGGACGAGTGTTTCAGGTTCGCATGTATACTGATCTCGTCCGCAATTCGACCACAAAATCTTGACCATCGGAATGGTCTTGTTGTGCAGATTCTTCACTCCATTATCTATTATTCTGATCGGTTCAAGCTGGACGGATCTATATAACTGCAGCAGTACTGGCGGTGTAGGAAGGTGTTCTTCTGTTTGCCGGAGGACTCACCTCAAGAAAGAGACATGAAACACATCATGGGGATTTTTCGATTCTGGGGGCATGACTAATCGATAGGCAACAGGGCCAACACGCTCTATCACCTGATAGGGGCCCAAATAGCGGAGATCTAGTTTCTTTTGCTTTCTCAACCGTGAGATATCACGCATAAGCTTAATTTTTAAAAACACAATTTCTCTCGCGTTAAACTCTACCGGTCGGTACCGCGCATCATAATATCTGGCCTATCGGCTCTGCGCTTCCTGCATTCGTTGTTGGTTTAGTCGTATCACTGTCGTAGTATTGTCAATATAAGCCACTCTCAAGGCTTCTGGGTCCTCATCTTGAGCCCAAGTCAACGGAATTCAGCTACGCCTTCCATACAATGCCTCGTACGGTGTCATCTTAATGCTGCCCTGAAAGCTGTTATTATAAGAAAATTCGACTAAAGCCATCAGTTGTTCTCATGTCTCGTTGTGCTCTACTATACAAAGTCGGAGTAGATCCTTCATTGTCTGATTCGTCTCTTCTGTCTGTCAATCTGTCTGCGGGTGGAAGGTGGTGTTAAAGGCCAACTTGGTCCCCAAGTATGCTTGCACCCGCCCCCACTCCTTGGATGTGAAACGTCCATCACGATCCGACATAATGGACTTCGACACTCCGTGGAACCAGACCAATTGCTCTATGAACAATATGGCAAGAATGTCAACTCCATCACCCTGTCAGTTTGGGGTGAACCACGCTACCTTGGTAAGTCGGTCCACGATAACCCATATAGAGTCATTTTCAGCACGGGATCGAGGTAAGCCGTGGACAAAATCCATGGAAATATCCTCAAATTTTCACTCTAGTATCGACAGGGGCTGCAGCAGGCCTCCTGGGTTGCGGCATTCAGCTTAAATATTTTGACAAGTCTGGCACTGGGTCACGATGTTGGTGACGTCTCTTTTTGTTCTAGGCCAGTAAATGGTCTTACGCAGAACGCAGGTCAACATACGTCTTAACCACACCAGGGTGAATAGAATACCTCGACTGGTGCGTTTCTCGAAGAATCTCATCTCGGATTCCTTCGATAGAGGGAATAAACATGCGGTGCCTGAACTGCAAGATTTCATTATACAGGTCGAACTCCTCTTGTGCTCCATCCTGTATGGACTGGATGATTGGGACCACTTCCGGATCGACCTTCTGGGCTTCTCGTATTTGATCCCGGATGTCGCACAGAATTTCCATCCAATATAGTTGTGTCTGGTACTCTTTCGGATCCCTACGAGCAACAAGAGTAATCATCAAGTCTATCAAAGACTGAAACTTTTCCCTTGGAATCTGCTCCATCAGCTCTCGGCTATCGAGGCTGGCTCAACACGTCAGCAACTTTATTAGCCTTTCTGGGGTGATACTGGAGAGCGAAATCATAATCACACAGAAATTCCAACCATCGGCGCTGCCGAAGGCTCAACTTTTTTTTCTTTTTCAGTAAAGATGTATTTGAGGCTCTTATGGTCGGAGAAGATCTCACATCTTACTCCGTACAAGTAATGTCTACAGATCTTGAGGGTGAAAATAACGGCGCCCAACTTTAGATCGTGGGTTGCGTAATTCAGCTCGCGTGGCTTTAGCTGGCGAGATGCATAAGCCACCACCTTACCATTTTGCATCAGAACAGCTCCCAATCCTTTCAGGGATGCACCCGTATAAATCTGAAATCCTTCGATTTCTGAGGGGATTGTAAGGATCGGGGCAGAAGTTAGTTGTTTTTTTAGTTCAACGAACGCAGCCTCACATTCTAGCGTCCATCGAAATGCAACATCTTTTCTTGTAAGAGCTTTAAGGGGTAACGCAATCTTGAAAAACTTTCCACGAATTTCTTGTAATACCCGGCAAGACCAAGGAAACTTCGTATATCTGCTGCCCTCTTAAGCAGCGGCCAGCTTTGAATCGCTTGGATCTTGGCCTGATCTACCGCTATGCCATTTTTGTTGATGGTGTGTCCCAATAATCCGACCTCTAACCAGAATTCACACTTGTTGAACTTGGCGAAGAGAGAGTGTTCTCGAAGTTTAGGTAACATCATCTGCAGATGTCTCGAATGGTCTACCCTGGTCTTCTAATAGATCAAGAT
Source organism: Platanthera guangdongensis (assembly GCA_039583875.1). Lineage (NCBI taxonomy): Eukaryota > Viridiplantae > Streptophyta > Magnoliopsida > Asparagales > Orchidaceae > Platanthera > Platanthera guangdongensis. The sequence goes on from CM077150.1 coordinate 146,487,504, forward strand.
GTCGTCGATTAAGACGATCACAAAATGATCTAGGAAGGGTTTAAATACTTTATTCATCAGAGCCATAAGGTAGAGGGGGCGTTAGTGAGTCCAAAAGGCAACATCATAAACTCGTATAGACCATAGCGGGTGCTAAAGGCAGTCTTGGGGATATCCTCCTCCCGGATCCGAAGCTGATAGTAGCCGGATCACAGGTCCATTTTGGAGAATACGGATGCACCTTGCAATTGATCGAACAACTCGTCAATCCTTGGAAGTGGGTACGTATTCCATATAGTGAGTTTGTTTAGTTCCCTGTAGTTTATACAAAAGAGCAGTGTCTCGTCCTTCTTCTTTACAAACAGTACAGGGGCTCCCCAGGGCGAGGAACTTGAGCGGACAAATCCAAAATCTATCCGTTCCTGAAGTTAAATATTCAACTCGGCCATTTCCTTAGGGGACATTCGATAAGGTGCTCGGGACACTGGTCGAGCTCCGGGCACAAGCTCAATCTGAAAGTCAACCTTTCGCAGTGGTGGCAAACCCGGGAGGGACTCGGGGGAAAAACATCCGGAAAATCTCGCACCACCGGAACTTTGGTGAGCACTTGAATTTTATTCTCCATTTTGAAGTAGATAAGGAGTATATACATATCATACAACAAAACACGCACTGATGTAGACGTACAGATGCATAAAGTCTAATATATAATTGTCAATATCTGACGTATCTCTAGCATCTAAGATATATACCTATCACTACATCGAGGGTTGGTTCATGTTGAAGGTCTAATGCGTAAGCCACCAAGGGCGTTGCTCGGTACTGCTGGCCCCTCCTACCAGCTCTACCTCTACGGCCTCTCTGGCCAAGTCCTCGCACTTTCTGTCCTCCTTGAACTGCTCCTACTCCTGGCCTTCCTGCCGCCTGCGGGCAGAAAGCTCTCATGTGTACCGACTGCTGGCACAGAAAGCAATTCCCTGCAAAGGGAACTTATCGTCGAGCTACTGGCGTGGGCTATGGTACTGCAGCTGTCTTGGGCTCCTACTACGGTACTTGGGGTGCTGGTGGGTGCCTATAAGGCTACATTCATTGTCTCTGTCTGCGGTCTCTCTCCTGTCGGCAGGGAGCAGCTCCTTTATCTCGACCCTGACCTCTGGGGACCTCAACCTATCCTCGGCGCTGCTGAGCCACCATCCTCTAGTCTAACTCTAACGCTGCGGCGTGAGTCGCTATGGTGTGGAAGTTGGACTGAGAAATCATAATCAAGTCCTATCTCAGGTCATCTCGTAAGCCTAGGTAGAAGCGAGAATCTCTATCTCTGTCTGTGGCTGTTAAGTTCCTGGCAAAACGTGTCAGGTGGATGAACTCTCTCCCGTAGTCTGGCACCGTCCGGTCACCCTGACGGATGTGCAGGAACCTCTCCTGCAGTGCAGCTCGGTCGGCGTCCGAGACGAAGTGCTCCAGAAAAGCCTCTGAGAACTCCTCCCACGGGATAGTGTTCAACGGTCGTCCTCTGAATGTTTAGCGGCTGGACGCACTCCACCAGTCTCAAGCATACCCCTCTACAAGGACACAACTAGCGACACTGCAGCTACTATTGGGCACATTATGCGTACTAATAGCTCCTCTACGCACTCAACCCACTCTTCTGCCTGTATGACAGTCTCCGTGCCTCTGAAGATGGGAGGCCACAGCCCCCGAAAATTCGTCAGTAGGTCAGTGGGTACCATCAACTACTGCGGTGGTTGTGTCAAAGCTGTACGGAACGTCCCCAGGATAGTTGTCAACATTTGCCCCAAGTCAGTCTTGGCAAGCGGTACAGCTGCAGGGGCAACTGGGTCTGGAGGTGGGGTGGCGAGAACAAATCCTCTGGAGGAGGATCTCCCGTTACTGGACTCCGGTATATGGAGAAGTAATAGGGAACAAGTGTCTGTATTTTGCAAAAGTAGGAGAAATTTGCAAAATACTGATAAAGCGGAAACAAAGGTGTGCGGGCGTGCTATCACACAGTCTAGAATCCTTAAGCCTATACACTAGGTTCTACCAAGCTTTTGTTGCATGGTTCGTCCAGAACCAAAGAACGAAGCGAGGGACGGAGGGATCCTGAGACAGCTCCACAAAGACGGATCGTGATCGCTCTGATTCATTTGTAATACCCCCCCCCAACCTTTGTCCCGGGTCGGGTCGGAGGGGATCTTACTTGCCCAAGATGTCCACTCAGTACTCCTTAAGGGGTAACGACTCACTCTGCTAATCATTAGTTGGTCGTCTTGCTCAGCTTGAATCATAACATTCACATCTCATTACAGAGTTTAGCGGAAGCATTAACAGGGAGGCACAACAAATATATATAACAATATATATTTAAAAGGAAATGCAAAAGACCGTAGTCATTGTCTATACATGAAGCCCGTAGGATATACAGTACTACAATTCATAACTCTTCTCTCTCTCAACTCTGTTTGCTAGTATTCACGTCTCGAAACTCTAGAGACGACGGGGGTGTCTCTGTTTGAGTAGTCCTATCAGTTGGCGTATCGTCCTGCAGCAGCTGGTCGCTACGGTGCTCCGCCTCCTGTAAATGGTTTTTAAAATAATTGTTAGCCACAGAGCTAAATGGAAACAAATCTCCTCCCCGAATCAATATTCTGGGGACGAGCTCACGCACCCAACAAAAGTAGATCGCCTAAGCATGAGAGGGTTAGTACAGCATTTCATGAATAAGCTAAAAGCAACCAAAAAAAGGTACAACATGGTATAACTGGACTAGCAGCAGGAATATACGGCAGTTATAATTTAGGCTCCACTAGAACAGCAGCACAGCAGGTATTCACAACTCGTGCAAACATCGCAGGCATTCACAGCCGCGTACACATCGCAGGCATCCACAGCCGCGTACACATCGCAGGCATTCACATATGCGTACACATCGCAGGCATTCACATCTGCATAAACATCGCAGGCATTCACAGCCGCGCATAACATACTATGTCAACATAGTATGGACCGCCTCTTTTCAAGCAGGGTAGCGAGTCCCGCGGGCCTCACCGATATGGTCGTCGGTGATAATGGCCAGTCTTGCCACTTCTGGAGGCGATCGTACTGCACATCCCAGGACCTAACGTACAAGCTCGTGTACTATTGGATGTGAGTGACATCCGGCTCTTCAACATTTTGGCTGACCAGCGGAGGAAACCCAACGAGGAAAACATAACGGTCGGTCACTTGTGCTACTCATCTCCGTGTCGTCTTGAGTCGTTGAACTTCTCGCACCGGTACAAACGGTCTGCGGAAGTGACTGACCAGCCACGATTTACCGCAAGCAATTTACAAGCAAACAAGTAAAACAATTTTTTTGTATGCACCAGGTCTATAACGTCTTGCCCTACTATGTTTTAAATAATTCAGACAAACGGCACTTGGATGACTTTCGACAAGAAGTGTGGGGGCACTTTATTTGGGGCTAATTTAGGACCAGCATCTCAACACCTACTATCTCTAACTAAGCCTCAACCTATCAAATAACTGTCTGCCAGGGCAGGACCCGTGTTTAAATTAGTAAATTGCAAAAACGAAAGTGCGGTAATAGAAGCTGCTGTTAATATAAGCTGCATAATTGAAATGTTATAAAGAAATAGGACCAGTAGGACACTGGAGTAGTACTGAACTGAAAGTAGGTATTGAAAGGAAGTCAAGACCAGCACAAGAATGGAGTACTAAAAAGAAAGTACTGAACTGAAATAAATAAATGAACTAGACCAGTACGGGACTGTAATAAAACATAAAGAAAATGGTTAGTAGTCTAATCACTCCATTCAGCAGGTTTCAGTTCTATATCCGTTTTCAGAAGGCATGTTCAGTTCCATCTCCGTTCTCAGGAGACATGTTTGGTTGCATCATCATTCTCAGGAGGCATGTTCAGTTCCATCTCCGTTCTCATGAGGCATGATTCAGTTCCACCTCCGTTCTTATGAGGTTTAGTTCAGTTTCATCTCCGTTCTCAGGAGGTTTCTTTGGGTTTCACCCATTATTAAGATCCGATAACAATTCAGTTGCGCTCTTTTTAATCAAGGCTTAATCGGATAAGGAGAAGTTTATTATGAGTTACATTTTTTTATTATTCATCAGAGAATAAATATCAATTTAATTGTTTGCGTCGGATCGAATCTCAGAATCGCATTAGATGACACATTTTTCCTCGAATTTCAACCTCGAAAATCATGTTTAACACATGAGGGAAATTTTTCACCCGGAACGAGGTTGTGGATTATTTTTCTCGAAACTCGTACTTTCATCTTCTAAGTCTACCCAAAATGCCCGAGAGTTATTTGAAAATGAGGCGCTCAGTAGTTTTGCAAAAATGCTGAAATACTCAGAGCTGGAAATCTTGCCTCGATAACTCTTGTCGATTACTCAATTGAACTTAATATTCAAAATAGAAAGTGGTCGCGCGCTTCGATTTCCATTTTCGAAGAATTTGAGCGCGTAAATTTTCGAACGCAACCCTAGGCTCCCAGAAATTGGAAAATCTTCAATTTTTATCCCAAGATTCCCAAATTTTAATACAACTTTTAAAAGGTCCTAAAAAGAGCCTAGGAATTTTCAAAATTTTACGAGCAATTTCGGGTCTCTAAATTGGCCAAATAATTCTTATTTAGGCTTTTAAAAATACCAAATTAACTCCAAAAATTCTCAAACTTTTTGTGTAGATTACCCGCATCAAGGGGAACAATTTTCATGTTCAAAACGTTTTTCTTATGAGCCTAGGTTACTTTCAAGAAAATAAAATACCCATTTTAATTATAATATTCATAAATATTTTGAAAATTATCATTTGTATCTCATCTTCTCCCCCCCCCCCACCTGCCCCCCACTGCATGTACCAAAACCGCCCATTGTGGGTCTTCTCCGTCGTCGGCGGGCCATGGCTCTGCCCCGACCGATTCCCCGGGGGTGGGCGCTCCCTCCGGCGGTGGTCCGGCGGCCTGCCACCGCCGGACAAGTGCATACAGAGCACTTCTGTTCGAGGGGTGGTGGCGGCGCTCCGGCCGTCGGAGCTCACATGCAACGCGTCCAGAAGATAGGGAGGAAGGAGAGGAGGAGGTTTCCACCTTGACTGGGGTCTCCGGGAGCTCTCGACAAGTTCCGCCATTAATGGCAGTGGAGGGTGGTGGAGCTCGGGTGGGATGTTTCCGGCGAGGCAGAGCTCCGGCAGCGGTGGTGGTGGCTCGTTTTGAGATTGGAAGAGGGGTGAATTTCTCTGATGGAGTTATGGCCTTTATATAGAGGGAGGGGAGAGCCCCTCCATCCTCCTTTCCTTCTTGGTTAAACAAACCAAGGTGAGGTTAGTATACCCTCTTAGGGTTAACTACCCAGCTGTATGGGGCACGTGTCAGTCCTCCATTGGTGAAGTGCAAGCATGGTGTCCGCCTCGTATTGGTTGGAGAGAGGATGGGGAAGGTGGAGGCTTTGTATTGGTTCCCTTCATTACTTTAGGGTTTATCTTAACCCAACAAGGGTTAAAACTGTTGCTGGTCCTATTTTGTGGAGGAGGTGCTGTCAAATGTCCCCTATACGAGGCTTGGAGTTTGGTTTGGAAGGGAAGAGAAAAGGGAAAGAGAGTGAGCTTCCTCTTGGGCTTGGCCCAAGGCCCATTCCTCAAAAATTTTCGCTAAATATTCAGGGCCCACATATGGCTGGTTTTGGGGCCTATGTAAAGCTTAGTGAGTTAGCCTCAAGTTGGGGAGTGGTGGAGAGATTTTAACCATTCAAAATAGTGTTTTTAAGGAGGTTTGACCAAGTCAACTATGGGGTGGGTCCCTCTGCAGGTCAAAGTCAAAATAGGTCCAAGTCATCGGGAGTCGGGTCAAAGTTGTGGTGTCGTGTCACAATTGGTGTGAGCACGCTTTTCGGTGCACGACTGGGCTTGATTTGACCACGGATTGACCACCCGTCATCAAAACTGACCGGGACCAACTCTGTTGACTTTGTATTGACCATACGAATTCAATGTCACTGACCGGGGTCAAAACGGAGTTCGTTTGCTAAATATTCAAAATCTGCACGTTGCGGCGCGCTAAAATGGTCAAAACGCTTATAATCATCGTTAGGCTTCGAATTGCGACGCAACGAGTTCCGATGTGTTCGTATCGACTATACGAAGTCATAGGAACTGACAGAACTCAAATCGGAGTTCTTTATGTAAATATCCAAAAATCTCGTTTTCGCGACGTTGTACTAGGAACGACTATATTCATCCTATGACCTTGGAATTCAACGGAACGAGTTCCAACGCGCTCATGTTTACTATGTGAGTTCATAGGAACTGGCAGAACTCAAATCGGTGTTCTCTAGCTCGATATTCAAAATTCTCATTTTCGCGACGTTCGACGAGGAGCGGCCATATCCACCATATGACCTCGGAATTCCATGCAACGAGTTCAAACGCACTCGTACTGACTATGCGAGGTCATAAGGACTGACAGAACTCAAATCGGAGTTCTCATGCTCGTTATTCCCGTCTAGGGTTACCTCCTACCTTGGTATGGGCCACGGGAAGAGGTTTAGGTCACTTTTATTGGGCCCATTAGGGTTCCGGTGACTAAATAAAAGTCGGGATGTTACAACCACCACACGTGCGATCAGTGCGCCTTATCCGTGCGTGACCAGCGCACACGATCCCACCACGCGTGCAATCTATCGCGCGCAATCGACCAAAGCAGCCGGTTGCCGCCTCCCCTCGGCAGTCGGCCCCCTCCTGGGCCAGCACGCTCGCGGGCGGCCTCCTGTCCAGTCGTGACCGCGCTTCACGGTCACAAAGCGCGGACGGAGTCACCTCCGACCTTCCCGGCCAGTGCGCTCGGCCAACGCCAATGCCGGTCTCCCCGACCGGCGCGCGCGGCCAACATTGTCGTCAGCCTCCCTGCCCGGCGCGCGTGGTCGGCCGTAGGCACATCTCGCATCCACAAGGCGCATCTCGCGGCCACAAGGCGCACCTCGCTGCCACAAGGCGCGGTCGGCGCCGCACCCGGCCTCCCCGGCCAGTGCTCGTGGCCAACCACGGCCACATCTCGCGGTCGCGAGCCCGCGGCACCAAGGGGCGTCCTGTGTCGTGGCTGCAAGGGGCGGCCGACGTCGCGGCCGTATGGTGCATACGGCACCGCGCCCAGCCTCACCGACTGACGTGCACGCGGCCAGCCTCCCGATCGGCCGCTCCTCTTCCTCCCCCGCACCCGGCGGTGGCGGGTCGCCCAGGAACAGCCAATGGCAACCCGTCTCCACCGTCCGATCGTTCTTCTTTGATCGTCGTCGTTCGTTGCACGGGTACCCGCCCACGTAACCACCGGTATAACCACACGTGATGGTGGGTGTAAATATCTGAAATAAATACGGTCTGTGCGTAGTAAAATTATAAAATAATATGTGTCTTAAACTCTATTAGAAATGGTCTGCAATTAGTAATTTGGGTGGTTACGGTTTACGGATAACTGTATAACTACTGTAACCACCCCTGGGACCTATAAATAGGACCCCAGGCCTCCTTTCATTCTAACGTTTTCTCCTCCCACTCTTCCCCTTCAGGCCAAAGTCTTCAACGTTTGAGATCCGCCAAAGCCCGGAATTCTCCTACGTGTGAGGCATTCCATCAGTCTTCCTCAGCAATCCCATTGTGCACAGCCTTCAGTACTCAGCGTCTAGCAAGCGACTACGAGCATTCAACACTACCAGCAAAACACAAAGATTAAGCCTCGCAAGTGGTGGTTTGTCATCCTCCAAGCAAGTTACTTTCTCTCTCTCCCCCAAGCTGTAACGAAGAACGGTCTGTCTCCCTCGATTTCTTCAGAGCTCTGTAAACCGCTACAAATAGTGAAGTTTGACCGACACTGAACCAGTTACGTGATTTTTTACCTAGTTTACGGGTTTTCCACGTTAAAAACTTGTCTGTCCATTCTTCTACATTCTCTGTGACTATGTGCACGCTCAACCGCTCCACGGACTAAGGCGACCAATTTTAGTCCGGTCTACCAGGAGTCTCGAGTGACCTGCAATGCGCGTGCACACACACACACATATATATAGAGAGAGGGGGGGAGAGAGAGAATAATCTAAAATAGTTTTTGGAACCAACATGCTTGCATATAACTAGCAGACTAGTAAATTAAGATGAATGAGATTATAAAGAATTTAAGTGTACTTATAATTTAGGGATAAAATCAGGAAGAAGTTGAGAAGAAATGGAATCTTAATCAACATGCAAATAAAAATTCAATACAATGGTCATGGCTAGCAATGTATTAGTCATATCTGCATGAAAAATCATAGGCTAAATATAACTCACAGGATAGCTGGTTCCTGGAACATTCTCAAAACCAAATTGTAAATTTCAACTGCCGGTCCATCCATGATTGAATGAGCCACGACCTAGCAAAGGGGGAAATAGTAATGCAAATTAGCTGCATTTTCAAAGAAGCTGTTTTCTTTAAAGGGAGTTATTTTTTAGTATTTTAAGTTTTATAGGGAGTAATTATTCAGTCATTACAAGATATAACAAAATTCTGAATATGCATTACTTGGCTGGGGAAAGCAGCTAGCTGTTCTCTCATTCCATTTGGGAATGGGCTGTTCATGTTCACCATCTCCATTCGAGCAATGCCTCCCTGTAAAATTAGAATATGAGGTCAATAAATAATGATGTAGACTACAGATTCACACAAGCACATGTATTAGAAACCTTCATGAGTCAAGTTTTGAAATCAAAGATTAAAACCTCAAAACAAAAGTACCTTCAATCTGTTGTGTCCCAGATGTACATGTACGCACTCAACAAAGTGAAGCACGATATCATTGAAATCAGTTAAAGACCTGAAAATTAAAGGTGCATGTACATTGACATTACAAAATTACTACACAGGCAATAACAATGTGTGAACTCATGACTTGAAAACAGCCGTATTATGTCTTAAATGGCATACGACAAGCACTCCATGTCTATCTTAAATTAAATGCAAAATTTATCTGATCATACAGAAGTTTGTTTTGATAAGGTCATTCTGAGTGAGCCTACTCGAACGCTTTTAAAGGCAAATGTAAAAAGGCATACAATTAACTCAAAGCGGATCAAATTTATATATAAGAGTGTCAATATATAAACTTAAGGATGTTTATTTTGTGAAAGTACAGTGGGGTTACTTCTTAATTACATGTATCACTTACCAAATGGAAGGCTGTTTAGAAGTAATTGAAACACAATTCAGAAAATAAGCTTGGGTAAAGTAAGCATCAATGATGTTTATTTTGTATAATCTTGTTAGTTAAGATCTCAGTTCAAGTGATTGTTTTGGAAATAGTAAGTTTCATTGATAAGTACAATAAATTATTTTTTCATTCACTATATGCGGAGGCGTTTTGTTGGGATCTCAAAGTATTTTATTTGATTAAGAATGAACTTCAACATAAAATGTGCATCTAATAGAGCTGAATCAGTTCCTAGATATACGAAAAAATAGTTTTAAAAAATGAAACGGAAGTCAGAACAATTCAAAAATATTGTCAAAATATCGGGCTCATTTCGACAGTCAATAATAATAATACAAACTGATGCCCGAAAAACCTAGAACCAACGGAAAAGATCAACTCAGGTGAACTACCCCAGCTGGAATCAACATACTAGAATTCAGGTGATGGAATTACAGTTTGGTACAGAGTGGCTTAAGGGCTCTGGACCATTAGAAAGGATAAGGAAACGTAAATGTAGGTATTGTTTGTAGAACTCTGGGAGTTCAATTGTATGTCATGAACGATTGATGTTTCAACAGTTCAATCATATGAATTGGCATATAACTCAGTTTGTGAATTAGGTTGCGAAAGGAGATATTGAAACCTGTAAATCACAGAACTAGACATCGGACATCAGTAATATTGCCCCTGAAGTTGTGAGGTCATCTGATGGAGATCGTTTAGGCGATATTGAAGAAGATGATTGGTGTTGGAGCCAAAAATGTCACCAAATCTCCACGCTTTGTCCCTGAGTAGAGTGGTCGACAGAGGAAAGAGTGGTTCGCAAGCGATCGGTTACTGGCCCTGCGGACGATGTGAGCGAGTGAAAAGAGCGTGAAAAGAAAGTGTCGCTGGCAGCGGTGAACACCAGAATTGACCTGTCGCGGTGAATGTCTTCCTTGTGACGGGCCGATTGATTCACTGTAAAGAGGATTACAGGAGTGCTCGGGCGAGTACAAGGGGAAATAAGGGAGAAAACTTGACCAGACTTAGTGTCCGCACCAGCAACTAGGCTAGCTTTGGGCTAAGTTCACGTGTGCCATCCAAGCCTCCTTGATCCCTATCTATACTTAAGGGTAGGAGGCTCGGACGATTCACGAACTGACGGGTTGTTAACGCCTTATTAACTACGGTATTAAATGTGCAGCCCGAGGTACACGAAGAGTCGATGGCGGGGGTTGAGAGAAGAGATGGCGCGTAACCGAGCGGTACCACTAAAGCCAATGCACAAGAGACGAGTCCGCTCGGGTCCCAGGAAGAGTGTCTGTCACGACCTCTGGGTGGAATCCACGAAACTACCCTGTGAGAGACTGCCTGCCAAATGCTCATGTTGGGGTTGTGATGCATCCTCCGTCGCATCAGTTATGGCATGACGTCACTAGGCGTCGCACATTTTATTATACATTTATCTTTCGTGTACATCTTTGTCGCACATTTGCTTTGTTGATTGGCTCTTTGGGTTGACCATCGGATGAGATCCTGAATAAATATATCTGGTAATTTTAGTCGTTATGACGTAACGGGCAAGCTTAAAATTATTTAAAACGCATAAATTTAAAATTTAAATTATGAGAAGTGAAAACTATTATATTTGGAAATATTTTTTTGGAAAAAAGGTTATTTGGAAACAAATGTTTTTGGAAAGGAAATTAGGCAAATTCTATTTGGCAATGAAATAATTGAAAAAAGGGGGTATCCTCTATTTAACCGTCACGGTGCAAAGAGACGGGAGAGAAGCCGGACAGCAAGAATTGAATTCTAATTCAATCCTTGCATTGTCGACCCAGTTGTTCTCCCGTACAGACCTACCTCTCCGTCGGCTTCCAAGTTCCTGTCTTCCCAGGCCGCCGCTCAAGTTTAATCATCACAGTTGCTGCTCAAGTTTCCTCGACATCGACAATCACAGCAGCTCGACGCTCCTACGGCCACTCCCTGCCGCTGATGAGTTCCTTCGACGACGGCCCAGCAGGGGACGCGGCCTCAACTCTGAACCTGCCACCGGCTACTCCACTAAATTCAGCAGGCCGGCGGCAACTCCGACCTGTCCCGGCCTCTACCCAGTCAGCGTCAGCCAGACTCCCTCCCTCCTTTTCCCAGGCGGTCACTCTCCTCACGGGTGCTAGTTATTGTCGACTACAGCAAATTACTCCAGCAATCGGCCGACAACAATTCTCTCGCCACTGGAGACGGATTGGGAATCGACCAGGCTTCTGTGGTAACCTCGCCCATTCTTCCTTGCTCGCATTATTTAGTTTTAAATTGACGCATAACTTAAATAATTAAGAGCTTGCCCTAAATGTTCTAACCACTGAAATTCTCGTTTATTTCATAAATTGTTGCTTGTGGATTGTAACAACCCATAAATAACAAAAAGAGAATAATAATAATAAGTTTTTTAAAAAAACAAAAAAAACCCTAATTCTCTTTATTTCCTAACCGAGCCAGCCAGCCCCCCCCCCCCCGGTCGGGCCTCACTCCGGTTTAACTGAATATGACTGAAAATTCGCTATTCCGGAAATACCCTCCCGCCTTATCTCGCGATCTGCAGCCCTCTCTTTCTCTTCCACGACCTCTCTCTCTCTCTCTCAGTCGCCCTTTTTCTCTCGCAGGTCGAAGAGGGTGGAGGAGGTGCGGAGTCCTCCAGTTTAGCTCCATCGAGGTGGAGAGCGTGCTTCACTTTCACAGGACGGTGGAGGCAGCAAACGTTCCAAGGCCACATGAGCACGGAGGGGGAGGTGTTGTGCAGGTCGGCCCTCTTTATTTTTTTTCTTTCCATGTTGTTTCGATTCCATCTCTCCCGCCTTATCTCAATCTCGCGATCTGCAGCCCTCTCTTTCTTTCCCGCGGCCACTCTCTCTCTCTCTCTCGGTCGCCCTTTTTCTCCCGCAGGTCGAAGAGGGTGGAGGAGGGGCGGAGTCCTACAGTTTAGCTCCATCGAGGTGGAGAGCGTGCTTCACTTTCACAGGACGGTGGAGGCAGCAAACGTTCCAAGGCCACGTGAGCACGGAGGGGGAGGTGCTATGCAGGTCGGCCCCCTTTATTTTTTTCTTTCCATGTTGTTTTGATTCCATCTCTCCTCTTTCCTGAGATAGGCGATATTGCAGAGAGCTCGCCTGAGTTATGCCCTAGATCACAAGGTCCCGCAGATGGCAAGGTTCTTGACTATGTTTTTGTTCCTCTGTTTTTTTATGATAGGAGGAACTTGGTGGAGAAGAAGTGGTTGGATAAAACATGTTCTTCATGTTTGGATTCCTAACATCTCAGTTTATTTATTCATTGAGTTCCCTTTTGTCACAGGAAATCAATTTATCATCTCTTTTATGCAGCATATTGCTAATCTTGCTGGAAACAAGAATCTGGTTCTTCCCGTGCCTGCCTTCAATGTTATCAATGGAGGGTCACATGCTGGAAACAAGCTGGCTATGCAGGTAAATTCATCTTATTATGAAATTTAAACTTACAAAATATCACATGTGAATACTGGTCAATGCGAATACCGGTCTCCAATTTTTATATTTATGAGTGCTGACGGTAACTGGTCTCCAGTTCTTACAGAAATAATCAGAGTTTACTTCAAAATGCATTCCAGGGAAGTCACTTTGAATTCAAATTCCGCTCTTCAAGCGCATAACCAAACAACATAATTTGGATCGGAGTGTTGGAATTGGACCTTCAATTCTATTTTCAGACCCCAATTCCGTCCAAATGAGTGGACCGTTCCGTTCATTTTGTTGTAGTTGAGCCTTGAAATTAGAATTGAGTGGAATTGGAATTAGAATGATGAATTCCCATTCCATAATTTTGTGATAAATTAATAGAAGAATTTATAATCATATCAAATTCTGTGGAATTCTTTTTGTAGTAATTTCAATTCCGTCCAAACGGAGATGGCCTTATTACAGTTTCCAACTAATATTCATATGCACCGACTATTGTTTTGATTATTTGTATTACCCAGGAATTTATGATTCTTCCTGTTGGAGCATCATCATTCAAAGAAGCCACGAGGATGGGTGTTGAAGTATATCACCACCTAAAGGTGATGAATAATCCATTTCCTGGATTTCAATCTTCTTGTCTGATGCTTACTTCTTTCTCATGGTTTTAATCTTTCATTTTCAGAGTGTGATTAAGAAGAAGTATGGTCAGGATGCCACCAGTGTTGGGGATGAAGGTGGTTTCGCACCTAATATTCAGGTCTGGATGTTTTTTAGACTGAAAAGCTTTTGATTGTTTTATATTAAAATGATGAACTCAGAATGCTATGGATCTGTAGTTGCAATTTCAAGATCTATTAACATTTTTTAACAAATATCTTGCAAGTTAATACATTCAGCCCTGTCTCTCTTTTATGTTGAAAATCACTTGATTGCCTCATTGTTTATATTTTTTTAGGACTGGATTTTGCATTACATAATCAAAATACTTTGTACCGTCCAAATAGTATAAATAAAGGGGAACCCGGTGCACAAAGCATCCCCACGCAGCGAGGGTCCGGGGAAGGGTCCCGCCACAAAGGTGAAATTTAGTTATTTTCCTAGAGTGTGGCCTGGTTGCATGTTCCTATAGGAGGGTTAGGGTTAAGTTTAGCATCAGACGAGCCTCTTATAAATTCATTCTATGGCTCCGTTTGGCATGGTGGTGGCGGTGGTCGTGAATGCGGTGGTTATGAACTGTCGTTCATGAACGTCCGACCTCATCCAAGGAACTTCATTTACTTTTATATTCAAAACTAGTTGTATTTTCTTGGTGATGGTCATAACAATCTTCTTGCCAAATAGAATGGAATGATGGTGTTTTTGTCCAAACACACTGGATCCCTCCCTTTCACGGGACCAAACACATGGAGGGGTGAGGGAGAACGATGCCGCCTGGGCTTGGTCTGGTATTTGCATTCAGCTTAAAAGCAGTTGATTTTAGTTGGATGCTTGCGGTAAAATTATTCAGAGATGATTGCAGTAAAATTATTTCATACTAATTTTAATTGCAATTGCAATTTGCTTTTGAACAATAAGAATTCAATGCATAGTAGCTGCTAGTTAACCACATTTCTAACTCTACATTTATCGTATACTTGGTAATTGTTGTATAGGATTGTTGTATAAGATTATTGGTTAGGATTGCAAAATTTAGTTGCAAAATCTTATTTATAACCATGTGTTTTCACTCTCATACTTATTACTAAGAAAAGTGAGGTTTAAGGCATTTGAGAGCATTGAATTCACTCCCACATCGACATGTTCAAAGGTTAACCCTAAATTGTAAGGTCGTACCCCACGGCGAAAGCGTGACTACGGGGTATTGGAACGGAATGGAACCCGGGTCGGTTCTATATCACGAGCGGAGCCCAAGCCCTCCCGTATCAACGTCAAGCCGATCTTCTTTTGTCAGCGGCGGCGGCGGCTCTACTTACACAGGCGGCGTGGCGTTGGTATCTGAAAATCTCACTCAGAAATTTCACGTAGGACTTCGCAGCCCCTTTCGTAACCGCCGAAGCCGGGGAGATTTATCCAAATAACGAAACACCTTAGATGGGCAGCCTCGACGCCGCCTTCGCCGTCAAAAAGTGTGGGATGGGGGTTGATGACTGGGAGATGATGTTTTTTGCTTCTGCCGCTTTGCCGAGACAGGAGCAAGCCTTTCTCCGCTGTTTTTTTCTTCGGGGAGAGTTGGGGAAAGCTTTTATCATTGCTAAGCAGGGAAGGTTTGATTTTGTTATCTGGAGGAGGAAGGGCCGCTGCTAGGGATCTGGTGAAAAGGCGGTTGAGAGCTTTCAAAATTGAAATTCAATTAAACATTTGAGATATTAATTTAACTGTATTGGTTTGGCACATGATCCTGTATCCTGCACGCCAGCAACACACCACCCATATGCTTGTGTCCACTTTGCTCAGTGGCGACATCTACACTATTATTCCAAGTATCTCCCCCTTCAGAATTTAAGGCTGAATTTTTAAAACAGAGAAGTGCCCCGAAAGTATATTACCCAATAATATGATAGCATGAAATATTTAGGCTCCATTTAGCACGGTGGTTATGAGCCGTCATTCGTGAATGTCCAACCACCCAAAAAATTTCATACACTATGTTCAAAACTAGTTATTTTATTTTATTTTTTAATTTATTTTGGTAGCTGTTGTCATTACTGTTATCACTGCAAACATACATTATATGAGGGTAGCCTTTTTTGTCCAAACTGAATATCATACTTCTTTTGTATTTGCATGAAGACGTCTGGAGGAGCTGAGCTGAGCAGAGAGCAGAGCAGCGTGGCAAATGTTTTTATTGTGTTGGCAAATCATCATCCATGTCGCTGATGTTCATGGGAAGGAAGATTTCATTTCCGACGGGTGTGTTGTAAAGTTCAACCTAACTTAGCAGCGTAAATTTGGAGGACAGAGCGTAGATGTGTGGAAATTTGGAGGACAGCGCAGATGTTTGTGTTCCCGCTTATGGTGTTCAATTATAACAACTGCCCAAAGGGTTGTTGCAGTTGGCAAATCATCAGCCATCTATTATGCTACTGGGGAGAGAGCTGAGATAACTTGGACTGAACAGTTCATTTTCATTTTTTTTAAGGATTGTAGAGAATAATAATTTAGCCAAGGCAATCTCAGGGTGTGTGGTTTAGCCGTTTAGTCTGGTGAGGTTTATTAATTTTTTTTGCTGTGCTTCTAAGTTTATCTGCTGCCTGCATGAGTTTCATTAATTATTTCAGTTTTGCTATAATTATTATAGTTTGTATGTAATAAAAACAGCAATTGCTTTGAAACGCAATTCGGCAACTCTCTTCGTTCCTTATAGGAAAAATATGTATTGATTTTATTACTCCAAGCCTGGCGGCAGTGCCAAAATACAAGGAAATATTTGGGTACATGTGCGGCCCCTTCACTCCCCTTCGCTCATACAGGAGCAAATATAGCTGTATGATTCTGATTTCAATTGCATAGATTTTTTTGGACCTGTCATCACTTTTCAATTTGGTAAATGATCTTCACAAATCATACGGCTAAATTTGTTCCTGCATTTCTAGATTATTCATGTTTCAATATATGAAAGACTTTTTTAATCACAAAGCATATAATTAAGTTGAAGTGATTATGAATTTCATAATCTTATACTTAAAACCATAGGCATATGAACTAATAATAATAAGGTGGAATACTTACCATTCTCTTGGATATAAATAATCGGACATTCTCTTCTACATCTTTAGTTTCTTGAAGGGGATTTATCTTTTCACCCTCATCGTTCGTTGGTCCTTCCCAAATCATACCTCCATGACAAAGAGAAGAAGGTTTTCATGGTAGTAATCCCGCTCCAGGTCATTGCTAACATAGCTTGGGTGGCGATTGGTGAATCTGGACCTTATGCCAGTGATTGGGTTACGTGGAAGCAAATCTTCCTTCTCGCTGATCTCATTTGTTGCTGTGCAGTTCTCTTCCCCATTGTCTGGTCCATTAAAAACCTTCGAGAAGCTACAAGAACTGATGGAAAAGCTGTCGTTAAACTGATGAAGCTCACACTATTCAAACAATATTATATCGTAGTTATCTGCTACATCTATTTTACCCGTGTGGTGGTGTATGCGCTAGTAACAATCACATCTTATGGATACATTTGGACAAGTGTGGTTGCAGGGGAGTTGGCCACCCTTACTTTCTATATATTCACTAGATACAAATTCAGGCCTGAGGTACACAATCCATACTTTGTGATTGATGATGACGAAGAAGAAGCCGTTGAGGCTCTCAAGCTTGATGAAGAATTTGAATTGTGATTGTAGAAAAATTGATGACGATAAGGAAATGCACTTCCTTGTTTGCACACAACTTTTCATCTTAAAAAGTTTCAGCTGGCCTCATGTAGTTTTATTTGTTTTTTTTTCTAATGTAAATTTTGTTTCTACTCCATTATTTACTTCAACAGTATTACACATTTTAATATTGGTCTTCTGTTTGATATCTACTTCAAAAGTGTTGGCAACATTGTATTTTCTCATTAAGTATTTACTTATGCAGGTTGTGCACTGAAAGAACCCCAAACAACAAAGATTGCAAATGCTGTGAGATGGAGCATTTTTTCTATTTTTTGATTATTGTTACTACACTAATGAACATTCGATGTTGATGGCGTTATTAAATGGGGCGGCGAGATGATGAGACTAGACTAATTAGTTTTAAAAAGTGAGCGAGTTACGTTATTTTCTAACAATTATATACATACACTGGGATGTATGCTTTAAACCCTTGCAAGTTCATTGTCAAATGAAAAATGAAATGCACTTCAACAGCTAAGGGTCAGCTCAAAATCAAGGAGGGGGCGCTGTCCTTAAACAGTTAAGGGTCTGTTCCGATCTGTAACCATTTGTTTTGGTTCATATGCACTCATTTCTATTCACCGAAGTGTTAAATAGAAGTATGTACTTATGTTATTGAAAATTGTGCAGGTACTCATCCTTCCAACTTATATTTTCTTATGAATTTTATTTGCAATAATGGGTTATGTTTGGGCAAATGAAGAGTAAATGGCGGTGATAAGTTTTGTTGCACTATCTATTTGTTTTTTCACATGCACAAATTAAAGTAAATTTATCATAAATGTATGATAGTCCTAGATTTTAGCTAAAGTAGACATTTCATTCACCATATTTTTACTGCACATCCATATAAAAATTCTAGTTTGTTCCACTTTCAACTTGATTTTTTTGGGCAATTTGCTTAGAGTTTGTTTTTGGATCCTTACAGTACAAGTGACATCGTTATTGTTAATGACTTGAATCAGAATTATAACACTCGTCTGCTTTCTAATGCAGGTCCTGTGGATATACAATCAAGTTTAAGGCATAAAAAAGATGAACAAGATTACCGAAGTATTCCATCAAGATTTAATTGTTTGATAATAAGTCAAGATTTAACTTGGATGCTTTAGCTTTAATGCTAGTTGGGCGGAATTCATTACTAACATCACAAATTTGGATCATGGAGAAAAATGTAGATATCTCGTAGGATAGAAAAAGAAAAATGAATATAAATTAAGCTATAAATTCAGAGGATCCAAATC
Source organism: Platanthera guangdongensis (assembly GCA_039583875.1). Classification (NCBI taxonomy): domain Eukaryota; kingdom Viridiplantae; phylum Streptophyta; class Magnoliopsida; order Asparagales; family Orchidaceae; genus Platanthera; species Platanthera guangdongensis. The sequence goes on from CM077150.1 coordinate 146,505,822, forward strand.
TAAGACGAACAAAAATAACTGGAAAGATCATGGGATTTCATTTGTATCTTCTTAACATAAGCTTACCAGCACGGTGATCCAGTCTCCCTTAACATTCCACCGTGGCCGCCGACCGAACCATCAGTTCCAGTCGCATGATCCAGTCTCCCGTGATCCAGTCTCCCTTAACTCTCCTCTCTTTATCCCTCTTTCCCCCATTTTTTCTCCTCCCCTCTTTTTCTTTCTATTCCCTCCCCCCTCCCCCCTTTTTCCCCCCTCATACAGGAGTGGAACCCGGCGCCCCCCCCCCCCCATCTTAATTTTCCCGCAATCCGCACCCCTTGTCTCCCACATTTCCGCCTCTAGCCCGTCTCCCGCAAGCCGCATCGCCGACTGTTGCGTCTCCCGATTCCGCCGCCCGTTCACGCCTCCCTGCTCGTCGGCGCCTCCTCCTACTCTCCCTCAGGTCGGTGGCTCCTCCTCCTGCTTTGGCTGGCCTTTTCTCCTCATGGCACGGCCGCCTCCTTCCTAGCAGCAAGTCTCCTCTCCCTCAGGCCGGCCAATGCTTCTTCTCCTCCTCCTAGTGGCCGGCAGCAACCCCTCCTTTCTCCTCCAAGAGCAGCGACGGCTTCTCCCTTCTTCTGGCAGCCCTCTTCCTTTCTGATTGGGTCGGTTTTGCAAGAAGTTTTTCTAGGGTTTGCTCGAATCCTCCTCTACTCGGACTTTGATCTCGGATTTGATCTCCTTGGGCAATGTTTTCCAGTTTTCCCTCTTTATTCAGATTTTCTTGAAATTATTTTGCAAAACTTTGGCTCTAATTTATGTATATTTCGTGGATCCAAGTTTTATCCCCTCTCGTAATCGTCCAACCTCGTTGTATTTGTGTTTTCCGGCGCCGCTCCTCAATTCTTTTGGTCGGATATCTCCAAAGCCCCTCCGATTTAGGGTTTCCGTAACCTAAGCGCCGCCAAAACTCCAATTTCTTCGTGGTTTCTCCTCTCCTTTCACTTTTGAGGGGAGGTAAATCTTTAAACCACTCTCTTGTTTAAGTCTTGCGATAAATAAATTGTCTGTGCTAGCCTATGGATTTCTATCATGTCAAATTATCAAATATCATATGTGATTGTTCCTGAACAGGTCCAGTTAGGGTTTCTAAACTTTACTTGTGTCGCTCAGCCGCCTCCTTCAGATTCAACTTCATGCTTAAGGCAAGTAGATATCTCTCTCTCTTGCAATTATTGAAGTTAAATGAATGTCTGTTCTTATGATTTTACGACTTATGACTATATGAATTTCATCCTTGAATGTCTATTTGACGAATAAATTTAGAACTTGAATGTCTAATTTGACAAGCTAATAGTTTGATGTTTAATATATTTGACATGACATGAGTTAGTGTAAGGAGATGATTTAATTAGATTCTCACTTTAAAGAATTTTGTCTCATTTGATGAATAATTCGAAAAATAGTAGATTTTTGATTAATTTAAAAACTATTAGGTTTTTGAGTACGAGCATTAAGTAATTTGAATGATAGTTGTTAAGATTTCTTGTTAGCGATTAAATGATTTGTGTTTTATGTCATGTTCGTATCGTACACATATTTTTACTTGGAAGATATTTGTGTCTGAAAATGGTTCAATCTAGGTGAGTATTTGTTATCCCGGAATCGATGCATATCAACGTACCTCTGCGATTTACTTGAAAAATCTTCGTGTTAATGAAACATTAACCTCTTGAACCCGCAAAATATAAAGTTCACTATCTAGTTTATTTTGTGTCACCGAATCTTGTTTCTTATGTCCGTCATCAAATTTTTTTTTTTATGACTAGCTGGCTGCAACACTAGTAAAAAATTTGTTCTTGATCTGATCTTTACCTTTAAGTAAATCTGTTACTGCTAGAATCACTAAAGTATGAATCATTAAATCTACAAAAAACTACAATTAAACCTTTAATACCCACACCTCTTTGAACAACTGCTATTTATAAGATCCCTAACCCATAGTCGCAGCCAAAATTGTAAAATTAAATAAAACCATCCAAATCGAATGGCTCAAACTGTCTAGGTTGATCGGGCATCAAATACAACTCAAAATATAAAAAGTAAAATATGAACTCGACTCGGATCGACCATCGGACGCAATCACGGACTCAGATCGTCATACTTGGCAACAGATCACCGCCTCCTACGGGAATACACCTGTGTCAGGTATGGCACGACATCATAGATCCTCACTTGTACATTTGTAATGCATTCAATGTGTTTGATGCGTGTGGATTGATGGTGATGATGTGTTAGAATCATACTTGTTATGTTAGGTGTCGTGATGGATCCGTGGGAGATACTCAGTTGTATTCATGAATGCATTATAGGTCCCTTTTATTATTGTTTCACATAGATACGTGATTGTTGCTTGTGCCACTTAGCTTAGCTCTATTTTATAGACAGAGTGTTAACCTGCGGAGTGATATGATTTCTCAGAAGGAGTTGGGTTGTTACACGATTTGTGTTCAGCTCATAACTAACCCTTGTTTAATCTCTAATGATATTTAGTCGTAGGGCGCGGATCAGATGCATGTGTATGCTAGCTTGTCTAAGATAAAAGAAAATAAGCTTCATGAAGTATTTTTTTACTCTTTCTTGTACTTCTCTTTTCATATTGTTCTCTGGACTGTGTTTTGAGGTACATTAGAAAGTCTTTTTTTCATGTTATGGACTTCTAATGTATAGGTTATAACTTATAAGGTCATGAACTTGTTGATTAGACAGTTGTAGACTATCTCTTTACTATTTCAGTATTTTCCGCTGCAATATAATACTTATTGATGAGATTTTATATGGGAGTACTCTTTTATATCGTGCTCTCATATTTTATTTGTGACGGTTGTATGTTGTGAGAGCCTGTCGGACCCATATTATACAGCTATTGTAGGTACAATGTAACAAAATGCCTACAGGTTAAGCATGTTCAACTCTTATGCTCAACTTAAGAGGGATTGTGAAGATGAGCTAGCTCACTAGGGCTTCCTGATGCTTAAAGGTTTTGCATAGAGCTTACTTTGAATCATTTAAGAAAATTACAGGTATCGCTTCCAACTCCAGAACACTTCAGTCTATGTAAAAAAAAAACTGTATAGGAAGTATGCATCTAGTACTACAAATGATACATTTATTCAGTATACATGAGAAAACAATATTAGTTATTTTAAGTGTTTGATGCGCTACCGTTTGGAGATTATCAAGATTATTATTTTTGAACTTTTAAAACATACTAAATGAAGTTTTGTATTAGTTTTATTGATCAGATCCACGGGAAAAAGGATGTAAGCCTTAACAGACATTATTGCCGGGGATTCATCCCTCAAAGAGAAGTTTCAGAAAACTGAACTCTATAAAGCGAGTGTTACAAAAGAAAGACGACTTCCACAAAGAAGTACAAGCATAATATGTGATGATAATGGAATTGCATACTGGACCGAGAAGGCTATCGCATGTCTTTTGCCTTGAAATCCCCTCAGGTGACCATGGACCATCACATAAATCCCATTCCTTCATCATGGCTCAACCAAAGGCAGTCCTCAAAAGTAGAAGCGATCGAATTTGCAGGCAAAAAGAACAATTAATTAAAGTCAAAATACTTACCGTATCAACGCAACTTCAGCCGTATCTGTACTCTCATTTGCCCTTAAAGCACACATCATAGATATTCATTTCATAGACAAAAATCTAAAGAATGGACGGAGAGCGTCGCCTTCTAAGGTAAGCTCACCATCGGGTGATATCAATCCGACCTGTGCCGTCGTCTAGTGTAAAGGATACTTCAGTGGCCCTCTCCGTCCTGTTCATCACAAGCCCTACGAGCCTCATCTAGAATCGCACAGAAAGGGCTAGGAATTTAAAATTGAAGGATGCGAGATGTTTGTAAGATCCATTTAAATATTAGATTACGTTAGCTAGCTCCACCCCGTCAACGACAATGGCGGATTTGTCCTCGATGGATCGGTAGGCTTCGATGATCTGCTTTACCGTGACTGGGATCAACGTTTGTGGTGTTCGGATCTGAGATAAGTAAGCTAGAGATTAGGAGAAAAATGGTTCGGCGTATAGAGGAAATGGAGGGAAAGAATCGTGGTGTGCGTAGAGGGATGAGACCTTGGAAGGAGAAATGGTTGACTCAGTGGACTGTGAGGGCATGAAGGCACCACCGGCGAATAGAGGGGCTCCGGCGAACTGATCAGCAACCATCATGACCGATTGCTACTTGCTTCTGAGTTCTGATGAAAAAAAATGAGATCGGCGATATAACAATGAGGTGGAGAAGAGAAGTGACAGAACCGAGCGGTGGCAGGGCAAAAACAGTTCCCGCCTAGATAAGGAATGTATAAGAGTAACTAGATAAGGAATGTATAAGAGTAATTTTGAAGAAAAAATCAGTGTTGTTCATATTTGATTTACAGTATTTTAATATTTGTAGGCCATTTAATTGCCGCTGATATTACACGTAACAAAAAGTTACTCGCACTCCATAAATAAATAAGTTTTGTTTTAGAAAACTCCTAGACCTAATAATTGCAGGCCCCACCTCAAGCCTGTATCTAGGCGGAAACAAACAACAAGCTTTTATCTCACTACTGTGGGTTGCTGTAGGATCATTTCTCTCTGTTGTGACCTATGGTTAGTGTTACGTAAATGCCGACGTAAGGCGGCGGGGAATTGGCTGTCGCCGGGGACGAGAGAGATAGAAGAAGGCCCGAAGATCGGGAAGAGTGAGAAGCAGAGGAGGCCGGGGAAGAAGAACAGGAGAACTGGATTCATAATATTGCTTAAAGTCTTAATTACAAACTAACATGTATTTATAGCTAATCCTAATTAATAGCCGTTAAGACTGGCACAGACCGCCAGCTCATAACCCCTTTACTGTAGCCAACTGTGTGGCCCGCTTTCTTAATGTAGCGCTACAGGGAGCGCTACATTCCCTGCCCTGCCCAAATTTCATGCTGCCCGGCGGTATTTGCTGCCCAGAATCGCCCGCCTATTTAGAAGCTGTGGTGGGGCTGGAGCGGCCAAACCCTAATCTGCCATCACTCTGAAACGCCGGTAGGATGAACGTCGGCGACGCGGGATCGGCGGTAGCTGGCGAAGAAGCCAGGAAGCTTTTCGTAGAGATCGGCGCGTGCTGATGGTGGTTGGCTTTGGATGGTCTGGTAACTCTGTATCTCCTTGTAGAGCTGCATCTTTGAACCCCTTTTGTTCCTTGTGGTGATGCACTTTTTGCTGAACGGAATATGACTCCTGTAAAATTTCAGGAGAATGATTAGAGACGGATTTTATTTTTTGTGAAGGGATGACTTTGGATGAATTTGTTTTGTGATTTGCAACATCCCTTTGACGCATTTTGGCATCCGCATTTGTTTGTGTTTGTTTCGTTTCCGTTTTGTGGAGATCGAAATCTGTCCGTGGCCGGATTTGTGGAGGCGTCTGTGTATTTTTGGTCGATATTTCTTCAGCATGCCGGGAAACGTCGTCCTGTAAAAACAGAGAGGGATTATTGTTTTGACGTTCAGTTGTATCTGGGATGACATAGTGATCGTGTGGGAGTAAAACTTCCCTTTGTGTTGTTGTGCGCTTCCTCGAAATGAGGTCCGGCCGCCGGTGATTTTCCTGCAAAAAGACAGGATGAGGCGTATTGTCGGCAGAACACAAAGGGATGGCCGGTGGGTTGTTATTACAAAGATCTTCCCCGTGTTCAGCTTCTGATTGGGCATTTGTGCATGAGCAACTGTGTTCAAGATGATGAAGCAGAGTAGTGTCCAGATCTGATAATGTCTCCCAAGTAGCCTCCTCTGGAAGCATGCCTTCCCACTGAATCAGCCCTTGGTGGCAAAGTTGCCCCTCCTTTTTAATGGTTCGCTTTTGCAGTATAGCGATGGGGTGTCGTTTGTTAATGCAAGCCAGATCTATGTCCGGAATGGCGTGAACTGGATAAGATGCACTTGGAAAATATTTTTTTAGCATAGAAACGTGAAAGACCGGATGAATTTTGCTGGATTCAGGAAGTTCTAACTTAAATGCGACCGACCCTATTTGTTCTAAAATTTTGTAAGGGCCGAAGTATCGTAATCTGAATCGTTGACATGTTTTCTTATGCAGGGAGGTTTGGCGGTATGGATGAAGTTTGAGTAACACGAGATCCCCCCTTTGGAGAACAATTGCCTGACGTTTCTTATCGGCATTCTGTTTCATTTTGTGTTGTGTGTGAGATAAATGTTGTTGTAATTGTAAAAGTAGTAATGCATGGGTTATGTTATCCGGTAGCAGCTGGTCGGTCGGATCACCACCCGTCCCATGGGCCACGAAATTAGGTGGTGGTCTGCCAAACATCGCTTCAAAAGGCGACATTCCAGTGGAGGCGTGATAACTTGTGTTATAATGGTATTCAGCCCAACTTAAAAGGGAAGCCCAATGTGCGGGGTGCTGATGGGCAAAAATGCGTAAAAATTGGTTAATGCAGCGGTTGACGCGTTCAGTCTGACCATTCGTTTGTGGGTGGTAGGCCGAACTAAAACGCAATTTTGTCCCGTTAGTTTTAAAAAGAGAAAGCCAGAAAGAACTTAAAAATATGTTGTCTCTATCCGAAACTATAGATTCGGGTAGGCCATGTAACTTACCACAATGTTCCCAAAATGTGTGTGCCACCATGGGAGCGGTATAATGAGCTGGTAAAGGTGCAAAATGAGCACCCTTAGAGAGTCTATCGACCATGACTAAGATGGTCGTAAAAGTTTTGGATTTTGGTAAATGTGTTATAAAGTCAATAGATATATCTGCACATATGCGGGATGGAATTGGTAGAGGTTGCAGGAGGCCATAAGGCAGCGAATTGCGGTCTTTGCCCTTTTGGCAAATATCGCAATGTTGTATGTATATCTGCACTTGGTTTTGCAATCCTGGCCAATAATAATAGTGTTCTAAACGTTTTGTGGTTGCGGTGATGCCCGAGTGACCCCCAGTTTTAGTGTCGTGGGCTTCGCTAATCAGGATTGTGCGAAGGAGCGAATCCGGGATATATAATTTTGTTTTAAAAAAATATTTTTGATTGAGAATTTTCCAGTTTGGTACTAAATCCGGGTGCTGTTGTAGATGAGATAGTACCTCGGTCGCTTTAGGGTCCGTTTTATATAGTGTAGGCAAATCGTCAACCAAATTAGAATAGATGAACGATAGGTTTTGGTGGCTGTTGAGAGAAGGCTCATCGGCGGAATCATAGATTCGGGAGAGAGCATCAGCAGCGGCGTTGTGCCGGCCCGGTATATATCGAATGATATAATTAAATCCTAACATTTTGCAAAGGAAGTGTTGTCGCATAAAAGTTTGTAAGTCCTCTTTTAGGCTCTGAAATTCTTTCTGCAATGTCTGAGTCGATTCTTGCATATGGGTCTGATTTCTTTCAAATGTCTCTTGGGCCTGTTTAGACTGTGCAAGGGACAGATGAATTTGTTGCAATTCTTGGGCAAAGCGTTCCTGAGTGCTTTGAATAGAATCACATATGGCATTGTGTTGCTCCATGTACAGGACATGGCGTCGATCAAGATCCTGTTAGGTGACTGCGGATGTCGTTGGTGGCGCGAGAAGGTCGGAAGGAGCAGAAGTTGCCGGAAGGCCGTCCATCGAGAGGCCCTGCCTCTCCACGAGAGCACCAGTTGTTACGTAAATGCCGACGTAAGGCGGCGGGGAATTGGCTGTCGCCTGGGACGAGAGAGATAGAAGAAGGCCCGAAGACCGGGAAGAGTGAGAAGCAGAGGAGGCCGGGGAAGAAGAACAGGAGAACTGGATTCATAATATTGCTTAAAGTCTTAATTACAAACTAACAGGTATTTATAGCTAATCCTAATTAATAGCCGTTAAGACTGGCACAGACCGCCAGCTCATAACCCCCTTACTGTAGCCAACAGTGTGGCCCGCTTTCTTAATGTAGCGCTACCGGGAACGCTACAGTTAGTCATAGGTAAAAAAAAACGATTTGTGCCGTCCTTTTCCCCAAATCTCAATTTCCTTAATATTTGCTGTTTGCGGTGAAACTTTCCGTGCTTATTTTATAAAAGTTGCGCTTAGTTATATTATTATTTACAGCTCACAGGTCCTTTTTCAACCCTTCGTTCCTGCTTCGCCTCGCTAATCGCGCGAGCCAGCCCTGCAAGGAGCGGAGGTTTTCTGATCCTTTTCTGTCAGGTGTCGTCCTCCTCCAAACTCTCGCAAGATTCGCTGGCGACCTCTTCCTTTTCTGCTTCTTGTAAGGTTCTCTGGCGACCTCCTCCAAACCCTCGCCTCAAAGGAGGCATCCTCATGTCCATGAACCTCGCCATCGTCGTCGGAGACTTCATTGGCAGCACTCTCACCGTTCTTGGCCGCAATGTCGTCTTTTCTGGCATCTAGGAGATGCATGTCGTCAGAGGCAGTGGTCGCTTCCGTTTTGCCAGGGGTTACGGCCTTGCTTGCACGCACCAATTTCTCCATGATGAAAATTAACGCCTCATTGATTATATCATGATTATTATATGCATTTATCCTAATAGGTCTATTGGATTTTATTTTGGGCACTGATATCAGCATCGTGCTTTTGGTTATTTGCACTCACTGCTATCCGTAAGCACTGTTTTGAGTCTGTGGTTATCTGCAAGCAAAACGTTATTTGCATCACATTATTTAACTTGAAAAAAATAAATATTAAATAGATTTTCATTGACAAAACATGACTAAGATTATATTCAAAATATATATTAGAGTCCAAACAACATATTCAAAATATGTATCAAAGTCCAAAATTCATAATAAAAAAAGGCGATTGTTATTAGCACTACACTTTTGGATATTCGCACTACGTTTACTCTTAATTTTCCGCGCCTTTTGAAAATACTCCTTGTACATGTATTTTTAGGAAACGTGTTCAACACGAAAGTTATAGATCTCGACGAGATCTACAACTTTCGTGTTGAACACTTTTCCTAAGAATGCATGTACAAGACGTACCTTAGGAAATACGCTCAGATTTTGCGCCTTTTAGAAATACGCCTTGTACATGCATTTTTAAAAAAAGTGTTCAACACGAAAGTTGTAGATCTCGACGAGATCTACAACTTTCGTGTTGAACACTTTTTCTAAAAATACATTTACAATGAGTATTTTCAGAAGGCACGGAAAATTAGGAGTAAATACAATGTGAATATTCAAAAGTATAGTGCTAATAACAATCGCCTAAAAAAATATCTTATAGTTCGAACATCATATCCAAAATATAGTAGAAAATGCTGATTAATTCTTCTCTTCACTCGCAACGTCCGAAAAAATGGAAGAAAAAATTGTGGCTAAATATTTATTGGAAAAATGCGTATATAAACAATGAACTTATTACGCGCACCTTTTTCATACCACGTCATCCAATTCCACTAACATTGTATTCCCGGATTGAGGTTGAGAAAGTGGAATACGCGACTTATAATGTCTTTCCTAATCTTCCGCTATGGCCTTGTGATATCCCATCCATGTCGGAACAGTATGTGGTATCGAAGAGTACTCTTTTATTTTCAATTCAATTAAGTGATTAGCACTAATAAATCCAATGCAAATCATTTTTGATTTCTCCGACAGAGACGAATGAAGTGGAATGAATATTAAACTTTGCACTTCTGAAAGTTGAACCAAAGCAATGTTTTAAGATGAAGTGATAACTAGACCCATGTCAGGCATTGTCATCCATTTGTCATATGGTGGCGGAGTACCATATAAAATCCTGTGATTTTCAAGCTCCACATGTAGATCATTCCGCACTTGTTGTCAATCACCGTGTACATTCAATGCATGACTAAGGACATGATAACCACAGTTTTCATCTCCCAACACATCATATGCATCTATAATATATTCTGACCAACATGATGCAAATTGATGATGGACTTTATCAACAAACCTTGTGCTCCTTTGGATAACCAATTTTTTTCCTTTGTCTTTTCTTAGTTTCAAGTAGCTTGTCTTCCATCAATACATACTCGAAATGTGAGGGTAATCGTTTAGTTGATAAAATATCTTAATTTTTTTGTAACTACCCTTCGGCCTCTCTTTCAATTTCAATGGAATAGATGGTTCCATAGTCTAACTTGACGTTGGGTGTACAATATCTCTTAGCTTCCGCTTTATTTCTTTTTTTGTTGTTCATTTGCCTCATAAAATTTTAACATAACTTCTTCAATGTCGATATCTATGTTGTTCTCCATGTCCACCTCAAACTTCTCATTCAAAATAATTTTTTTCTGATGTCCATTTATCAACCATAATGGGAATCCTTTAGAAGTGGTAATGTATGGATATAATTCATGTGCGCACGGCAAACTCATTGTCAATCTTTTTTGTGTCGATATTCATGAGCTTGTTTGAAATGACTCACTTTATTTACTAATTCTTCCTCCTCTTTAATAGGTTGCAAAGCTTGTGTAGCAAAAAACAGATTTTTTAGTTTTTTGTCACTCTCGTCCGCAGTGTTAAAACTAATATAGTTTGTATTGTCTATCAATTTGTACAAAAGTTGTACTGGAGAAAGACCATCCAATTCCTTCTTTTGTAGCTTTGCTTGTGCATTGTAGATTGTCTTAATAACTGTAGTGTTGACACTGTTCTTATTTTTTACTGCGGATAGGATCTTTCGTGGTTTCACACCATCATTAAATATTTGACTAACAAGATTAACCTCAGCTTGATCTAACCTCCATGCATAAGATGTGCTTCTAAATGAACACTCTTATAATTGTACATGCCACAAAGAACCTCTACTCTTCATTCATCTACATTTGCAACCTTTACTCCTTTGATGGAAAATAAACAACCACATTTCTTTGATGTAGTTTTATGGAGTCCTTTTTTCACTCAAACTTTGTTGTTTTGGTTCTCTCGGTAGTACCTGCCTCTATCACACGCTAGTATTACACCGGGGGGGGGGGGGGGGGTGAGGCGACCAACAATTTTATTAGATGTTTTGATAATGATCACATAGCCAAGACTTCTACTAACAATTTGAGACCACTCAATAAGCTCCTCTTTGGAACAAAATATTTTGTCGCTTTCAAAATGTTTGCTCAAATCTATTTCAAACTTTTGATCTATTTCTTCTTCTTTTTTTGAATCTTCGTGACAAAAAAATGTATGTAAACATTTAATGCACACACAAATAATTAATAGTAGAATGTTTCATATGAGAATATTCATACCTATTACAACTAGAGATGTGGACATGATTCCTTCAGAAAAAATATTTATAACTTCAAATGGAGAAACACATTTAGAAAAAATGTTTATACCTAACGTAGATCGGAAATTCTTAAGAAAAATCATTGAGCTTATACCAACCATGGAAGAACTCGGGTGGGGAAGAAATCTATTTCTGGTGAGGTGATCAGTGTATCACAGGCGAGCGTAGGCTTCTCTGGCAAGGGCGGCGTGCATCACTAACAAAAAAACTCGGCGTCGTGAGGAGGAAAGTCGCTTAAACTTGCTGAAAATCGCGTCTGGAAGCCCTCGGGTTGGGGAAAAATGACTATTTCGATGATGTTATTAGCGTTTAGCAGGCGGGCGAAGGTTTCTCCGGCAAGGGCGGCATATATCGCTAACAAAAAAACTCGGCGTCGTGAGGAGGAAATTCGCTTAAACCTGCTGAAAATCGCTCCTAGAAGAAATCGGCTGGGGAAGAATCACTATACCGGCGAGGGTAGCAGCGTCTTGGAGGCAGGAAGAGGCCTTTCCGACGAGGTCGGCGGGTACCGTGAGCCAAAAACCTGGCGTCGGCGGGGGAGATGCGCGAAACCTAGTCGCGGTGCGATACAAGAGTGAAGGGTTTTGTGTGCACCGAGAGTTTGCATATGTGATGTAAAAAAAACCTAAAATTTTAAGCTTTTGAGTGCGAATATCCATTTTTGTTGTGTGTATATCAGCGCCCTTTATTTTTTAAAAAATATTAGATGATATAAAATATGGGAATATGAGATTAATTTTATTTGAAGACATCCTTTCTGGGCAGATTTGTTAACAGTTTTGCATTTAAAAAAATTCAAAACTCATTTTTTAACAAACAACTTTTTATAAACTATTTTTTGAACCGTTCTGAAAATTCTATTTTACACAAATAGATTTTTACTGCAAACTTCATTTTCCAAAACAACTATTTTTCCAAACTTCAATTCCATAGCTACTTTTCCATCAAGAACCACTAAAACAAACGGAGTCATAATCTCACTAATGCCTAAGTGTTTTATGTCTTTAATTATAGTTTCATTCTAGTCTTTATTGGTCTACCCTTCGCCAGTTTAACATGCTTAGTGACTAAACTCTCACAATGCCTACCAGGTGTCTTTACTGGTTTCCAAACCTTATGAGCATAAGTTTGCACTAAAAACATAAAGAAGAAATTAATGAATGAAAAATTGAAGTTAAGTATGGTGCCCACAATCATGAGTTTGCTTATCTTGAAGCACACCCGTATGTAAATAGACTAGATGTCAATGAGTACAAGATAGTCGAGAAAATATACAATATTGGATGTAAGCCTCATAAATTTGTATCTGCATTAAAGAAGAGAAATTCGGAAAATACTATAACCCGGACAATCTATAATGAGAAACCAAAGCTATATAGAACTAATTGACGGAACTCCAATCCAATATTTGTTCAGGTGCATTAGTGTTTCATGATATATTAGTTGCACTCAAGTAAATGATCGTAACTTGCATTTGGAAAATTTATTTTTTGCGCATCCAACTTCTGTTCTCCTAAGTATTATGTCCTCAAATATTTTTTTATGATTAATTATACTTATAAAACTATTAGTTTATTTTTCAAAGATATGTTTGGTACAAAAGTTGAGAAAGATATTGCTAGTTTTCTTTCATGTGCTCGTTTTATGTTTGCTTAAAATTTTCATATATTGGCCTACAAATAGTATATTTGGGTATAGATAAATTTTAGGATCTACAAAGTCATTTGTGATTTGCAAATTTCATGGCCCCATTTAATATTATTTTTAAATGAATTTCATTTTCGTATTTGAAAATTTAAAAATCACTCTAATATATATTATAATAAGCATTTTCTTGTTTGTTCATTTGATCAATTTATAATGTAATAAAATGTGCTAATTTATATTTTGAAAGTATGTTCTTAGGATTTTAATTAGATTTGTGTTGGGAAACAAACATCACACTGCGCTTACGTAACTGGGCACATAGAAGAAATAAACATAGCAAACACAAAAAATGTAACACCCCATATCCGTCGCATAGCATATAGCAGTAGGTCCGGCCGGGGCCCGACGTCATATACCACAGACAGACCGGGTGATTACTCAATGGAAACCATCCAACCATTTCAACGTCCTACACAGAGTCATTCTACCGGAAGCAGTTTTATAAGTTGCAATTAAAAGAACCCAGCACAAATAGCATGAATGTCCACTAAACAATCCCAAAGGAATGAAGTACAAATACACAATTACTGGCCTTAAGGCCTTACAAATTGTTTCCTTCAAAATTACATGTTTTCAAACCTTAGCACGCAGGCCGGTCATACATGAATAAAGAAAACATCCAAAAATTAGGCCTTTGAGTGCCGGCACGGCAACTTGGGCTTTAGCCCACTATTTTTCGCTCGGCTCCGCAGCACCTGCAAGCACACTCCACCGCAACAGTGTCAAATCAAAGCATCGGTCAGCCATGCCGACCAAATTATAACGATCTCGCCCCCAATTCGGGGCGGCGATGCTCCTTCCCTACACTTTATTAGCATAACCAAGCATTATATAAATATATTGCATCACAGGCGTAGGCACGCACGACCACACACCCCGTGCAGTCAGGGCACATTCTCGGTGAACCAGTCAATGTCACGTCAATTTAAGCCATAGACACCCCGGTCTCACCATCGCCAGTTTGACGGCCACACTATGAGCAATTTGTCTTCCCGGCATGGGTCACGTCATTTTAAGTCATAGACCGCCGAAGACCCTCATCTATGCCAACGGCTCATACCGAATGACATAGAATGGGTACGGTTCCGTCTGACCCGTTGCTCACACAGCAACGTTAATTTAAAACATATGCGCGGGTCAAACTTCTCCCGAGTCCCGTTTCCGTCACACACTTTACATAACCCGGTTATGTTCAAGTTGGCTCTCATGCCACCATGTTGGCAGAATCACGCATCTGCCCAGTTTTTTGGGTGCACCTTGGGGTTAATCCCCAAGGCTCCCTGTTGCAATCTACCACGTAGAAAACCCGAAAAACACACATTCACACGGAGTCTTCTCCGGTCATTTATGCAATGCAACATCACCGATCTATACCAACTTATCCGGGTAGGCTTCACACATCATGCCTATGTCCGTTCTCGAATATGGACTCTAAACAACGGGGACTTTACATATCTACCCGAAGGAACGCCTCAAACTCACCGCAAACTCGCGAGAGTGGGCTTCCTATGTAAAAGAAGGAGAGCTTCACATGCTCAAGTAGAGGATCGTTACACTAGCGTTCTTCCTTAGCGCTATGGAAATGTAAGCGGATGAAAAACACCGCACTCTCCTTGCCTCCGTAGATCCGAAGTCAGTTCGTGATTTGGAGCTCCGAAGCTCTGTCGGTGACCGGATCTAGGCTTCTTCTTCTTCCTTTGCTCTCCCCTCTCTCTAGACTTAGAAAGAGAGCCACTCAAGAGAAATGAGGGTTTCAAAGGCCCAATCCCGGGTATATCCCAGTAGGAACAACCCCTAACCGTCGGATCCTAAAATAAGGAAATGAATGGCTACGATTCGTAGCTGAAAAGTAAAACCTGGGCCGAACACGGCCTGCGACACGCCCGTGTCCAGGATCGTGTCCCTCATTCTCCGTCAAAATCACCGCGTTACGAAACTTACACGGGTCCCGACACGCCCGTGTTTAACCTGACACGCCCGTGTTCAAACTGACACGGCCGTGTGGCTGGCCGTGTGCCCCCATCGACACAGCCCCGAAAATAACCCGAGACTTACATGGGTCTTGGACACGCCCGTGTCCGATTTTACACGCTCGTGTCAAACCCGAACACGCCTGGGCTCCAGGCCGTGTTCACTGTCTCGACACTTCGTCCTAGGCCGTGTTCCATATCTCGACACAACATCGAGCGAAAATGTCGACTCCCCGGGCCGATCGTCGACACGGGCTCAACACGCCCTGAGACACGCCCGTGTCTCAGGTCGTGTTCCCTGTCTCAACACATCGTCGAGCAAAAATGTCGACTCCCGGAACCGATCGTCGACATGTCTTGACACGCCCTGGGACACTCCCGTGTCCCAGGCCGTGTGCCCCCTGCCAAATACTAAATTTAGCCCAAAACGTCTCCCGTCGCTCTGTTGAGTTTCAGGGCATTATAATTCTCCCCCTCTTAAAGGAATTTCGTCCTCGAAATTACATAAAGGAAAGTAACATAAAACTTAAATGGTACCTGAGTGAAACAACTTCGGGTACTCCTCAAGCATAGTCTGCTCTCGCTCCCAAGAGAGCTCCTCTCGACCGCAATTGTCCCAACGAACCTTGACCATCCCGATCTCTTTATTGCGTAGCCGCTTGACTTCCGAGTCTTCAATACGTACGGGCTTGACCTTCGTCGTCAACCCACTATCAACCGACACTTGATCGACCGCGATCACTTGCATAGGCTCTTGCACCGCCTTCCGTAGCATTGATATATGGAATACATCATGTAGACCACTAAGCTCCACAAACAGCTTCAACCGGTACGCTGCTTCACCAATCCGCTCCAGAACCTCAAACGGTCCAAGGTATCTCGGGCTTAGCTTCTTCAAGCGCCACACCCGTGAGACACCATTGAACGGCTTGATCTTCAAGTACACCCAATCGCCAACATCGAACTCCACGTTCCTGTGCTTGACATTATAGTACTTAACCTGGCGGTCCTGAGCGATTAGCAATCTCTCCCGAACGGTTCTCACCAAAGAAGTAGCATCCTCCACCTCTAATCGAACTCCCAATAATTTTGGTCCTAGGAGCTGAACTCGTAATTCGCCGCACAGGCCATTATAAAACCTATCGACCATCGACTGCTCGCTCTCCACTTCAGAGCCCGGGTAGCGTCTTATCAACAAAAACACTTGCAAATATTCCTCAACTGAGTGTGTACCCTGCATTAAGAGCATGTTAAACTGCTGACCCAACGGTCCTAAAAATGCCGTTTGCTCCATCACACCACCCGAGGTTGGAATTACCTCAAAAATAGGGGACTGCACACATATTTCATTTTGTGCACCAATCGCAGCGAACACTGCTTCCACCACCATTCTTATGGTTTCAGCGGAGGGAAGAGTTGCAGGCACGTCACCAGGTGCACTATAATCCTCAGAAACCGGATGTTCTGACGGCCCAGCACCGCTTCTGGTCACCTATAGTCGAACAAAACACCATTAAGCGACCATATAAAATTGCAAAAGCAATTATAGGAACACGCAGGTTCCTCAAACACGTGTATTTTCATTCCTAAGTGGACATTCATGGGTTCTTTTGTTGTTATAACGATGATGCACACACATGTGCTCACCACCCCTTAAAAATAATTTGTCCACGAATTCATTTTAAGCCCGACCGAAACCAGTAGTCTGATACCAAATTGTAACACCCACTATCCGTCACATAGCATATAGCAGTAGGTCCGGCCGGGGCCCGACGCCATATACCACAAACAGACCGGGTGGTTACTCAATGGAAACCATCCAACCATTTCAACGTCCTACACAGAGTCATTCTAGCGGAAGCAGTTTTATAAGTTGCAATTAAAAGAACCCAACACAAATAGCATGAATGTCCACTAAACAATCCCAAAGGAATGAAGTACAAATAAACAAGTACTGGCCTTAAGGCCTTGCAAATTGTTTCCTTCAAAATTACAAGTTTTCCAACCTCGGCACGCAGGCCGACCATACATGAATAAAGAAAACATCCAAAAATTAGGCCTTCGAGGGCCGGCACAGCAACTTGGGCTTTAGCCCGCTATTTTCCGCTCGGCTCCGCAGCACCTGCAAGCACAATCCACCGCAACAGTGGCAAATCAAAGCAATGGTCAGCCATGCTGACCAAATTATAACGATCTCACCCCCAATTCGGGGCGGTGATGCTCCTTCCCTGCACTTTATTAGCATAACCAAGCAGTATATAAATACATTGCATCACGGGCGTAGGCACGCACGACCACACACCCCGTGCACTAAGGGCATATTCTCGGTGAACCAGTCATTGTCACGTCAATTTAAGCCATAGACACCCCGATCTCACCACCGCCACTTTGACGGCCACACTATGAGCAATTTGTCTTCCCGGCATGGGTCACGTCATTTTAAGCCATAGACCGCCGAAGACCCTCATCTATGCCAACGGCTCATACCGAACGACATAGAACGGGTACGGTTCCGCCTGACCCGTTGCTCACACCGCAACGTTAATTTAAAACATATGTGCGGGTCAAACTTATCCCGAGTCCCGTTTCCGTCACACACTTTACATAACCCGATTATGTTCAAGTTGGCTCCCAAGCCACCATGTTGGCAGAATCACGCATCTGCCCAGTTTTCCGGGTGCACCTTGGGGTTAATCTCCAACGCTCCCTGTTGCAATCTACCACGTAGAAAACCCGAAAAACACACATTCGCACGGAGTCTTTTCCGGCCATTTATGCAATGCAACATCACCAATCCAGACAAACTTGTCCGGGTAGGCTTCACACATCATGCCTATGTCCGTTCTCGAATATGGACTCTAAACAATGGGGACTTTACATATCTACCCGAAGGAACGCCTCAAACTCACCGCAAACTCGCGAGAGCGGGCTTCCTATGCAAACGAAGGAGAGCTTCACATGCTCAAGTAGAGGATCGTTACCCTAACGTTCTTCCTTGGCGCCATGGAAACAAAAGATAAGGACAAGCAAGCCAGAAGACACAAGGAGCTATAGTGGTTCCCCTAAACTTGGGTACATCCACTCTTCTACCACCCTAGGTAGGAATCCACTGCAGGATGAGTTGATCAGGTGTCCTGGGCACCAATGAGCTTTTGATAAGGTGCTCAAAAACCAAATCAGATTTTTTGATCAGGTGTCTTGCCACCAATGAGCTTTTGACAAGGTGCTCAAAAACCAAGCTCAAACTTTTGAAGGGAGTTTGAAAAACCCTTTACAGAGATGGGGATGAGAGAGTTATGGAAGTCTTCTCTTTCTCAAAGCAGCTGATAAGACTATGTGGATTTGATGTTGTCAAAGCTCCCCCTGAGTTCTTGAGATTTTCAGGAAATAAAGCTTTGTTGTAGGGTGATAGGCCTTCGGAAGTTGATCTCCAGCAAATGATGATTTCAGCAACAGCTGAAATGTTAGGTGTCTGGAGTCTTGAAAGATATTGGCCTTGAACACTTGAGACAAGAGAGATCAGAAGATTTCAGAAAGTTTGATCTCCTTGGATGTGTGTTCTTTAGAGAGTTCTTTGAGACAGAGAATATTTTGTTCTTGTTCTTCTTGTCTGTGTTCTAAGTGATAGAGAGATTCAAAAATCTTGTATTTTATTCTCTGGTACTGAATAGAAAATCATCCTCTGTCAAGAATAGTCGTTGGCCTGTCATTAATTGCATCCTTAATTGCAATTGTCTTCTGGAGGAAAGTCCAAAGAAACATTCCTTGATAATCCCTTGAAACTTGGTCCAGAAATAAATGAAAACGGCTAGAAGATCTTCTGAATTAATTGCTAAATAACTCCTTAAATGATCTGAATTTGAATCTTGAAAAATCCTTTAACTCATCAGAAACCGTCGAACTGAGCTCTGCTATCGTCGAACTGAGCTCAGCGATTTCGACTTATACAGCAACAAAAATCGTCGATCTGAGCTCAAAGATCGTCGAACTGAGCTCAGAGATAGAGATCCAATACTGAGTCAAGATCGTCGAACTGAGCTCGCAGATCATCGAATGGAGGTCGACGATTTGTTGAAGTTGAGCTCAGCGATCGTCGAATGGAGTTCGACGATCTATCGTAGTCGAGCTAGACGATCTTCGATTGGAGTTCGACGAATCGTCGTGCAGAGCTCGACGATATGACTTAGTCTCAAACTGAAAATCCTTGGTCTTGAGGGCAGCTTCCAAACCTAGACTTCTAACCCTTAGACTCAATTCTAATTGACCTTTAGATCTATACAGGAGGTCAAAAACAGGTTTCCTAAAGACATAGTGATCCTGACCCAAATTAGTAATAGGGTGTTCCAACACTGCCCATGGCCTTTCAAAATAGCGGAGTTACGCTATTGGCAGGCCAACCTGGACTGCACATAGCCGTTTAGAACAGCGAAGGTTGGCTATTTGTAGACCGATTTCAGAAATCCATAAATAAGACCCAAGGGGTACCTCAGAGAGATGCTTCTTGTGCCCACTTGTTCCCTGATCTTCTAAGAGCTTTTTGAAGTCACCTTAGCTCGACTCTTGGCTAAGGAGGGAAAGCACTATAAGATCTTCCGGGTGTGTGGTGAGTCCTCCACACCGAGCCCTTGGGTCTGAAATTGAAGGTTAGATCTGAAATACTCTAGAGGGGGGGGGGGAGGTGAATAGAGTATTGTGCTCTCTTATAAAATCTTTACAACTTTTGTTGTAATCCTAGGTGAACAAGTTAGAAAACAAAGTAATAAGCACAACAACCTAACAAATCACAGAACACAGCCAAAACAAAAGAAAAAAAGGCAACCAGACGACACAAGAAATTATAGTGGTTCCCCAACCTGGGTACATCCACTCTTCTACCACCCTAGTAGGAATCCACTCAGATTTTTGATCAGATGCCTGACACCAATGATCTTTTGTTCAGGTGCTCAAAAACCAAAACCTCAAGTCTTTTGGTAGGAGACTTGCAACCAGGAATAATTTTGAATGGACTTAAAACCCTGTACAGAGGATGGAAAAGGTGATGGTGTCTTCTCTTTCTCAATAATAACTGAGAAGACTAGTGGATTGATTTCAGCAGATTGCTCCCCCTGAGATCTTGAATGGATCAGGAAATCTGGAGCTCTGCTTCAGGGTGACAGGTCTTCAAGAACTTGATTGCCTGGACCAGAGATTGCTTCAGGAACTTCTTCGACAGATAGAATTATTGTTGTCCTTCCGAAGTTTTCCTGTAGGGTTGAAAGAAGAAGACTCTTAATGGAGATTGAATGTTCTTCTTCTTCTTGATGATGATGTTCTCTGGCCTAGGCTGATTGCAGTGTGTAAAACTTTTGATTTCTGTAAGACTTCTTGAAAAGTAAGTCTTTTAGCAAGATTGCTTAATCTTTTTTTTTTCTGACTAACTGACTGAAGAACAACACATTCGAAATCCTTTATCCTTGAGTAGTAAATGCAGTCGGCCTGGGAAGGAAGCGACAATCAATGAATTCCCAAACTGTCCCATGGAAAAATGGCATATAATAATCCATGATCAATGCTCGTTCTAACGGTAACATTCGGAGAAGATTGAGCATTAATTACTCAGGAATCATCGCCAAGAAAATGGGACGGAAAACTGGAGAAGACCTAGTCTGGAATCGTTGAACGAAGAACAGAGATCATCGAGCTGAGTTCACAGTTCGTCGAGCTGAGCTGATGAGTTCGTCGACCAGACAATAGCAATTAGTCTTCAAGGGAAACTTGTCAATTTTGCTACCATCTTCGTCGAACTGACAATTATCATTCGTCGAACAAACAATCATCATTCGTCGAACAGACAATCATCATTCGTCGAACAGAGATCCAAATTCGTCGACCGAAGAATGATTGTGGACTTAGAATCTGAGAAGTCTCTGGCTGAGAAGGATTCAAATAGTCGACCAGAATTCGTCGACCAAGGAATATGATTCGTTGAGCTGAGATCGACGAACGTCGAGCACATTTCCTTGAACTGAAGATATCTCTAAGTCTTGAGTTTCTCTGGCAGTATGGAGGATGGCTGATCCACTGGATGATGTTCTAAGGACAAACCCTAGACTCTAGGACACAACCAATGACCCTGACTATACAAGATGGGTCAAAGACATCCTAACTTAGTGAACCTAGCACAAATCAAAACTAGGGATCCAACAATCTCCCCCTATTTGGGTGAGGTCACTAAGTGAAAACACAGATAAAACAAAGCAGTAAAAGCATATATCTGACAGAGAATTTATAACACATGTAGCAGATATATAAAAGCTTTGTTCAGAAACATAACCAAAGAGTTGTAAAAGCAAAAAAATAGGAAAAGAAAGAGAAACTTAGATCATATCTTGCTCTTCTTGAATTGGTCTTTGTCTTTCTCTTTGCTGCTAGCTCCAGTCTTTGAGAATTTGATCTCTCTGTTTGGATTAGCTGCCTGAGCTATGGTCATTGTCATATCAGCTATACCAGGCATATTCTGGGTAGAGGCTCTGGGAACAACAGCCTCTGGATGGAGCTTCATATAGTCATCAACATTGAAAAGTTTGTTTGCTTTGTCAAACCTTTTAAGTTCTACTTTTCTATATTTTGACATGGTTGAGTATTCTGAAATGTCATTTCCTTCAGCTTTTGCTTTATTAATCAATGAGAGGCCAATCAGTTCCTGGAATCTGGCCATTCTAGCAGTGTTAGTTGCTTCAGGATCCTCAAAAGGAACATGAGGTAAATATGGTTTTCAGGACTCTTTGCCTTCTGTTCTACAGATACATTTTGCAGTTGCTGCTGAGGTTGTTGCTACTGTGAAGATTGTTGCCTCTGCTGGTAACCTCCTGAAGACTTGCTCTGATGCCTTTGGTAGGTTTGTACAGGAGCAGACTTTGAAATTGAGGAACTGAAAGTACCAGCAGCTGGAGGAGGAGGAGGAGGAGGATCTCTCTTGTATCTCTGAGCTGGTGGTGGAGAATATTTCCTACTCCTTTTCCTCTCTTTTTGCTGATTTTTAGACAGCCACATCCATGTTGGCATTCCTTTATAAGGAGTGATGTTATGCAAGATGTAGTAGGGAGTGTCAGCTGTTGGATTGGGCTTAGGAGCAGGAGGAGGAGCCGTTCTCTTCTTTGACAACATTTGCTTCTTCTTCTTGGCAGCTTTTTCATCTGACTCATCTTCATCATCATTTTCATCATCTTCACTGCCAGAACCCTGAGGGTTATCATAAAGAGCATCCAATGCTTTCAAGGCTATATCATAAGTGGCAGTCTTTTCTGTAGCAGGAGCAAAAGTTTCACAGGCTGGAGTATCAGCAGGAGTGGAAGAAGAAACTGTACAAGAATCAGAGGTAATTGGGACAAAGCTTTCAGCTGCTGCCTTATTTTCTTCTTCAATATCAGCCAAGATCAACTCATCCAGATCAGGCATTGGGGAATCATCCATAACAAAAGTTGGGGCAGAAATCTATTCTGGGGGGGGGGGAAGAGATGGCTTGCTCTGGAATAGCAAAACTGTAACTAAGTTGCTTAGCAACTGTAGGACTTATTGGAGTGGTGACAGGAATAATAGCCAAGGATGGCTTAGTAGAAGGGAACTGTACATAAATTGTATCAAAAGATCTCAACAAAACAACCAAATAAACTGTGGGATTTAAATGGAAATCACCAACAGTTTGTATCTGCTCTGGAACTGACTCATCTAATTCAATGTCAGTATCCATGAAATGGATCAAGTCAATCAAATTCGAATCAAATTCTGTCAAAATTGTTGCTTCTGCATCTGAAACTGCTGCTATATCTGCTACTGCTTCATCACAGAGCATCTCCCCCTGCCTGGTTTCAGGAGAACTTGGAGTCAGGCCCTTGAATGAAGAGGGGGCAGCAGAAAGAAGAGATACTTGGGCAGATAAAGAATTGATAGAATTTACAAGAGGTGTAATGGCCTCTGTGATTAGGGATTTGAGGAGGGGAGTGAGCAGGGTTATGATGGTAGATACAGTGGGGGGTTCCAAAGATGGAGAAGTAGTTGGTGATGGTAGAGAAGTAGATGAAGTGAGGGGAACAGATGGAGGAGGGGGTGGTATGACATCTGTCATGGTGGTGTTTGGAGGTGGAGAAGGGGGTGGTATATCAAAATATGGAATGTTAGACAGATGAGGAGGAGTAGGTGATGCTGGAGGAGACATAGCAGGGGATGCATGAGTTGATGGAGAAACATGAATGGGGGAAGTTGGAGGAATTGGAAGACTAGTTGAAGATGGAAGATGGGTTGCTAGAAGAGGTTGTGGAGATGGGATTACCTTTGCTGCAGGGTGGGGAGTGGACTTCACGGCCCTTGTGCTCTCAGAAGCTGGGATGGAAGAGGAGGAAGCCTTGGATGGCTTAGTGTTGGGTATTGTATCCACAATGCACCTGATTTGAAGAAGCCCCTGGACAAGCTAAGGTCAATAGACTATGTATTTGATAAAATCCTTCTAGTTGTGCTTGCAGTTTTTCCACGCTAAGTGCACACCAATGTCAGGGTGCAGTAGGTCAATATACACGGGTCTGCACGACGTAATCCCTCGTTGAGCAGATCAGTGTGTTGGCCTACGTGTACTCTCTCTATTGGAGTGCACTTATTTTCAAGCACAGGGCTGTAAATATGCAGGAGCAGACAAGGAGCAAGGATGGGTCAAGGAGCATCTCATGGGTGGAAAGACGAAATTTCGTCTAAGTTAGAATCGATGAGAATCACCAAGTGATTCTCGCCGATTCGGCGAGAATCACTTGGGATTCTCGCCGATTCGTCGAGAATCAGAGGTTGATTCTCGCCGAACTCGATCCAGCAACTTCTAAGCAAGCACCTCTGCGTCTAAGTAAGAATCGACGAGAATCACTTAGTGATTCTCGCCGATTCGGCGAGAATCACTAGTGATTCTCGTCGAATCGACGAGAATCACTGGTTGATTCTCGCCGTCTCGACCTGGCTTAAAGCAGTGCGTGCAACCAAGGCAAATTCGACGAGAATCATCTTTGATTCTCGCCGAATCGTCGAGAATCACCTTTGATTCTCGGCGACTCGGCGAGAATCACTTTCGATTCTCACCGATTTTGACTTGGCGTTTTTCTGGAACTTCCTGAACCGGATTCTGCCGCTGTTAAATTTCTGGACCGGGATTTGAGGATTTCTTTTGTGGGTCCCACAAACGGTCTTATTGGAGGTAGCTACAGTATTTATACTCGGGTATTTTGAACGGAATACCTACACAGAAAGAAGCCGAGCAAGCGGAAACCCTAATATCGCGAAATCTCTCCACCACCTCCGTCGCCGCTCGCGCAAGTCCGTCGCCGCCGCTGATCGCTCTTCTTCCCGATCTCCGGCGACAGAAGCTTAGCAAAGCTTGTGTCTCACGTGTCTATCCAGAGATCTCTTGTCTCTCGATTTGTTGACCGGGAAAAACTCCCCCGTCCGAATCGATCGAGACGACCGATCCTAGAGTGACCGTTGGTAGACCGAGTTTGCTTCGCTACGAAGTTTGGATCTCCGAGTTCAGCGGCCGCTCATCATCGTAGCCGCCGATCCCGAAGCTAGCCGCCGCTCGTGTGCCGCCGCCGGTTTCGGGGAGATCCTCTCCAAGAGAGACCGAGGTTGTAGACTCTTCATCGACTTCAAGAACACGTCGTCGAACGAAGAGGAACACCGTAGTCTCCAAAAGAAGTTTGTATCTCACGTACATTCTATATTTTCTTTTGTTGTAAAGGAACTTTTGTTCCGTGTTGTAAGGGTTGAGTGCAACCCGTTTTGTGGGAGTGTTGACTCTCACGTGTGGAAGGGTTCCTTCCGGTAGTGCAGAGATTGGATTTCAATCCCGTTGGAGAAGTGACCGAGTCGTCCCTTGTTGGGGAGATAGGTCGAAGGGGGAAAGTGGATGTACCCAAGTCGGGGAACCACTATAATTTGCCTGTGTATTCTGTGTGCTGTGCTTTCTATTTTTATTGTGCAGGTACGTTCGTAAATTCCGCAAAAGCGCTACTCGTCACCTATTCCCCCCCCATAGGTGCACATAGCTGACACTTGGTGGACTTTCAAGTGGTATCAGAGCGAGGTTGCTCATCAATAAGGTTAACACCTTGAGTTGAATCCTGCCCCTAGTGTCAAAAGAAGAAGACAAATATCTACTATGGACGGGCTCAAGTTCTCCGACAAGATCCCAGTTTGCACCAGGCTAAACTTTCCGATCTGGAAGGAAAGAATCAGGTTTTACATGGAAGCAGTCGATCCTCGACTCTTTATGATCGTGGAGGAGGGACCTTATGTCCCCACCAAGGCCTCCACCATCGATCCCACCAAGAAGGTGCCGAATACACTTTCTGAAATGGACAAAGACGAGATGGTGCTGGTGGGACTGGACAAGAAGGCACGAAACATTCTGGTGAGCGCAGTTGATGATTCTATGATGCAAAACTTCAGCAACTGCAGGACAGCTCAGGAGATCTGGCAATGCCTGATCATCCTAATGGAGGGCACGGATGAAGTGAGGGATGATCGGAGATCCCTCCTGAACCAAAAATATGAGGCCTTCAGGCAAGGGCCTAAGGAAGAGATCGGAGTCACATACGAGAACTTCCTGAAGATTGTCAACGCCCTCAAGGGCTACGAAAGAGTGTTCACCAATGGTGAACTCAATGACAAATTCCTTAGGTCCCTTACTAAGGAATGGGACACAAAGATCTGCGCCATCAGAGAATTTGGCAGACTAGCAGAAACTGATCCACAAATCCTGTTTGGGAAGCTGATGTCCTATGAACTTCAGCTGAACACCAGGAAGGCAGAGGAAGAAGCAGAGAAGGCTGCTGCAAAAGAAAAGACTGTGGCCCTAAAAGCCAGTTACTCCAGAAAGGGCAAGGGTACGATGTCATACCGTGCGAGAAGTAAGGAAGAGGAGGAGGACTCTGAACCATGCTCCTCTGGCTCAGAACTGTCGGAGGAGGATTTCTCCCTCATCACCCGAGAGTTCAAGAAGTTCCTCAAGATGAGGAATCAAAGAAAAAAAGACAGCTCCTCCTCCAGGCATCAGAAGAAAAATTATTCTTCTGACAGGTATGCATCTAAACCTAACAAACATCGTTCTTCTGATATTATTTGCTTTGGATGCAATAAGCCAGGACACGTCGTGGCCGACTGCCATCAAAGCAGAAGAGAAAAGGGGAAAGGAGAGGAGCTCAAATCCTCCAGAGATAAGAAGAAGGAGCGGAGCTACATCGCAAGAAGGCCAAAGACACTAAGTGAGTCTGATTCCTCAGACTCCAGTGATGATGAGGAAGCCTACTTCGGGCTGGTGGGTCGCTCGGACTCAGAAGGAGAATGCCCCCCATTTATTGGGAAGGTAAAAGCTCACACCCCTCTCTCCGACTCCGACTCTGATCCTGAGTCTCAGGATGATAAACCTGAGGATGGCCCTTCAGCCCGTGAAGCTGAGCTCCTCGAGAAGTATGAGCTTCTGCTCAACACTTTCGATGAGTGCCGAAAGAGACTGAAGGCTGAGAAGAAGGAAGTAAAATTCCTTAAGGGTGAGTGTGTATCCCTAAGGGAAGAGGTCACTAGCTTGATTTCTCTCCGACAGGAACACCTTGACCTGACTTCCAAGCATTCAGAGTCTTTGAAGCTCCTTGATCTAAAGCAGGAGGAAGTCAACAAGTTGGAAGAACTACTTGCGGCAGAAAGGAAGATCGTCAAGAGCTTCTCCATGCCAAAAACAGTTCTTCCAGTCGTTGATACCTTCTCTGCTCAGGCCAAAGGAGCTGGCTTGGGGCATATAGGGGTACCTGGTTCTTCATCTAGGAGAAACAAGAACCAGAGGAAGAATAAGGCCGCCAAGAAGGCCTCTGCTGATGAAAAGGGTAAGGCTCCTCTTAGTCCTGCTGCGTTCAGAAAGCCTGGCTTTCCTTGCAACCAACACGACTTTGAGTCAACATTTGGGCATCATTTCCGGCCCTCGGTTGCAAAGCCAAAGAGCCGGTATGACGGTTGGAACTTTCCCCGGAACTTCGGTGAGAGTGCCTTCAAGGCACCTTATGAGGAAATCCATATAGGAAATTATGGTCCGTTCTCTAGCGGCCATAATGGAAAGCAGGCACCAAAAGCCAAGCCTGTTATACAGAAGGTGACAAAGTCATGCGACTGTTGTCACCATGAGGCCTCCACCTCCAGATCCAAGGCCCCAGCAGTACCCACCGTTCCCAGGGTAAGGCAGGAGCCTAGGAAGAGGTACAACAGATTTGACTGTTGGTGTTGTGGCAAAGTCGGTCACTTTGCCGTGGATTGTTGGTTTAATCCAAGGAACTACGAGACTCCCCATGTTAGCAATGCGAGACCGACCACTCGTAGGGTTAACCAACCGAGGGGGAGTGTGCTAACCAGGAATCTAGGACCCAAGTTCGATTGGGTTCCTAAGGCAAATTAATTTTGTTTTGCAGGAATGTCCAAAGGCCACCAAAACGCCGATCTGGTATTTGGACAGTGGATGCTCCCGGCATATGACCGGGACAAGAAGCCTGCTGCGTGATTACACTCCAGTCAAGAATGGACCCAAAGTCATCTTTGGAGGGTCAGATCGAGGAGTCACCAGAGGTTATGGTATGATTTCCAACGGTATAATCTCTATCACCGACGTGGCTTATGTTGAAGGGTTAAACCATAACCTGATCAGTGTAAGTTAGTTATGTGATAAAGGTTATGACGTTAAGTTCTACAAGGATAAATGTCTGATAATTTCACGTACCTCTTCTGAAACGGTATTATCAAGCATTAGGAGCAGAAATATCTTTTGTTTAGATTTTCTCAGTTTAGATTCATCTACCCCCGTATGCCTTGTGGCAACAGGCAGTCCATCTCTTTGTGAACAATGGTACAAGAGATTGACACATATTAATTTCAAGACAATTAGTATGCTATTTTCTAAGGACTTGGTAAGGGATGCTCCCAGTATCAAGTGCATCAAAGATAGCCCATGTCCTGCATGCCAGATGGGCAAACAGACTCGGGCTACCTTTAAGAGCATCGCTGACAAAGACTCTTCCCGATGTCTTTACCTTTTGCATATGGACTTGTTTGGTCCAATGAAAGTTCATAGCTTAGGAGGCAAGTCATATACGCTAGTGATAGTTGATGATCATTCTCGGTTTACATGGGTGTTCTTTTTGAAACGAAAGTCAGATACGTTTGACATCTTCACTAATTTTGTCAAGCAGGTTCAGAACGAATTTAACTGCTCCGTGGTCAAAATCAGAAGTGACCATGGAACAGAATTTGAATCTGGTGCAATGACAGAATTTTGTGAAGAACAAGGTATCTTTCATGAGTTTTCCTCCCCGTGCACTCCTCAGCAAAATGGAGTTGCGGAGAGAAGAAATAGAACTCTCATTGAAGCCTGCACGACAATGTTGAAAGATGCTTCTCTCCCGGAATACTTCTGGGCAGAGGGTGTCAATACGGCATGTCATGTACAAAACCGAGCATTGATCAACAAGCATCATCGTAAGACGCCCTACGAGCTACTGAAAGGCAGGAAACCAACCATGTCCTACTTGAGGATTTTTGGTTGCCGATGCTATGTACTGAATAATGGGAAGTACCCGCATACTAAATTCGGTGAAAAATGCTTCGAAGGCATATTCATGGGCTATAGTTCCCATAGTCGGGCATATAGGGTCTTCAATAAGAAAACCCTAGTGGTACAATAATCAATAAATGTTGTATTTGATGAAGGAAGTTTGCTTAACTACAATTCTTCCAGTAGTATTCTTGAAGATGCAGGTGCTAGACTTGAACAGCTGAGTCTGGATGAGACCCCTAAAGATGACGCTCCCAAGTACGTCAAAGTTTCCACCTCCACGTCATCTGAAAATGTTGAAGATCAAGATGGAACAAATCTCTTAGAAGAAAGAGAAGCCCAAGAAGTAGTTGAAGCTCCAGACGCCAGACTTCTAGAGCTCCGGCACGTGAGAGATCATCCTAGAGATCAGATCATCGGGGATCCTCATGTTGGTGTCAGAACTCGAAGAGGTACAGTTAACGAAGTATTGCATCTTAGCTTCCTGTCATAGGTTGAGCCAAAGAAGTTCGACGAGGCGAACAAGGATGCGGCATGGATTCTGGCCATGCAAGAGGAACTACATCAATTCGAACGTTGCAAGGTTTGGATGCTGGTTCCCAGACCATACAAGCAGAATGTGATTGGCACGAAGTGGATCTTCAGAAACAAGCTGGATGAACATGGTGTCATCGTAAAGAACAAGGCCAGGCTGATGGCTCAAGGTTACAGACAGGAGGAAGGGATTGACTTCGACCAGACCTTCGCACCAGTAGCAAGGCTCGAGGCAATCAGGTTGTTCCTGGCGTATGCTTCACACAAAGGATTCACAGTCTATCAAATGGATGTGAAATCGGCATTCCTGAACGGAGACCTGAAAGAGGAAGTATACGTCGCTCAACCCCCAGGTTTTGTCGATCCTACTTATCCCAATCACGTTTATTTTCTTAATAAGACCTTATATGGGTTGAAACAAGCTCCACGAGCTTGGTATGAGACTTTATCTAGTTTTCTTCTTGAGAACAAGTTCTCCAGAGGTAAAATAGATAAAACATTGTTTCTCAGGGAAGTCAAAGGCAAGATTTTGCTGGTGCAAATCTATGTCGATGACATAATATTCGGCTCAACGGATAACAATCTTTGCAAAAAGTTTTCTAAACTTATGCAAGGAAAGTTTGAAATGAGCAGTATGGGAGAGCTCAAGTATTTCTTAGAACTTCAAGTGAAACAGTCTGAGGATGGAATCTTCATCTCTCAGACGAAGTTCACAAATGAACTCCTTAAGAAATTCGGTATGGAGAGTGCAACCTCTATGATGACTCCAATGGGATCCACCATGTCTCTGGATAAGGATGAGAAAGGTAAACCTTTCGATGAAACCAAATACAGAAGCATCATTGGATCCCTGCTCTACCTTACTGCCAGTCGACCGGATATTATGTTCTCCACATGTGTCTGTGCCCGATATCAGGTGAACACTAAGGAATCTCACTATGTCGCCGCAAAGCGAATTCTGAGATACCTTAAAGGTACTCCTAATCTTGGCTTGTGGTACCCGAGAAACAATGATGTCGAGCTAATAGGCTTTTCAGATGCTGATTTTGCAGGGAGCAGGGATGACAGGAAAAGCACCTCCGGGACGTGTCAATTCCTCGGTAGGAGGCTTATCTCATGGAACAGCAAGAAACAGAATTGCGTTGCAACCTCCACAACAGAGTCAGAGTATATCTCGGCAGGAAGCTGTTGCGCACAACTTCTATGGATCAGAAACCAGTTAGCCGACTACGACCTTCAGTTCAAGGAAGTACCCATGTACTGCGACTCCTCCAGTGCAATTGCCATTGCCAACAATCCGGTGTCGCACAGCAGAACGAAGCATATTGAAGTACGCTACCACTTCATTCGGGAGCACGTGGAGAACAAGGATATCTCTCTCTGTTATGTCCCCACGGACAAGCAAATTGCTGATATATTCACAAAGCCCCTAGACGAGGCCAAGTTCAATATTTTCAAGACTGAATTGGGGATGCTCAATTATGACGAATGAAGACTACAGAGGCTCCAGGCCCGTGCAAGAACTGAGGGGGAGGAAAGGGTAAAACGCTACAGACCCCGATTTGTAGAAGCCGAAAAGGGGGAGATTACCCTCTCGGCTAAGGCTAAGGTGGCTCCAAGCTCGCTCCCAAGAAATTGGTATTGGTAATGGATAACTCACTCAACTCTCTTTTCAGTTTATGGTTTTCATTCTCATTTGCTCTATTCACCTTAGCTTGTAGGGTTTAGGCTTCTTCAAATAGGGGGAGATTGTTGGGTATTGTATCCACAATGCACCTGATTTGAAGAAGCCCCTGGACAAGCTAAGGTCAATAGACTATGTATTTGATAAAATCCTTCTAGTTGTGCTTACAGTTTTTCCACGCTAAGTGCACACCAATGTCAGGGTGCAGTAGGTCAATATACACGGGTCTGCACGACGTAATCCCTCGTTGAGTAGATCAGTGTGTTGGCCTACGTGTACTCTCTCTATTGGAGTGCACTTATTTTCAAGCACAGGGCTGTAAATATGCAGGAGCAGACAAGGAGCAAGGATGGGTCAAGGAGCATCTCATGGGTGGAAAGACGAAATTTCGTCTAAGTTAGAATCGACGAGAATCACCAAGTGATTCTCGCCGATTCGGCGAGAATCACTTGGGATTCTCGCCGATTCGTCGGGAATCAGAGGTTGATTCTCGCCGAACTCGATCCAGCAACTTCTAAGCAAGCACCTCTGCGTCTAAGTAAGAATCGACGAGAATCACTTAGTGATTCTCGCCGATTCGGCGAGAATCACTAGTGATTCTCGTCGAATCGACGAGAATCACTGGTTGATTCTCGCCGTCTCGACCTGGCTTAAAGCAGTGCGTGCAACCAAGGCAAATTCGACGAGAATCATCTTTGATTCTCGCCGAATCGTCGAGAATCACCTTTGATTCTCGGCGACTCGGCGAGAATCACTTTCGATTCTCACCGATTTTGACTTGGCGTTTTTCTGGAACTTCCTGAACCGGATTCTGCCACTGTTAAATTTCTAGACCGGGATTTGGGGATTTCTTTTGTGGGTCCCACAAACGGTCTTATTGGAGGTAGCTACAGTATTTATACTCGGGTATTTTGAACGGAATACCTACACAGAAAGAAGCCGAGCAAACGGAAACCCTAATATCGCGAAATCTCTCCGCCGCCTCCGTCGCCGCTCGCGCAAGTCCGTCACCGTCGCTGATCGCTCTTCTTCCCGATCTCCGGCGATAGAAGCTTAGCAAAGCTTGTGTCTCACGTGTCTATCCAGAGATCTCTTGTCTCTCGATTTGTTGACCGGGAAAAACTCCCCCGTCCGAATCGATCGAGACGACCGATCCTAGAGTGACCGTTGGTAGACCGAGTTTGCTTCGCTACGAAGTTTGGATCTCCGAGTTCAGCAGCCGCTCATCATCGTAGCCGCCGATCTCGAAGCTAGCCGCCGCTCGTGTGCCGCCGCCGGTTCCGGGGAGATCCTCTCCAAGAGAGGCCGAGGTTGTAGACTCTTCATCGACTTCAAGAACACGTCGTCGAACGAAGAGGAACACCGTAGTCTCCAAAAGAAGTTTGTATCTCGCGTACATTCTATATTTTCTTTTGTTGTAAAGGAACTTTTGTTCCGTGTTGTAAGGGTTGAGTGCAACCCGTTTTGTGGGAGTGTTGACTCTCACGTGTGGAAGGGTTCCTTCCGGTAGTGCAGGGATTGAATTTCAATCCCGTTGGAGAAGTGACCGAGTCGTCCCTTGTTGGGGAGATAGGTCGAAGGGGGAAAGTGGATGTACACAAGTCGGGGAACCACTATAATTTGCCTGTGTATTCTGTGTGCTGTGCTTTCTATTTTTATTGTGCAGGTACGTTCGTAAATTCCGCAAAAGCGCTACTCGTCACCTATTCCCCCCCCCATAGGTGCACATAGCTGACACTAGGTGGACTTTCACTTAGAGATCGTCCTCTCCCATCTGCCAAACAAAGCACATGTGAGGCGCTTGCTGGCATTGATGAATATGATCGGGAAGACCATGAATTCAACAGCTTTTGCTTGAAGGAAAATCCCCAGGATTCTTCCAAAGCATACCTCTTTCTTACTGTTTTTCTTCTTTATCAAATAAAAGAAGATCTTGCCCCAATCAACGTGACGCTTGTTGACCACTGTGCTCATGACAAGGAATTGGTATCTTGTTATATAATCGTGCGCGGAGTGCTTGCCCATCAACACTTTTCCCACAACGTCCGCCAAGAACTGGTAGGCGACAGAAAGCTATTTCTTTAACAACTTATTAGGGTTACTCCCAGTAAACCCCATCAGATTCAGCATCGAACCAAACTCATCAGAATCTATATCCAAATCTTCTTCTCCATTGACCAACTCAAAAATCTCAGAAATAACGGCGGGGGATAAAGAAACAACATTACTCCCGATATTCCCTGTCAAGGTATTGTCCTCAGAAGCAGAAGAAGTATATACCCATTCTTTAATCTCTGTTGCATGCAGTTTGATTCTCCTGGTCATAAAATCCTTTAGACCCAGCTCTTCTAGAAGTTCCAGAATGTAAAGAAATATAGGATCAGAATGCTGAAATGAATCAAAGTCCATATCAAAGACTGTATCGAATTTCATTGCAGCAACGGTGCTCGCTGGAATCGTAATTGATTACCTGCAAGAGAAACAACCAGCGATCAAGTGCAACATGAACTGAAAGCGCGGGACGGAGGTCGAAGAAAACCTAGATATAGGGTTTTCCTGAATATGAATCGACAAACTCCGTTCCACGAAAATGAAAACAGTTCTCCAAACTGAGGTCAACGAAATAAATTATAGATAAATAATTCGTCGATCTCATCCAGAAGAAACGAAAACAGTTCGTCGAACTCCGTTCGACGAAATATCTTCTGAAGCAAAGTTCGTCGATCTCAGGTCGACGAAAATTGTTTCCACACAGAGAATTCGTCGATCTCCGTTCAACGAGCATCTCTCAAACTTTCCCTAATTCGTCGAACTCCGTTCAACGAACTCTGGAGAATTCGTCGAATGTAGACAGAAACTAATTTAACTCTTCTCCATTGATCATTCCCAGTTGATTTATAAAAAACAGATGATTTTTCTCATCCAAGGGTTTGGTGAAAATGTCTGCTCTCTGTAAATCAGTAGGAATATGGATTAGATTAATTTTCTTTTTGTCTACATTATCTCTAATGAAATGATGTCTTATATCAATATGTTTAGTCCTACTATGGTGAACTGGATTCTGTGCTATAACAATAGCACTAGTGTTATCACAAAATAATGTTGAATTATTTAAGTTGACACCACAGTCTATGAGTTGGTTTTGTATCCATAACATTTGTGAACAGCAGCTGCCAGCAGCCATATATTCTGCATCTATAGTTGATGTAGACACAGATGTTTGCTTTTTTCAAAACCAGGAGACAAGTCTCATACCCAGGAACTGGCAAGTTCCAGAGGTACTCTTTCTGTCCACTCTACATTCAGCATAGTCAGCATCTGAGTATCCAGTTAACTCAAACTCTGACTTTACAGGATACGAGAGTCCTAGATTTGGGCAACTTTTTATATATTTCAAAATTCTTTTTAGGAAAAATAAGGTGAGATTCTTTGGGGTTCACTTGGAACCTAGCACAAAGGCATGTGACAAACATGATATCAGGCCTGCTAGCTGTTAGGTATAATAGGGATCCAATAATTCCCCTATAAAGCTTCTGATCTACAGGTTTCCCTGCTGCATCAGAATCCACTACAACATTGGTAGCCATAGGTGTTTTCATTCCTGAAGCATCACCCATCCCAAACTTCTTAATAAGCTCTTTAACATACTTAGCTTGGGAGAGGAAGATACCATCAGGGAGCTGCTTCACTTGGAGACCAAGGAAGTAGGAAAGCTCACCCATGCTACTCATCTCAAATTTGGAATGCATGAGGTCAGCAAACCTCTTGCACAATTTGGGATCAGTAGACCCAAAGATGATGTCATCCACATATATTTGTACTAATAAAATTTGGTCCTTATGATGTCTAGTGAAAAGAGTTTTATCTATGGTTCCTCTTGTAAATTTATGATCTAAAAGAAAGCTTGCTAAAGTCTCATAACAAGCTCTTGGAACTTGCTTTAAACCATAGAGAGCTTTATGCAATTTAAACACAAAAGAGGGTTGAGTTAGAGAGATAAAACCTGGAGGTTGTTCCACATAAACCTCTTCTTGAAGCACTCCATTCAAAAATGCACTCTTGACATCCATTTGGGAAACTTTGAATCTCCTGTGAGCTGCACAAGCAAGGAATATTCTTATGGCCTCTAACCTTGCAACAGGGGCAAAGGTTTGGTCATAGTCAATTTCTTCCTCTTGCCTGTAGCCCTGAGCAACAAGCCTAGCCTTGTTTCTCACAATGTTTCCTTAAGCATTCAGCTTATTTCTTTAGACCCATTTGGTTCCAATAACTGGGTAGTTATGAAGTCTTGGAACCAAATCTCAAACTCTACATCTCTAAAACTGGTTTAGTTCCTCTTGCATTGCAATGATCCAGTGGGGATCTTGCTCAGCTTCATGGATGTAGAGAGGTTCAATTTGAGAGAGAAAACAGGCATGCATCAAGTCTTGGTTGATTTGATTCCTTGTCTGTACACCTGCTGAAATGTCTCCAATCACTTGAGATCTGGGGTGATCTCTAAGTGTGATAAGATCAGTGGGTGGAGTTTGTTCAGCAACAGCTTCTATAATTAGTTCCTCTTGAGGAATGTTATTAGCTGTTGAGGGAAGTTCAGCCACTTCCACTTGATTTTCTTCTTCACTGTCTTCAGCAACCTGTGGAGAAGGATGGGTTGACACCTCTTGGGTAAGGTTTAGTCCATCCATAGACTCACACAATAGTGGAACCTGCAAAGAGCTTTTGATAGAAATCTCTTTCTCCTTATAAGATATGTTAGCTTCATCAAAAGATACATGCACTGACTCTTCAATTTTAAGAGATGATTTATTAAAAACCCTATAGGCCTTGCTTACTTGGGAGTATCCTAGAAAAATCCCTTCTTCAGCCTTAGCCTCAAACTTTCTAATGTATCTTTTGTTGTTTGTGTGAATATAACATATACAACCAAAAACTTTAAAATATGTGATTTTAGGTTTCTTTCCTTTAAACAACTCATAGGGGGTCTTATTTTTCAGCTTATATATGAGGCTTCTATTCAGGACATAGTTAGCATTGTTTACAGCTTCTGCCCAAAAGGATAGAGGCATGTAAGCATCTGCCAATAATGTACCTGCAGCTTCAATGAGTGTCCTATTTTTTCTTTCAGCTACCCCATTTTGTTGGGGAGTTCTAGGAGCAGAGAAGCACTGCCTGATACCTTCCTTCTCACAGAACTCATGCATAAGAAGAGAGTCAAACTCTGTGTCATGATCACTTTTGATCAATGCAACATGAGTAGAAAACTCAATCTGTATGGTCCTAAGAAAATCTGTAAGAACCTTGAATGTATCTGACTTAGTTCTCAGAAAGGCCACCCAACTGAATCTGGAGAAGTCATCAACAATTACTAAAGTGTAAGACTTACCTCCTAGGCTTTGTACTGCAATGGGTCCAAATAGGTCCACATGAAGCAAATATAAAATCCTAGGTGAATCACTCTTATTAATAGATTTGAAACTAGTTTTAGTTTGCTTGCCTAATTGACAAGCCCTACATAGGTTTTCCTTCTTGTAGGGACCAGAAGGTAAGCCTATAACAAGGTTGTCTTTAGATAAACTAGCTATATTTTTAAGGTTTACATGACCTAACCTTCTATGCCACAACTCATTTTGGTTACTAGTGATATTGAGTAAACGAACATCAGTTTTGACAGAAATAAAATCTACTAGATATATGTTACCTTGTCTAATTCCAATTAAAACAGTTTTGTTTTCATTATTAATAATAGAATAGGAGGTAGAGTTAAAGTGTACCTGATAACCTTCATCACATAATTGGCTTATGGATATTAGGTTATGTTTGAGTCCTCTTACATATGTTACTCTCTTGAAAGTAACAGTTCCAATCTTTACTGCTCCATATCCTTCAGACTGGCCACTATTTGAATCACCAAAGATCACCTTTGGTCCTAGCTTGAACTTGTAATTAGATAGATTGTCTTTGCTGCCTATCATATTCTTGGAGCAACCACTATCCAAGTACCAGGTCTTACTCACCCTTGGACAGCTCTTCACCTGTAATGAAAAGCAAAAATTAATTGTTCTTGACCCAGGTTACCTTGGGTCCTTTATTTTGTTGAAATGAAAAGCTGGATATAACTGACAAAGTAGGTTGAGATTTATAACCTAAGGGGTGATATCTCCTAGGTGGAATAACCCAATCAGCTACTGGAGTGAATGTTTTATTAACTGGCTTAGAATTTCTATAAGAGAAATGATTTATGTTTGGTCCTTCTGGGTTCGATGAGTTTCTGTAAGTTCGTCGACCATAGTTCGACGAATAGGGCTGAGATCGTCGATCTCTGCTCAGAGAATGACAATAGTCATTTTCTGCGCCCCATGTTCGTCGATCTCTGCTCGACGAACCATACAAAGTTCATCGATCGCAGTTAGACGAGTTGTTATTACTGAAGTTTGCGTTCAGTGTTCGTCGATCTAGGTTCGACGAACGGGCCACATTTCGTCGATCTAAGTTTGACGAATGCTGCTGAATCTTGTTTTTATTAGCTGTTTTCTGATTTTTATTGCTCTTGTCTATGGGTTTTGGATTGTTTTCAGATATTGCTTTGTCTATTGTCTTCTCTTTTCCCTTGGCAAAAACAAATTTAATGGGTGTTGCAAGGATATTTTTCTTAATTATGGGGGGCAAATCTGATGATGCACCCAAGCCCAGCTTGTCATTTAATCTGACATTTACTATGCTTGTTATGTCCATCAGCTTGAGACTTCTTCCATTGGGAGATTGCTCAAGTTGTTTAGCCTCACATAAATCAGATTTTAATTTAATTATTTGCTCATTTGCTAAAGTTAGTTGATCTTTTAGTTTAAGATTTTCTGAGTTAACAGATTCAAGGTTTCCTAGTTTTTCCCTAAGGGCTTTTATTTCTTTCTAACTGGAGTTGTTGATTTCTGTTCAGCTGCTTCTCTTGATTTAATCAACTGCTCATAAGACTTTAGTTTGCCTAGCAGAGATTTAGTTGATATCTCATTTAGGCTTCTGGCTTCTTTGATAGGCCAGATTCTTGAGTCCCAAGAGCTAGGGAAGCACATCAAGATTTTGTCATTCACCTCTGTAAGGGTGATATCTTTATCCAAGGTTTTAAGCTCATTGATGATTGAGCTCAACCTATTGTACATTTCAGCAACTGATTCAGCCTCATCCTTCTTAAAATTCTCATACAGGGATATGAGATTTGATCTCCTGTCTTTCCTTTCATCAGCTGAACCAGCTACCATTTGGTTGAGGGAGTCCCAAATGGC
This sequence comes from Platanthera guangdongensis, assembly GCA_039583875.1. NCBI lineage: Eukaryota > Viridiplantae > Streptophyta > Magnoliopsida > Asparagales > Orchidaceae > Platanthera > Platanthera guangdongensis. The sequence goes on from CM077150.1 coordinate 146,543,875, forward strand.
ATTGGCTGATGTACACTCAGCCACCTTCTGGAATATATCATCTGACATAGTCTGAGCCAAGATGTTCATTGCTTTTGCATCTGTAATTTTGGCTTTCCTCTAGGCTTCAGTATTATCTAGAGGAGGTACTGCAGTCATATTTGTAGAAGTACTTGGAGAAGCTGCAGGTGCTGGAGGTACTCCTGTTAAGATGGAAGCAAAGATATCTCATCAATAGAATTCATATACAATTTGATTCTTGCCTTCTAGATGACAAACCTGTTAAGATTGCATACTGGAGGTCTGATACTTGCATAATCTTTGTTTTGAGTCATTCTGTGAAGAAATAAATCTAATAAAGGAAACAAAACAATCAGATATAACAAGAGGGATCTTTATGGTTCAGGTGTTAGCCTGTGCAACCAACAATAACAAACCTCTTAAGGTGTGGTAGTTTAACCAACCTCGCTTTGATACCAATTGAAAGTGAAGGTTAGATCTGAAATACTCTAGAGGGGGGGGGGGGGGTGAATAGAGAATTGTGCTCTCTTACAAAATCTTTACAACTTTTGCTGTAATCCTAGGTGAACAAGTTAGAAAACAAAGTAATAAGCACAGCAACCTAACAAATCACAGAACACAGCCAAAACAAAAGAAAAAGGGCAACCAGACGACACAAGAAATTATAGTGGTTCCCCAACCTGGGTACATCCACTATTCTACCACCCTGGTAGGAATTCACTCAGATTTTTGATCAGTTGCCTGACACCAATGAGCTTTTGTTCAGGTGCTCAAAAACCAAAACCTCAAGTCTTTTGGTAGGAGACTTGCAACCAGGAATAATTTCGAAGGGACTTAAAACCCTATACAGAGGATGGAAAAGGTGATGGTGTCTTCTCTTTCTCAATAACAACTGAGAAGACTAGTGGATTGATTTCAACAGATTGCTCCCCCTGAGATCTTGAATGGATCAGGAAATCTGAAGCTCTGTTTTAGGGTGACAGGTCTTCAAAAAATTGATTGCCTGTACCAGAGATTGCTTCAGGAACTTCTTCGACAGATAGAATTATTGTTGTCCTTCTGAAGTTGTCCTGTAGGGTTGAAAGAAGAAGACTCATAATGGAGATTGAATGTTCTTCTTCTTCTTGATGATGATGTTCTCTGGGCTAGGCTGATTGCAGTGTGTAAAACTTTTGATTTCTGTAAGACTTCTTGAAAAGTAAGTCTTTCAGCAAGATTGCGTAATCTTTTCTTTTCTGACTAACTGACTGAAGAACAACACATTCGAAATCCTTTATCCTTGAGTAGTAAATGCAGTTGGCCTGGGAAGGAAGCGACAATCAATGAATTCCCTAACTGTCCCATGGAAAAATAACATGTAATAATCATGATCAATGCTCGTTCTAACGGTAACATTCCGAGAAGATTGAGTATTAATTACTCAGGAATCATCGCCAAGAAAACGGGACGGAAAACTGGAGAAGACCTAGTCTAGAATCGTTGAACGAAGAACAAAGATCTTCGAGCTGAGTTCATAGTTCGTCGAGCTGAGCTGATGAGTTCGTCGAGCAGACAATATCAATTAATCTTCAAGGGAAACTTGTCAATTTTGCTACAATCTTCGTCGAACTGACAATTATCATTCGTCGAACAGACAATCATCATTCGTTGAACAGACAATCATCATTCGTCGAACAGAGATCCAAATTCGTCGACCGAAGAATGATTGTGGACTTAGAATCTGAGAATTCTCTGGCTGAGAAGGATTCAAATAGTCGACCAGAATTCGTCGACCAAGGAATATGGTTCGTTGAGCTGAGATCGACGAACGTCAAGCATATTTCCTTGAACTGAAGATATCTCTAAGTCTTGAGTTTCTCTGGCAGTCTGGAGGATGGCTGATCCATAGGATGATGTTCTAAGGACAAACCCTAGACTCTAGGACACAACCAATGACCCTGACTATATAAGGTGGGTCAAAGACATCCTAACTCAGTGAACCTAGCCCAAATCCAAACTAGGGATCCAACAGGGTCAGTTCTCCTTTGCTTTCTTTGTTGTTTTGCTTGTAGGAGAGAAGTAGGTGCATGATCACCCCTTCCCCAAGGGTGAACTCCACAAGAGACCGAGTTTTTAGTTTTGGTGCGGTGAGCGTGGAAAGTGATCAGTATAAAAAATCTTCAGCGAGCTCGATGACAGGAGGACAAGGATCTGAAAGTCCGGACTCGCCACCCCTCCACCTCTGGCCATGATGGGAATGTTCGAAGACTTCAGGAACGAGGTGCTCAACATCATCAAGTTTGCACTCGGCACGCGGGACGAGTGCTCGACCCCAGCTGCCCAGATCGCTGCCGCCCCATCTCTGGGAGAGGACGCCCCCGGTAGGCGAGCTTGGAAGGAGGTCACCGAGGAAGGAAGTGGATGCGAGCTCCCCGGGCGTGAGCTCTTCCCCGGCTCGATAAGCTAAGGTCGCATCGGCGAGATGGGCACGCGAGACACTCCAGCTCACCCGGCAGGAGGGGGCAGCCCCTTCAGCGAGTTGGTCTCCTCTGCCCCAGTCCCGGAGGGGTTCAGGGAACCCGAAATGTCCTACTACATCGAGAAGGGGGACCCGGTCCAACAAGTCTAATGGTTTGAGGATGTGGTTTCGATCCGGCAGATGTCGGATGGCTTCAAGTGTCGAATCTTCGCCACCACCCTCAAGGAGAAGGCGAGGGAGTGGTTTCACCAGTTGCCGGTCAGCTCCATCTACTACTTCGAGGACCTGCGCTGGGGGTTCATGCCGAGGTTCGCTACCTCGAAGAGGAGGAAGAAGGAGTCGGAGTCCCTATTCCACATCAAGCAGGGAGTGAATGACACCTTGGGGAGCTATGTTGACCGGTTCCAGGAGGAGGTCACCCAGGTCCAGGAGATGCCGGGGTACAACCTGATGATGGCTTTCACCCTGGGGTTGCAGCAGGATTTCTTTGGGATGAAGTTGAAGAGAATCCCCCCTCTCCTACGAGGAGCTGATGGAGAGTGCGACAAGAGAAGTTGACGTGGAGGTGTCGAATCCAGAGTTTGACCGAAAGCTGGCCAGGTGGGCCACGAAATAAGAGAAGGAGCCGAGAGGTGGAAGAGGGCAGGAGGAGAGGAGAGCCGAGCACCGGTAGATGGAGCAGAGGAAGCTCTAGGGGCAGCAACAACCTAGGTGGGGGCGTCAGGAGCCGGACAGTCGATTGGGCTGGAGGCCCGAGTGGCAAGACCAGGGGCCATGAAGAGGATACCACGGAAGGGACTACCACCAGGGGGCCAGGATCAGTTCCACCCCCTGGGTTGGAGGCAGGCACAGAGACCTCCACTCCCTAATCAAGACCAGGCTATGGCCATAGCCATGGGGGAGAGGAGGAGAGCAGCACAAAGGAGGAGGAGAGAGGTAAGGGTGGAGTTGCCCTACTGCGATTTCCATCAAGAGGAAGGGTACGCTACGACCACATGCCTGGAGTTCCTAGAGATGAGAGGAAACTGGGAGCAGCAACAGCAACAGGGGCGCCAGGAGGTGAGGATCGAGGAGGTCTTTCCTCAAGTGGAGGAGGATCGATGTGAAGACCGGGTGGACGTCGGGACCCGAGGATGGATCAGAGTGATCCATGGAGGGGTGGGGGTTGAGGCCGCTCGTATGGCGAGCCTTCACACCATGTATCGTCGGAGCGTTGGCTCCACTTCCCAGACCCCACCCCGGAGGAGAAGATTACCTTCTTAAGGGGTGACATGCCGGATCATGAGGATCCCTTTTGCGATGCGCTGGTCATCCAGACAACTATCAAAAATTTCACCGTCTCCCGAATCCTCATCGACAACAGAAGCTCCGTCAACATCAACTTCAAGAAGGCGTTCGACGCAATGAAGGTGGAGGAGAAGAGGGCGCTGACCTCAGATGGGCACTTGTTCGAATTTTTGGGGGAGAGGAAGGAGGTAGAAGGATGAGTGGGGCTCCATGTCTCCCTGGGGGGGGGGGGCAGTCCCGGAACTGCAGGTTTGTCATCGTGGGTGCCCCCAACAGCTACAACGCCATCTTTGGGAGGCCCCTCATCAGCGCCTTCCGCTGCGTCCCTTCGTCATTCCATCAATGCTTGAAGTTTAACGCCGAGGGGATCCAGGTCCGGGTCTGTGGTGACCCCAAAGTAGCAAGGGAATGCTACGTCACCGTCGTGAACTCCATCTCTTAGCAGGAGGGAGCTGAGGAGATGGAGCGGAGGATGTAGGAGGCAGAGTAGGAGGCTGGTAGGGAGGAGATGGAGGTGGAGAGCGGCACCGTGGTAGAGTTGGCAGGAGGAGACCAGGAGGAGTTGGCCGAGGCAATGACCGTGGAGGAAGAGGTGGAGGTGGAGGTCTTCGTCCCAGAGGAAAGGGACATCGGAGAATAGGGGGAGAAGTCCAGGCTGGAGGCTGCAGAAGAGGTGGTGGAGCTGGAGGTTCTCACCCTTGGAGGCAGGGTGGAGAAGGTTTGCGTCAGCGGAGGGCTGACCCTGGAGGCTCAAGGCAGGATGCTGGCGTGCATCCAGAAGAACGTGGACATCTTCGCATGGAGCGCCGCAGAGATGTAGGGGGTTGACGTGGATGTGGCTTGCCACCGCCTCAACCTGGACCCGGAAGCACGCCCCGTCCAGCAGAAGAGGTCCACCGCGGATAAGCTGACCGAGCCCATCAGAGAGGAGGTGACAAAACTTCTCAAGGCCGGCTTCGTATCCGAAATCCAATACCTCGGCTGGGTCTCCAATGTATTCATGGTTAAAAAAGAAGACGGTCGGTGGCGTATGTGTATCGACTTTTCTTCGCTTAACAAATCATGCCCTAAGGGCTATTATCCCTTGCCTCGGATCGGCGTGCTGGTTGATTCAGCCATCGATTTTTCTGTAATGAGCTTTTTAGATGCGTTTTCAGGTTACCACCAAATCAGGATGCACCCCCCGGACGTCAAGGATGTCTCATTCATCACGGTGGATGGGTGCTACTGCTATAAAATGATGCCATTTGGGCTGAAGAACGCCGGGGTGACCTACCAAAAGATGATGGACAGGGTATTCAAGGGACAGAAGGGGAGGAACCTGGAAGTGTATGTGGATGACCTCATAATCAAGAGTCAGGAAATGACTCTCACCTCCAGGACCTAGAAGAGACCTTTGCCACCCTGCGCAAGTACATGATGCGATTGAACCCCCTGAAGTGTGTCTTCGGGGCCAGTAGGGGAAAATTCTTGGGGCATCTCCTCACCCACACGGGGGTCGAGCCAAATCCTGAAAAAGTCAAGGATATTATGGAGCTAGGGTCGCCGCAAAATTCTAAGGAGGTGCAACGTTTGACAGGGAAGCTGGCAGGGTTAAGCAGGTTCCTCTCCCGGGCCGGGGAGAAGTGCTCCCCCTTCTTCAAAATACTAAGGGGGGCCAAAAATTGGAGTGGACCAAGGAGTGCGAAGAGGCATTCGAAGCTCTTAAGATGCAGTTGACGCAGGCTCCGTTTCTCCAAGGGCCGAAGGAGGGGGAGGACATATTTTTGTATCTCGGGGTCAGAGCGGAGGCCTTGAGCTCTATCATAGTGCATGAAGAGGGGAAGAGGCAGCTCCCCATATACTATGTAAGTCGAGTCCTGAGGAAGGCCGAAATTCGAAATCCGATTTTGGAAAAACTGTCCTTCGCCCTAATCACCTCGGCCCGGAGGCTTTGGTCCTACTTCCAAGCACACTCCATCCAAGTGGTGACTGACCATCCCCTCTGCAACATCTTCGAGGGGGTGGAGAATTCAGGTAGGTTGGCCAAGTGGTCGGTAGAGTTGAGCGAGTTCGACATCTCCTTCATCCCCCGCCTCTCGATCAAGGCCCAAGCGATGACCGACTTTTTGGCTGATTACGTAATCGAGGTGGCGGAGGAAGAGTTCACTCGTCTGACTCCATGGAAGGTGAAGGTAGATGACACCTCAGGGAGGCATTCCCTGGGGGTGGGGGTGATCTTGGAGAGCCCCTAGGGAACTAGAATTGAGAAAACGGTGGTGGTGCACTTCCCCATCACTAACAATCAGGCTGAGTACGAGGCCATGATAGCAGGGCTGCGCCTGGATAGGGAGATGGGAGTGTTGGACGTGGAGGTCCTCACTGACTCAATGGTGGTGTTGGGTACATTGAAATATATGTACCAGATTTGAAGAAGCCTCACCCTACTCAATGATATACATCAAGGTGTATTTGATATACTTTGAGGTTATTTGTGTAGGTTAAGTAACTGCAGGATTGCAGGAAAAGTTTATAAGTCCATGTGTCGACACCTACAAGAAAAGTGTCGACACTTAAGAAGGCTTGTGTCGACACCTAGAGAAGCTGTGTCGATACTTGGAGTAATTGTGTCGACACCAGGAAGGGAGAGTCGACACTAGAGGAAATGTGTCGACACATACAGGCAGTGTCGACACACAGTGAAGAATCGTCTACATAATCAGTGTCGACACTTAGAAGCAGTGTCGACACCCAGAGAAACTTTATCGACACTCAGCGAACTTCAACAAAGTTTAAGTACAAGTGTCAACACAAAGGAGATGTGTCGACACTCAGCAAAGTTTCAACACATGAAGAATGTGTCGACACAAAGGAGATGTGTCGACACTCAGCAAAGTTTCAACACATGAAGGCAAGTGTCGACACAAAGGAGTTGTGTTGACACACAGCAGAAATCAACTAAGTATTGAAGAAGTTTTTGTGTCGACACATTCAATAAAAGGCTTATATCGACACTCAGGATCAGTGTCGACACATTCTGAAGAAGCAGTGTCGAGAAGCTGTTACAACAACACAAGGAGTTGTGTCGACACCATGAAGGCTAGTGTCGACACTCAGTCTACTTGTGTCGACACTTAATCTATTTGTGTCGACACATAAAGACTATCTGTCGCGACACTTTCAGACAGTGACAGAGATTTCAAGAAGTGACTGGATGACTTGACAGCTGCCATTTCAACCGGTCAACTGCAACTGTCAGAGCCAACAGAAAGTTGTTAGAAACCGGATCAGCCGGTTACCATGGAGGAAGAATATTTAAAGACCTTTCTCCTTCAGCAGAAGGTGTGAATATAGATTGACAACAATCAATCAAGAGATCTAACAACACAAAGAAGACCTTCTACAGAAGATCTAAGAAGTTGGAGAGAGCGAGCTCCTTCTAAAGAAGAGCAGCTGTTGAACCAGGCTGCAAAGTAAGATTCAGATTGAGATCTGAATCTCAAGACAGAAGTTGATTGAAGATCATCTTCAGGAGATACAACCCTACTTTGTTCTAATTCAAGAAGCTTTGAAGAAAGCCAAGGGAGGTTGATCTCTGCCTAGTTCTTCCAAGAACTCATCAAGAAGCCAGTCAACTCATCTCTCTCTTTTAGAGTTGTGGTTATATACTTTGTAAACTTTATTTTCTGTAGGATCCTAAGTGATCTGAGCTGTAAGCCTATTTTATAAAGGCTGAAGTATTGCTTTTGTGTCTGAGTGTAGGAGATTCTATTCTCTGAGTGTAGGCCTTGATTGAAGGCTGAGGTGGGGCTGTTTAGCCTGAGTGTAGGTCTTGGTGAAGATTGAGTGGTAGGGCTTTGTGCCTGAGTTGTAGGAGTGGGGTCACTCTGAGTTGTAGGAACCTGTTTGGGGTTCTGAGTTGTAAGATCTGAGGATCTGAGGAGAAGTGGAGAAGTTAGGCCAAATCTAGTACACTACTAGATAGGCGAAGAGGGAAAGTGGATGTACCCAGACCTTGGGGAACCACTATAAAAATCTGTGTACTCTGTGTGTTGATTAATTCTGTGATTGCTGTGTTATATGTGCTGAATTGCTGTAGAGAATTGCAAATACAGGTCTTATAATTCAGTGTTTCTGTCTTTAAAGTTAAAAAGATTAAGTTCACCTATTCACCCCCCCCCCTCTAGGTGATTAGGCACTAGTTCTTTCAAGTGGTGTCAGAGCCAGGTTCCTCAAAAAGGGACATAACAGTCTGAGTAAAATCCTGTAGGCAGAATCAGATTAATCAAGATTCAAGAAAATGGGTTCAACTGAGAATCACAAAGAGCTGGGGTCCATTAAATTGCCAATATGTAGAAAAGAGATATTTGACATTTGAAAAGAGAGGGTTAGACTTTTTATGGAAGCCTCTGACCCAAGAATATACATTACAGTCAAAGAAGGGTCATATGTGCCAATGAAAGTATCTGTTCTGGATGCAAATCAGAGAACTCCCAAAGACTATTCAGAAATGACTAAAGATGAAATTATTCTGGCCACTATGGACAAGAGGGCCCAGAATATTATTGTTAGTGCAATTGATGATACAACATTTCAGAATTTAATTCACTGTAAAACTTCTAAAGAAATGTGGGACACATTAATTGTCTATATGAAGGGATCAGCAGAAGTAAGACAAGACATGAAGTCTTTGTTAAATCAGGAATATGAAAGCTTCAGACAAGGAAAGTCTGATAGCTTTATTGAATGCTACAAGAAGTTCTATAGGATAGTAAATGAATTGATGTCCTATGGAAGAGAATTTAACAACTATGAGCTGAATGACAAGTTCTTAAGATCCCTGACTAAGGACTGAGATACCAAGATTTGTGTCATTAGGGAAATGGCCAAATTAGCTGATATACCTCCTCCAACCTTGTTTGGAAAACTGTTATCTTATGAGATGCAGTTAATGGTTAGAAAGGAGGAAGAGAAGACTACTAGAGTGGAGCACAAGGAAAGAGTTGTGGCCTTCAAGACTGAAGCCACTAGGAAATATAAAAGCAAGTCTCCATCTCCACCTCAAAAAGTTGATGAGGCTGAGACAGATGAGTCAGAAAGCAAGAATTCAGATAGCAGTGAAAGTGATGAAAACTTTGCTGCTTTTACAAGACATTTTAAAACGTTTCTGAAGAAGAAGCAGTGGAGGTCTAAGCCATCCACTTCACAGACAAAAGATGACTACTATCAGAACAGGAAGTCATCAAGGAATGACAGAAGAACACATGCATGTCAATGGGGGCACACGGCCGACCACACGGCCGTGTCTGTTGGAACACAGGCGTGTTAGGTCGAACACGGGCGTGTCAGATGCCCGTGTGTTTTTCGAGACGCGTCGATTTTAACGGCGAATGAGGGACACGACCCTGGACACGGGCGTGTCACAGGCCGTGTTCGGCCCAGATTCTGCATTTTAGATCTGGATCGTGGCCGTTCGTTTCTTTAATTCGGGATCCGACGGCTGGGGGCTGTTAGTGCTTGGATATACACGGGATTGGACCCTTGAAACCCTCATTTCACTTGAGAGGTTCTCTTTCTAAAGGATATAGAGAGAGAGGAGAGCAAAGGAGGAAGACGAAGCTTAGATCCGGTCTTTGGAGGAGCTTCGGAGCTCCAAATCGCGAACCGACTTCGGATCTACGGAGGCAAAGAGAGTGCGGTGCTTTTCATCCACTTACATTTCCATGGCGCCAAGGAAGAATGCTAGGGTAACGATTCTCTACTTGAGCATGTGAAGCTCTCCTTCTTTTACATAGGAAGCCCGCTCTCGCGAGTTTGCGGTGAGTTCGAGGCGTTCCTTCGGGTAGACATGAATAGTCCCTGTTGTGTAGAGTCCGTAATCGAGAACGGACATAGGCATGATGTGTGAAGCCTATCCAGACTTGTTGGTCTGGATCGGTGATGTTGCATTGCATAAATGCCGGAGAAGACTCCATGCAAATGTTTGTTTTTCGGGTTTTCTACGTGATAGATTGCAACAGGGAGCCTTGGGGATTAACACTAAGGTGCACCCGGAAAACTGGGCGAATGCGTGATCTTGCCAACTTGGTGGCCTGGGAGCCAACTTGAACATAACCGGGTTATGTGAAGTATGTGATGGAAACGGGACTCGGGAGAAGTTTGACCTGCGCATATGGCTTAAATTGTCATTGCGATGTGAGCACGGGTTAGATGGAACTGTACCCGTTCTATGTCGTTCGGTTAGAGCCGTTGGCATAGATGAGGGTCTTCGGCGGTCTATGGCTTAAATTGACGTGACCCATGCTGGGAAGACAAATTGCTCATATGTTTGGCCGTCAAAGTGGCGGTGGTGAGTCCGGAATGTCTATAGCTTAAATTGACGTGACATTGGCCGGTTCACCGAGAATGTGCCCTGAGTGCACGGGGTGTGTGGACGTGCGGGCCTACACCTGTGATGTAGTGATATTATTATATTGCTTGTTTATACTAATAAAATGTAAGAAAAGAGCATCGTCGCCCCGAGTTGGGGGCGGAATCGTTATAATTTGGTTAGCATTGCTGACCATTGCTTTTGTTTGCCGCCGTGCGGTGGATTGTGCTTGCAGGTGCTGCTGGACCGAGCGGTCAATAGCGGGCTAAAGCCCAAATTGCGAAGCCGGCCCTCGAAGGCCTAATTGGAGTGTTTTACTTGCTTTTGTTCATGTATGACCGGCCTGCGTGCCGTGGTATGCAAAACATGTAATATGAGTAAAACCATTTGTAAGGGCCTTAAGGCCAGTACTGGTGTATGTACTTCATTCCTATTTGGCTTGTTAGTGGACATTCATGCTTGTCGCTGGATTCTTTTGATTGCAACTTATAAAACTGCTTCCGCTAGAATGCTCTGTGTATGACGTTGTAATTGGTTGGATGGTTCCCATTGAGTAACCACCCGGTCTGTCTGTGGTATATGACGTCGGGCCCCGACCGGACCTACTGCTATATGCTAAGCGACGGATAGGGGGTGTTACAATTTGGTATCAGACTACTGATTTCGGTCAAGCTTACAATGAATTCGTGGGCGAATTCTTTTTAAGGGGTGGTGAGCACTTGTGTGCGCGTCATCATTATAACAACAAAAGAACCTATGAATGTCCACTTAGGAATGCAAATACACGTGTTTGGGGAACCTGTGTGTTCCTATAATTGCTGTTTGCAGTTTTGTTTGGTCGCTTAACAGTGTTTTGTACCACTATAGGTGACCGGAAGCGGTGCTGGGCCGTCGGACCATCCGGTTTCTGAGGCTTATAGTGCACCTGGTGATGTGCCTGCAACCCTTCCCTCCGCTGAAACCATAAGAATGGTGGTCGAAGCAGTGTTCGCTGCGATTGGAGCACAAAATGAAAGACGCGTGTGGTCCCCTATTATTCCAACGCCGGGTGATGTGATGGAGCAAACAACATTTATAGGACCTTTGGGGCAGCAGTTGAACATGCTCTTAGTGCAGGGTACGCACTCAGTTGAGGATTATTTGCAAGCGTTTCTGATGATAAGACGCTATCCAGGCTCTGAAGTGGAGAGCGAGCAGTCGATGGTCGATAGGTTTTATAATGGACTGTGTGACGAATTGCGAGTTCTGTTGCTAGGACCAAAGTTATTGGGTTTCCGAGCCTTGGTAGAATAGGCTAGATCTTTGAAAGAAGATTTGGCAAAAGTCAATCGGACGTCGGAGCTTTGGGTGCTAGACTCTCCAGATTTTGCAAAATCTGAATACCGAAGGAGGAGGAATAAGAAGTCTAAAATGTCTACTGGTCGGGCTCCATATGGTTGTTTAAAGTGTGGCAAGGAAGGGCACTTTGCCCGAGACTGACGGATGGGTGCTTAGAAGTTAAAGAAATCGGGGTTCAAAGTGCCGACTACTTCAAAGTCCGGCTATCAAAGGTTCATGAAGAAGTCTAGGACTTCGGGTCCAGCTCCTTCTTCTGGTGCTTCCGGGGAGACTACGGGTCGGACCCCGGGTGCATGCTTTACTTGTGGAAAGCCGGGGCACTTTGCCCGCGATTGTTGGAGCGGACATCTCAAGTCCGAGAAGAAGAACGCTATTGTGATGACAGGTACGGCTTAAAGTTATAGTAGTTTAACCTTAAATACTTGTTGCCCTTATGCTTGTTAGCTTAGAACCATCAGTGCTAAGCTTTGTTCTGATTTTCGGTTAATTCGGCGAGAGCATCGTTCGCTTAGGGAGCTTCGTATTCCCTATTAACCAAAGGATTTATATTGCGTGTTGGAGTACCTCCTTCGATGGCAAAGGACAAGTTGGATGTGTTGTTGCTCAATTGGTGTTCGATGCGCGCGGATAGAATCTGTGGCGTGAAGATTCGAATTGGGAATCAAGAGTTCGATCTGCAAGCATCGTTACTACCGTTGATGGAGTTCAACGTTATATTTGGCATGGACTGGCTCTCGGAGCAGCGAGCCTTTAATGATTACGGTAGCAAGGAAGTCAAGCTGGGAGCAGGTCGTGAGACGACTTTCACGGGCTTGAAGGGGGTCGAGCAAGACGTTGATGTCTGCTCTTCAGGTGGTGAAGGCGGTTCGTGCCGGTGCAGAACTGTTCTTTACATTAGTAGAGGTTGCAAAGCCTAAGCCCGCATTCGACAGTATTTTAGTGGTATCGGAGTACCCTGATGTGTTCCCTAGCGGTCTTCCTGGAGCCCCTCCGCAGCGGGAGAGAGATTTTACGATAGAGCTCGTACTAGGTGCAAAGCCTGTGTCACGCTCTCCATATCAGCTAACGCCTAAGGAAATGGCCGAGCTGAAGGGTCAACCGCAAGAGTTGTTGGAGCAAGGGTATGTGCGTCCAAGTTCTTCACCTTGGAGCACGCCGGTCCTCTTTGTTAAGAAGAAGGATGGAAGCTTGAGGCTATGTATTGATTATCGGGAGTTCAACAAGTTGACAGAAAAGAACAAGTACCTGATCCCCCGGATCGATGATCTTTTTGATCAGTTGGTCGGGTCGACAGTGTACTTAAAGTTGGATCTCAAGTCCGGGTACTATTAGCTGCGAATAAGGGAGAGTGATATCCCGAAAACAACGTTCAGTACGAGATACATGCATTACGAGTTTACGGTCATGCCGTTTGGGCTGACTAATACGCCGTCAGTGTTCATGGATTTGATGAACAGGATCTTTAGGGAGTACTTGGACCATTTTGTGATCGTCTTTTTCGATGATATTTTGGTGTACTCACAGAGTGTGGAAGATCACTTCAGGCATCTTCATTTGGTTTTGGAGACGCTAAGGAAGAATCAATTGTACGTCAAGTTCTCAAAGTGCGAGTTTTGGTTGTCCTCAGTGGCGTTCCTCGGTCATATAGTGAGTGGGGAAGGTATTGCAGTGGATCCGATGAAGATTGTTGCGATACAGAAGTGGCCTGAGCTTTCTACGGTAGCGGAAGTCCGGAGCTTTCGGGGGCTTGCCGGCTATTATAGGCGCTTCGTAGAGAACTTCTCGTGAATAGTATTACCTCTCACTACTTTGACGAGGAAGGCGCAGAAGTTCGTTTGGACGCCGGAGTGCGCGTGAGCTTTCGAGGAGTTGAAATGTCGGTTGAGCACGATGCCTGTACTAAGTTCGCTGAGTGGGACCGAAGGTTATGAGATTTATAGTGATGCTTCGGGCAGCGATTTGGGTTGCGTGCTACTGTAACATGGAAGTGTCATAGCTTATGGCTCGAGACAGCTGAAAGTGCGCGAGAGGAATTATTCAGTCCATGACTTGGAGTTAGTGGCCGTGATTTTTGCCTTGAAGCTGTGGAGACATTATTTGTACGGTGTGAAGATTGATATCTACACCGATCACAAGAGCCTGAAGTATATAATTGATCAGAAAGAGCTGATTATGCATCAGCGTAGATGGATGGAGTTCCTGGGGGACTATACATTTAAGATCCACTACGTGCCCGGTAAAAGTAATGCGGTTGCGGACGCGTTGAGTAGCCGGGCCCCAGATCAAGCCAATTGGCTATCGATCCATGATGAGCGGTTGGTTCGGGAGTTGGAGGCGTTGGAGATTGTTTGTGTAGATAAGCAGTCAAGTGCTGAAGCACTCTTGAATTGGACTGAAGTTCAATATGACCTGGCTGATCGGATTCATCAGGCTTTGGATTTGGATGACCACATGAAGCAATTCATGGTAGAGGCTCTGGATGGGTCAAATTCCCAATTCGTTGTGGAGGACGGATTGCTTTAGAAAGACGGTCGTCTTTGTGTCCCAAGCGTGGGCAGTTTGCGGGTGGATTTGTTGTACGAGGCGCACCATACCAAGTACTCGATTCACCCAGGGAGCACAAAGATGTACCGTGATGTTAAGAAACTGGTTTGGTGGCCGGGTTTGAAGAAGGTTGTGGCGCTCTATGTGGCAGAGTGCCAGACTTGCGCCTTGGTGAAGGCAGAGTGCCAAAAGCCTGGAGGATTGCTGAAGTCCTTTCCTATTCCGAAGTGGAAATTCGACGACCTCTCTATGGACTTTGTGCACGGGTTGCCAAGGTCGCGAAAGGGGAAACGACGCCATTTGGGTGGTCGTAGATCGGCTAACGAAGGTGTCGCATTTCATTCCGCATAGGAATGATGATCCGAAAGAGAAGTTGGCAAAACCAAATATGGATAATATAGTACGGCTTCACGGTGTGCCCCACAGCATCGTGAGTGACCGAGATGGGCGGTTCACGTCCAATGAATGAAGGCTAGTGCAGCAAATGTTGGGAACAAAGTTAAAATTCAGCACAGCCTTTCATCCGCAAACAGATGCGCAGACCGAGAGGGTCAATAGGACTATGGAAGACATGATCCGCATGTGTGTCTTGGACTTTGGAAAGCAATGAGAAGACCATCTTTATTTGGTGGAATTTTCGTACAACAATAGCTAACAAGCGAGTATTCAAATGACGCCCTTCGAGGCCCTATATGGTAGAAGATGTCGCACGCCATTGTCCTGGTTGGAAACGGGTGAGACAAAGTTGTACAAGCGTCAAGAGGTGGAAGGTGCTACGTCTTTGGTTCGTACCATTCGGGAAAGGTTGCTAATCTCTCAGGACCGTCAGGCGAAGTACTATAATGCTAAGCACGGGAACGTGGTGTTCGCTGTGGGCGACTGGGTGTACTTAAAGATCAAGCCGTTCAAGGGTGTATCGCGGGTGAGGCGATTGAAAAAGCTAAGCCCGAGGTACCTTGGGCCGTTTTAGGTTCTGGAGCGGGTTGGTGAAGCAGCGTACCAGTTAGAGCTGTCTGTGGAGGTTAGTGGTCTACATGATGTATTCCATATATCGGTGCTACGGAAGGTGGTGCAAGAGCCTACGCAAGTGATCTCGGTCGATCAAGTGCCGGTTGATAGTGGGTTGACGACGAAGGTCAAACCCGTGTGGATTGAGGACTCGAAGGTCAAGCGGCTACGCAATAAAGAGATCAGGATGGTCAAGGTCCGTTGGGACAATTGCGGTCGAGAGGAGCTCTCTTGGGAGCGAGACCAGACTATGCTTGAGGGGTACCCGAGTTGTTTCACTCAGGTACCATTTATGTTTTATGTTTCTTTCCTTTATGTAATTTCGAGGATGAAATTCTTTTAAGAGGGGGAGAGTTGTAACGCCCCGAAACTCAAAAGAGCGACGGGAGGCATTTTGGGCCAAATCTGGTATTTGGCAGGGGGCACACGGCCTGGGCCACGGGCGTGTCCCAGGATGCGTCAGGCTCGAGTCGACGATTTGTCCGCGAGGTCGACGAAATTTGGAGTCGACGATCGTTGGGCAACGAACACGGCCTGAGACATCGGCGTGTCTCAGGGCGTGTCGAGCCCGTGTCGACGATCGGTCCGGGAGTCGACATTTTCGCTCGATGATGTGTCGAGATAAGGCACACGGCCTAGGACACGGGTGTGTCCAAGGCCGTGTCGTATGGTCGACGAACTTCGCTCGACGAAGTGTCGAGACAGTGAACACGGCCTGGATCCCAGGCATTTTTGGGTTTGACACGGGCGTGTCACATTGGACACGAGCGTGTCCAAGACCCGTGTGAGTCTCGGGTTGTTTTCGGGGCTGTGTCGATAGGGGAACACGGCCGACCACACGGCCGTGTCTGTTGGAACACGGGCGTGTCAGGTCGAACACGGGCATGTCGGATGCCCGTGTGTTTTTCGAGACACGTCGATTTTGACGGGGAATGAGGGACACGACCCTGGACACAGGAGTGTCACAGGCCGTGTTCGGCCCAGATTCTGCATTTTAGATCTGGATCATGGCCGTTCGTTTCTTTAATCTGGGATCCGACGGCTGGGGGCTGTTAGTGCTTGGATATACACGGGATTGGACCCTTGAAACCCTCATTTCACTTGAGAGGTTCTCTTTCTAAAGGATAGAGAGATAGGAGAGCAAAGGAGGAAGAAGAAGCTTAGATCCGGTCTTTAGAGGTGCTTCGGAGCTCCAAATCGCGAACCGACTTCGGATCTACGGAGGCAAAGAGAGTGCGGTGCTTTTCATCCGCTTACATTTCCATGGCGCCAAGGAAGAAGCTAGGGTAACGATTCTCTACTTGAGCATGTGAAGCTCTCCTTATTTTGCATAGGAAGCCCGCTCTCGCGAGTTTGCGGTGAGTTCGAGGGGTTCCTTCGGGTAGATATGAATAGTCCCCATTGTATAGAGTCCGTAATCGAGAACGGACATAGACATGATGTGTGAAGCCTATCCGGACATGTTGGTCTGGATCGGTGATGTTGAATTGCATAAATGCCGGAGAAGACTCCGTGCGAATATTTGTTTTTCGGGTTTTCTACGTGGTAGATTGCAACAGGGAGCCTTGAGGATTAACCCTAAGGTGCACCTGGAAAACTGGGCGGATGCGTGATCTTGCCAACTTGGTGGCATGGGAGCCAACTAGAACATAACCGGGTTATGTGAAGTTTGTGTTGGAAACGGGCCTGCATACCCTCATGACCGAGCTGCCGCAGGATCATGCCCTCTTAGGCCTCAGCATCCTCGTGGCCATAGAGGCCGAAGCCGAGTGCGTAGGCATGGCCGGTGGAGAGCTCGCGGTCAGCCCAAGAGGGGTGGAGGGTGGAGATGGAGACTCGGTGGGCCAGCGCATCCCACTAGACCATGGGCTCGCCAGCCGAGTCCTTCCACCTCCCCCCAAAGCCAAAGAGGGGTTGTTCCTTCAACATGGCGGGCTCGCAGGCCGCCTTCTTCACATCAGGGGGAGCAGAGGTCTCGCCACCCCCCTGCCCCTTGCTTGTGATTTCCTTGAGCGGGCTCTCCGACGACCTGTCTGGGATGGTCTCGGGCGAGCTCATGTACTTGGGCTGTTGATGTTGTTTTGCCCGAGAAGCCACCACGACTCTCCTCATCTTTTTCGGCGGTTGTTGGTGATGGGGTGGGCTCGAACCCACGGTCTCAACTCGCATTTTGCCGGATGAGGGCTTAGAGGAAGCCGGCTCATCTCGGAAGGCCGCCGTCGCCGCCCTCTCGTGATCCAGAGGGTCCGCGTATAACCCCGAGTCCCCAAACGGCGGGTTCATGGGGATCAACCATTCTCCTGCATAAAAAAGACTTAGAAAATTTCCATGATGATATGGCAAACTGAGCTATGGGAAAGAAGACAATACCTTCGCCGGGTAGAACGGGGCGGAGCGAGTCGGGGCCCCTTCGCAGGAAGGCGACCTCGAAGTCTTTGTTGAGGAAGAACTTATGGAGCTCGGCATCGTTGCCGAACACAGTCGGCGGGCGGTAGACGTCCTCGCCCTTTTGCTGGGGCGAGTAGGGGATGTTGCCAAGATCACCCTTGATAAAGGAGATCTTGGTCATCCAATTGTGGTGTTTGTTCACGATCTCGCGAACCCTTATGAGCGAGCCCCCGAAATAGGCGACCCCATCCGGAGTCGCCTTGTAGGAGAAGAGTTTCCTGAATACGGTCAGGTTGAACTCTATCTGCTCTCGGCGGAGGTAGCAGGCGAATGCCACCATCATGACGATGGAGTTCGAGTTGAGCTGCGTGGGTACCGCGCCATAATACTTCAGGATCGGGCGGACTTCCGGCCAGAGGGGTAGGCGCAACCCCACCTCAAAATGTGAGATGGGGAAGGCTAGCTTGTCGTCATAGAAAGTGTTGACCGCCTCCACTTCCCTCGACCGGCACGCCTCGAAGCCGGGCGGGATATGGTCACCAACGAATTCGGCCAGCTCCGCCTCGGTCGTGTTCCCATCAAAGAAGTAGTAATCCCCAAAGTGCTGGGCGCATTTGGAGCGATCGTCATCAGGGTTAGTCCTGCCCATGCTCGCGGAATGGGTTGGAGCGCGAGTACGAAAAGAAAGAGCGTGGGAAGAGAGAGAAAGTAAGCAGTTAAGACGGTGGTACGGGGTTGATGGGTGTGGGGGGGGGGGGGGGGGGGCTATTTATAGGAAAATAAATCTAGGGCCAAGCTGTCCAATAGGACCAGCTCACCATCCCAGCTCGCCAACCCCAGCTCGCCGACTTCCAACGCGTCCCATCCTATGCCGAGTTAGATATAAAGTAATGCATATACCATTATTCGAATACCAGGTACTAGTCTAAAAAATGTTCAAATTTTTTACAGGAATCAAATACAAAAATCAAAAAGCAAGGCGCACGAGCAGAGGGGGACCCGGAGGCGAGTGCCGGTCGGCCCGGTAATGGAGCCGCCTTCTATCTACCCCGGCCTTGCATCCCCCGCCCCCTATACTACCGCGAGCGGAGAAACTCCTGGATCTGCCCCGAGTTCCGCTACGCTGCCAGGAGGCCGTCGTCGATCTCGTCCAGAAGCCAGGAAGGAGACATCACCTCACCATCAAGGTTGCCCCTCACCTCATCAGCAAGCCATATATAGTCGTGCTGCAGCGCCTCGTTGACCTCCTGCACCTCGCGCAGGCCGCGCACGAGCTTCTTGAAGAGCTTGATACCCCTCCTCGTCAGCTCGCCGTTCTCCACTCCAGGGCCCAGATAAGAATCCAGCGAGTTTGGGGAAGGGAGGGGGAATATTGGGTTGTCCGCGAAGACTCCTCCGCCGCGGATTGGCTGGGGAGAACTGTGAAGACAAAAACATCAGCAAGGGGAGGTGTCCCGGAAAACCACAAGACAAGAATTCAAGGCCAAGCCTACGTGACGAGCCTGGAATCTCCAAGAAGGTGTGGGGAGGGACGAATCTCAGATCCTTCCCGCGGCCTGGGTGGCGCGTTCTCGGCGAGAGGAGGTCGAATCCCGGAATAGGGATGGCTTCGACACCTTCTCCCACGGTCCCGACAGGTCGCTGAGGGGAAGGGGAGTGGACTGACGAGCTCGGCCTCTGCGAGTCCAGCCCCAGGGTCCCAAAGGGGGGCGACGGGTCCTAGGTGAGATTCTCCGGGGTTCTAAATCGTGAGTCGCCAAGTACGTTCTTGGCTTGCGGCGTGGAGTTTCGCGGCGTGGTGCCTTCGACTCCATCCAGCCGGCTGTCCGGGCTGTCGCAGAGGTCAACAATATTTTTACCCTTTTCAAGGGCAGGCAGATTGGACGAGGCAGCCCCATGCTCCAGGACTGTCTTCAAGTGGTCAAAGATGGGATCGGCCGCCGGAGGAAATGACTTCGCCCTCTTGGCGGAGTTGGGCTCGGCCGAGCCACCCTACAGGACGGCGAGTGGAACCGCAGTAAGGGCGGCTACACAAGCAGAAGAGGCCTGGCAAACTCTGGCAAGCCGCTCTTGGATCTCCTTTGGGATCGGCATCTCGGCAGGGCTAGAGCAAAGGGAATTGCAAGAGTCAGCCAGGTATGCAGACGTATATATATAGCCACAGGTGGGCCCCACCCCAAGATTTTCTCTGGCTCCCCCCGCACTCGCTGAACACTTGGGGTTGGATGTTTCTTTCCGAGCTTTGCCAAGCTCAAAAAGAGGGGGGATTGTGTACAACCCCGTATCCGGCGAGTGGGGTTGCCAGGAACCAGACCGACTGACCCCCCTTTTTTGGGACTCGGGGGAACACCAAGGGGGGATGGGGCTCGACAACATCCAGATTGCCCAGGCGAGCCTAACACATGCCACATGAGTTCGGCCAACCTCGCGAACTCGGCGTTCGATGAACTGAGCTCAGCGTTCGTCGAACGGAGCTCTACGTTCGTCGTTCTCTCGACCTTTTTGTCGACCTCCAGATGGCTCGCTGAGTCCTTACATCTTGGACGGCTCGCAGCTTGCGAGTAGGGCAGTCCGTGCCTGGACTCGCCGCCCTTGCCGAGTAGAGATTGTCGAGGGCTACTCGCCCATTGGTCTATGAGGTATTTTTACCATTTTGCCCCCGCTGGCCTGCCCATAGCCTTTCAAAATAGCGGAGTTACTCTATTGGTAGGCCAACCTGAACTGCACATAGCCGTTTAGAACAGCGGAGGTCGGCTATTTGCAGACCGATTTCAAAAATCTATAAATAAGACCCAAGGGGTACCTCAGAGAGCATGCTTCTTGTGCCCACTTGTTCCCTGATCTTCTAAGCGCTTTATGAGGTCACCATAGCTCGGGTCTTGGCTAAGGAGGGGAAGCGCTCTAAGATCTTCCGAGTGTGTGGTGGGTCCTCCACGCCGAGCCCTTGGGTCAGTTCTCCTTTGCTTCCTTTATTGTTTTTCTTGCAGGAGAGAAGTAGGTGCGCGATCACCCCTTCCCCACGGGTGAACTAAACAAGAGACTGAGTTTTTGGTTTCAACAACCATACCTCATTGAGGATATTCCATCCACCTCATTTCATCCAGAATCCCCCATTCCTCAAACACCACCTCAATCTCCATTACTCTCTTCTCCTCCACACTTCTCTCTTATATACACATCTCTACTACATTAATCTCCACTCCAATCACATATAACTCCACCAAGATCACATGTCTAGGAAATCATTCATGATGACATTCCTTTTGTCATCCCCCAATCATCCATTCCTTAAGGTTTTTATCTCTGCTCTAACTGTGAAAACAGTTTCATCCCTTCTACTTCCATTCCATCTACCTCTGCATCTACTCAGTCTCCTCCTGAGTCTATGTATATGGACTTTTCTTCTATTTCTTCAAATATTCTTGAATTTATCACTCCAACCATCAAGAAGCTGATAGCTGAAACAGTAGCTCCTATTGTTGCTTCTATTACTTCCCTCTCTTCTCAGCTTGCCTCTGTAACACCCCCTATCCATCACATAGCATATAGCAGTAGGTCCGGCCGGGGCCCGACGTCGTATGCCACAGACAGACCGGGTGGTTACTCATGGAAACCATCCAACCAATCATAACGTCCTACACAGAGCATTCTAGCGGAAGCAGTTTATAAAAGTTGCAAATAAGAACCCAGCACTAAAGCATGAATGTCCACTAATACAAAATAAGAATGTTATACATACACTAGTACAAGCCTTAAGGCCTTACAAAATGGTTCACTTGATATTACATGTTTTACAAACCTCGGCACGCAGGCCGGTCATACATGAATAAAGCAGTAAACACTCCAATTAGGCCTTCGAGGGCCGGCTTCGCAAAATTGGGCTTTAGCCCGCTGTTGACCGCTTGGTCCAGTAGCACCTGCAAGCAACAAACCACCGCACGGTGGCAAAACAAGGCAACGGTCAGCAATGCTGACCAAATTATAATGATCCCACCCCCAACTCGGGGCGACGATGCTCCTTCCCTGCATTTCATTAGCATAAGCGAGCAATATATAAATATAACCATTTCATCACAGACGTTGGCTCGCACGGCCACATGCCCCGTGCTCTCACGGCACATTCTCGGTGAACCGGTCGATGTCACGTCAATTAAAGCCATAGACATTCCGGACTCACCACCGCCACTTTGACGGCCAAACCTATGAGCATTTTGTCTTCTTGGCCTGGGGCACGACAATTTAAGCCATAGATCGCCGAAGACCCTAATCTATGCCAACGACAAGTGCCACGTGCCTTTAGGTCTCTTTAACCGAACGACATAGAACGGGTACGGTTCCATCTAACCCATGCTCACATCGCAATGACAATTTAAGCCATTTGCGCGGGTCAAACTTCTCCCGAGTCCCGTTTCCATCACAATTCACATAACCCGGTTATGTTCAAGTTGGCTCTCAGGCCACCAAGTTGGCAAGATCACGCATCCGCCCAGTTTTCCGGGTGCACCTTTGGGTTAATCCCCAAAGCTCCCTGTTGCAATCTACCGTGTAGAAAACCCGAAAAACAACCCATAGCACGGAGTCTTCTCCGGCATTTATGCAATGCAACATCACTGATCCAGACCAACATGTCCGGGTAGGCTTCACACATCATGCCTATGTCCGTTCTCGCTTTCAGACTCTAAACAACGGGGACTTCACATATCTACCCGAAGGAACGCCTCCAACTCTCCGCAAACTCGCGAGAGCGGGCTTCCTATGCAAAGAAGGAGAGCTACTCATGCTCAAGAAGAGAATCGTTACCCTAGCGTTCCTCTTTGGCGCCATGGAAAAGTAAGCGGATGAAAAGCACCGCACTAGCTTTGCCTCCGTGGATCCGGAGTCGGCTCGCGATTCGGAGCTTCGAAGCTCCTCCAATGGCCGGATCTAGCTTCTTCTTCCTTCCTTGGCTCTCCTCTCTTTCTAAGATTTAGAAAGACAACCACTCATGAAAAGTGAGGGTTTCTAAGGCCCAATCCCGGGTATATCCCTTCAGGAACAACCCCCAGCCGTTGGATCATTAATTAAAGAAACGAACGGCTTTGATTCGGGACTGAAATGCTCAATCTGGACCGCACACGGCTTGGCACACGCCCGTGTCCAGGGCCGTGTGCCTCATTCGACGTCAAAATCGGCTCGCCTGGAACAACACACGGGTATCGAACACGCCCGTGTTCGACTTGACATGCCCATGTTCCACCTGACACGAACGTGTGGCCGGCCGTGTACACCCATCGTTTTTCCCCGAAAACAACCCGAGCACTGCACGGGTTCTAGGACACGCCCGTGTCCTTGACCGTGTCACCTCAACACGCCTGGGCTCCAGGCCGTGTACACGGTCTCGACACTCGACACTTCGTCGAGCGAAGATCGTCGACCTGACGACACGGCCTTGGACACGCCCGTGTCCTAGGCCGCGTTCCTTATCTCGACACTACGTCGAGCAAAATGTCGACTCCCCGGGACGAGTGTCGACACGGGTCGACACGCCCTGCGACACGCCCGTGTCGCAGGCCGTGTGCCATGTCTCGACACTTCGTCGAACGCAGAGTGTCGACTTCGCGGCTAAGTGTCGACACGGGTCGACACGCCCTGCGACACGCCCGTGTCGCAGGCCGTGTGCCCAGTCTCGACACAATGTCGAGACCAAAGTGTCGACTTCCCGGCTGAGTGTCGACACAAGCTTGACACGCCCTGGGACACGCCCGTGTCCCAGGCCGTGTACCTGCAGCCAGAACCCAAAACTGGCCCAAAACGTCCCCCGTCGCTCTTTTGAGTTTCGGGGCGTTACAAATCTCCCCCTCTTAAAAGAATTTCGTCCACGAAATTATATAAAGGAAAGACATGTACAAAACCAAAATTTGTACCTGAGCGGAACAACTCCAGATACTCGTCAAGCATGGTCTGCTGTCGCTCCCAAGAGAGCTCCTCACGACCGCAATTGTCCCACTGGACCTTGACAATCCTGATCTCTTTATTGCGTAGCTGCTTGACCTCCGAGTCCTCAATCCGCACAGGCTTGACCTTTGTCGTCAGCCCACTATCCACCGACACTTGATCAACCACGATCACTTGCGAAGGCTCTTGCACCGCCTTCCGAAGCACCGAAATATGGAATACATCATGTAATCCACCAAGCTCCACTGAAAGCTTCAACCGATAGGCTGCTTCACCAACTCGCTCTAGAACCTCAAACGGCCCAAGGTACCTCGGGCTTAGCTTTTTCAATCGCCGCACCCGCGAGACACCCTTGAACGGCTTGATCTTTAAGTACACAAAGTCGCCCACAGCGAACTCCACGTTCCTGTGCTTGGCATTATAGTACTTCGCTTGCCGGTCCTGAGCGATAAGCAACCTCTCCCGAATGGTTCTCACGAAAGAAGTAGCATCCTCCACTTCTAAACGCTTATACAACTTTGACTCACCCGTTTCTAACCAAGACAACGGCGTGCGACATATTCTACCATATAGGGCCTCGAAAGGAGGCATCTGAATACTCGCTTGGTAGCTATTATTTTATGCGAACTCCACCAAATAAAGGTGGTCTTCCCACTGCTTTCCAAAATCCAAGACACACATGCGGAGCATGACTTCCATGGTTCTATTGACCCTCTCGGTCTGCCCATCCGTTTGCGGATGGAAGGCTGTGCTGAATTTCAGCTTTGTTCCCAACATTTGCTGCACAAGCCTTCAATCATTGGACGTGAACCGCCCATCTCGGTCACTTACGATGCTGCGGGGCACACCATGAAGTCGTACTATGTTATCCACATAAAGCTTTGCCAATTTCTCCATCGGATCATCCTTCCTATGCAGAATAAAATGCGACACCTTCGTTAGCCGATCAACAACCACCCAAATGGCGTCGTTCCCCTTTTGCGACCTTGGCAAACCGTGCACAAAGTCCATAGAGATGTCGTCAAATTTTCACTCCGGAATAGGCAAGAACTTAAAAAATCCTCCCGGCTTTTGGCACTCCGCCTTCACCAAGGCGCAAGTTTGGCACTTCGCTATGTATAGCGCCACATCCTTCTTCAAACCCGGCCACCAAAACAGTTTCTTCACATCACGGTACATCTTCGTGCTCCCTGGGTGAATCGAGTACTTGGTATGGTTTGCCTCGTACAACAAATCCACCCGCAAATTGCCCACACTTGGGACGCACAGACGACCATCTTTCCAAAGTAATCCGTCCTCCACGACGAATTGGGAATTTGACCCATCCAGAGCCTCTACCATGAACTACTTCATATGAGCATCCATATCCAAAGCCTGCCGAATACGATCAGCCAGGTCATATTGGACTTCAGTCCAATTCAGAACTGCTTCAGCACTTGATTGCCTGTCCACACAAACAATCTCCAACGCCTCCAACTCCCGCACCAACCGCTCATCATGCACCGATAGCCAATTGGCTTGAGCTGGGGCTCGGCAACTCAACGCGTCCGCAATCGTATTACCCTTACCAGGCACTTAGTGGATCTTGAATGTATAGTCCCCCAGTAACTCCATCCATCTACGCTGCCGCATATTCAGATCCTTCTGATCAATAAGGTACTTCAGGCTCTTGTGATCGGTGTAGATATCAATCTTCACACCGTACAAATAGTGTCTCCACAGCTTCAAGGCAAAAATCACGGCCGCTAACTCCAAGTCATGGACCGGATAGTTCCTTTCATGCACTTTTAGCTGTCTCGAGCCATAAGCTATTACACTTCCGTGTTGCAGTAACACGCAACCCAAACCGATGCCCGAAGCATCACTATAAATCTCATAGCCTTCGGTCCCACATGGCGAACTCAGCACAGGCGCCGTGGTCAACCGACACTTCAACTCCTCAAAAGCTCGCGCGCACTCCGACGTCCAAACAAACTTATGCTCCTTCCTCGTCAAAGTAATGAGTGGCAAAGCTATCCACGAGAAGTTCTCTACGAAGCGCTTATAATAGCCGGCAAGCCCTAGAAAACTCCGGACTTCCGCTACCGTAGCAAGCTCAGGCCACTCCCGTATCGCAACGATCTTCGTCGGATCCACAGCAATACCCTCTCCACTCACTATATGACCGAGGAACGCCACTGAGGATAGCCAAAACTCGCACTTCGAGAACTTGGCATACAACTGATTTCTCCTTAGCGTCTCCAACACCAAATGAAGATGTTTGAAGTGATCTTCCTCACTTTGCGAGTACACCAAAATATCGTCGATGAAGACGATCACGAAATGGTCCAAGTACTCCCTGAAAGTCCTGTTCATCAAATCCATGAACACTGACGGCGCATTAGTCAGCCCAAACGACATGACCGTAAACTCATAATTCCCGTATCTCGTGCTAAACGCTATCTTCGGGATATCACTCTCCCTTATTCGCAGCTGATAGTACCCAGCCTTGAGATCCAACTTCGAGTACACCGTCGACCCTACCAACTGATCAAAAAGATCATCAATCCGGGGGATCGGGTACTTGTTCTTCTCCGTCAGCTTGTTGAGCTCCCGATAATCAATACATAGCCTCAAGCTTCTGTCCTTCTTCTTAACAAAGAGGACCGGTGCGCTCCAAGGCGAAGAACTCGGGCGCACATACCCTTGCTCCAACAACTCTTGCAGTTGAACTTTCAGCTCTGCCATTTCCTTAGGCGCTAGCCGATAAGGAGATCGTGACATAGGCTTTGCACCTGGCACTAGCTCAATCGTAAAATCTATCTCCCGTTGAGGCGGGGCTCTAGGAAGATCTGCGGGGAACACATCAGGGTATTCCGATACCACTGAAATACAATCCAACGCGGGCTTCGGCTTCGCAACCTCCACTAGTGTAAAGAACAGTTTTGCACCGGCACGAACCGCCTTCACCACCTGAAGAGCAGACATCAACGTCTTGCTCGACCCCTTTAAGCCCGTAAAAGTTGTCTCACGACTAGCTCCCAGCTTGACTTCCTTGCTACCGCAATCTATATGGGCATGCTGCTCCGAGAGCCAGTCCATGCCAAATATAACGTCAAACTCCACCAACGGAAGTAAAGACGCCTGCAGGTCGAACTCCTGATTCCCAATACGAATCTTAACATCGCAGATCCTATCCGCTCGCATCGAACACCCATTGGGCAACAACACATCCAACTTATCCTTCGCCATCGAAGAAGGGACTCCGATGCGTGATATAAATCCTTCAGACAAGAAGGAGTGTGAAGCTCCCGTATCGAAGAGTGCTCGTGCTGGATTTTCACAAATCAATACAAATCCTAAACAAGCAGTGGTAAGGTAACATGTGCATAACAAGTATTTAAAGAAATTGACTTGCTATAAATTAAACCGTACCTGTCACCACATCAGCCTGTTTGATGGCCTCCCGTTGGCCAAGATTATAGACCCTTGGTTGGGCCGGAGCATAGTGGGACGCGGTCGACTCCACCGCCTTGCCCTTCTCTTCATAAGTAGCTCCCGACCTTCTCTCGGACTTAGGACGTCCGCTCCAACAGTCACAGGCAAAGTGCCCCGTCTTTCCACAAGTAAAACATGCACCCGGGGCCCGACTCGTAGTCGCCCCAGAAGCACCAGAAGGAGCTGGACCCGAAACCCTATGCTTCTTGAAAGACCTCCGATAGCCGGACTTTGAAGTAGTCGACACTTTGAATTCAGATTTCCTATCACCCAAGCTTTTCTTTACTTGTACATTCTTCATGTCCTTCTCCAAGGACCGGGTAGTGTTGACCAAGGTTAAGAAACCCTGCGTCATCGGCCTCGAGAGTAGCAGCCTCAACTCATCTCTCAACCCTTCATAGAAGCGATTAGTCTTGCGCTCCTCATCCACGATAGTGGAGCTAGCATAACGACTCAGACGAGTAAACTCGTGGAGATATTCATCCACGCTCCTCTCACCCTGAACCAACTTCAAAAACTCATTCTCCAATGCTATCCTCTGCGCCGAAGGGAGGTATCTAGCCAAGAACAATCTCGAGAACTCCTCTATCGAGACATAAACAAGTTGCCTACCTCTCAATAAGTGCAGCTCCAATCCTTCCCACCACATTCTCGCTTCACCGTCCAGAAGGAACGTAGCGATGGTGGTCATTTGCCACTCCTCCGTCTCCATTGCTGTCATGACTCTCTTCACCCTGGAGAGCCAGTCTTCAGCCTGAGATGGGGTTCCCAACCCCGAGAACACCGGAGGGTTAAAGCTCATAACATGCTTAAGCTGTCTCTCGGTTGCCCTCCTTGGAACCACCGGTTCCACAACCACTTGCTCCACTCTCCTCGGCTCAGCCTCTTGTAGCGGTACCTGCTCCATCGCAGGAGCGGGCTGCTGCGTTTGCCTTGCAGGCTGCGCATTTATCACGGCGAACACTGCTTCGGCCACCAATCGTATGTTCTCAGCCGATAGAGGTATTGCAGGAGCAACATCTGGTGCACTGCTAGCCTCAGAAACTCGTCGTTCTGACGGCCCAACACCACTTCTGGTCACCTATAGTGGTACAAAACACTGTTAAGTGACCAAATAAAATTGCCAACAGCATTTATAGGAACACGCAGGTTCCTCAAACACGTGTTTTTTCATTCCTAAGTGGACATTCATGGGTTCTTTTACTGTTATAACGATGACGCACACAATGTGCTCACCACCCCTTAAAAAGAATTCGTCCACAAATTCATGTTAAGCCCGACCTAAACCAGTAGTCTGATACCAAATTGTAACACCCCCTATCCGTCACGTAGCATATAGCAGTAGGTCCGGCCGGGGCCCGACGCCGTATGCCACAGACTGACCGGGTGGTTACTCATGGAAACCATCCAACCAATCATAACGTCCTACACAGAGCATTCTAGCGGAAGCAGTTTAAAAAAGTTGCAAATAAGAACCCAACACTAAAGCATGAATGTCCACTAATACAAAATAGGAATGTTATACATACACTAGTACAAGCCTTAAGGCCTTACAAAATGGTTCACTTGATATTACATGTTTTATAAACCTCGGCACGCATGCCAGTCATACATGAATAACGCAGTAAACACTCCAATTAGGCCTTAGAGGGCCGGCTTCGCAAAATTGGGCTTTAGCCCGCTATTGACCGCTTGGTCCAGCAGCACCTGCAAGCAACAAACCACCGCACGGTGACAAACAAGGCAACGGTCAGCAATGCTGACCAAATTATAACGATCCCGCCCTCAACTCGGGGCGGCGATGCTCCTTCCCTGCATTTCATTAGCATAAGCGAGAAATATATAAATATAACCATTTCATCACAGACGTTGGCTCGCACGGCCACACGCCCCGTGCTCTCAGGGCACATTCTCGGTGAACCGGTCGATGTCACGTCAATTAAAGCCATAGACATTCCGGACTCACCACCGCCACTTTGACGGCCAAACCTATGAGCATTTTGTCTTCTTGGCCTGGGTCACGACAATTTAAGCCATAGACCACCGAAGACCCTAATCTATGCCAACGGCAAGTGCCACGTGCCTTTAGGTCTCTTTAACCGAACGACATAGAACGGGTACGGTTCCATCTAACCCGTGCTCACATCGCAACGACAATTTAAGCCATTTGTGCGGGTCAAACGTCTCCCGAGTCCCGTTTCCATCACAATTCACATAACCCGGTTATGTTCAAGTTGGCTCTCAGGCCACCAAGTTGGCAAGATCACACATCCGCCCAATTTTCCGGGTGCACCTTTGGGTTAATCCCCAAGGCTCCCTGTTGCAATCTACCGTGTAGAAAACCCGAAAAACAACCAATAGCACGGAGTCTTCTACGGCATTTATGCAATGCAACATCACCGATCCAGACCAACATGTTCGGGTAGGCTTCACACATCATGCTTATGTCTGTTCTTGCTTTCGGACTCTAAACAATGGGGACTTCACATATCTACCCGAAGGAACGCCTCCAACTCTCCGCAAACTCGCGAGAGCGGGCTTCCTATGCAAAGAAGGAGAGCTACTCATGCTCAAGAAGAGAATCGTTACCCTAGCGTTCCTCTTTGGCGCCATGGAAAAGTAAGCAGAT
Source organism: Platanthera guangdongensis (assembly GCA_039583875.1). Classification (NCBI taxonomy): domain Eukaryota; kingdom Viridiplantae; phylum Streptophyta; class Magnoliopsida; order Asparagales; family Orchidaceae; genus Platanthera; species Platanthera guangdongensis. Next base: position 146,573,287 of record CM077150.1, read on the forward strand.
GAAAAGCACAACACTAGCTTTGCCTCCGTGGATCCGGAGTCGGCTCGCGATTCGGAGCTTCGAAGCTCCTCCAATGACCGGATCTAGCTTCTTCTTCCTTCCTTGGCTCTCCTCTCTTTCTAAGATTTAGAAAGACAACCACTCATGAAAAGTGAGGGTTTCTAAGGCCCAATCCCGGGTATATCCCTTCAGGAACAACCCCCAGCCGTTGGATCATCAATTAAAGAAACGAACGGCTTTGATTCGGGACTGAAATGCCCAATCTGGACCGCACACGGCTTGGCACACGCCCGTGTCCAGGGCCGTGTGCCTCATTCGCCGTCAAAATCGGCTCGCCTGGAACAACACACGGGTATCGAACATGCCCGTGTTCGACTTGACACGCCCGTGTTCCACCTGACACGGCCGTGTGGCCGGCCGTGTACACCCATCGTTTTTCCACGAAAACAACCCGAGCACTGCACGGGTTCTAGGACACGCCCGTGTCCTTGCCCGTGTCACCTCAACACACCTGGGCTCCAGGCCGTGTACACGGTCTCGACACTCGACACTTCGTCGAGCGAAGATCGTCGACCTGACGACACGGCCTTGGACACGCCCGTGTCCTAGGCCGTGTTCCTTGTCTCGACACAACGTCGAGCAAAATGTCGACTCCCCGGGACGAGTGTCGACACGGGTCGACATGCCCTGCGACACGCCCGTGTCGCAGGCCGTATGCCATGTCTCGACACTTCGTCGAACGTAGAGTGTCGACTTCGCGGCTAAGTGTTGACACGGGTCGACACGCCCTGCGACACGCCCGTGTCGCAGGCCGTGTGCCCAGTCTCGACATAATGTCGAGACCAAAGTGTCGACTTCCCGGTTGAGTGTCGACACAAGCTTGACACGCCCTGGGACACGCCCGTGTCCCAGGCCGTGTGCCTGCAGCCAGAACCCAAAACTGGCCCAAAATGTCCCCCGTCGCTCTTTTGAGTTTCGGGGCGTTACAGCCTCCTACTCTGTTGTCCCTTCTTCTGGGGGCCTATATTCAGGTCTCCCTGGATCTAGGCAGGAGGAGATGTTTAATGGAGAAGCTCCAAATATAGTAGAAGTTCCAGATACAGTAGTTGAAGCACCAGTACTAGCAGTAGTGGATATAGTAATGTTTCCAGTTGAAGCAGTAGAAATAGCAGAACCAAAACTAATAACTGTTGGTGATATTTTTATTAATCCCACAGTGAGCTTGAATTCTTTATTGTCAGTTTTTGATACTTTGCACAGTTATTATCCAGTTTTTGAACATGATCCCTCTAAGGCTATAGTATGTTATACAGCTCCTATTAGTCCATCAGTTTTAGAGCAACTAAGGGCTAGCCTTACAGTTGTCTCTTCTCAGTCTATAGCTACTAATGAAATAATAAATGTCATAGAACATGTTTCTTCCCCTCCAACTTTTGCTTGGGATGAAACTCCTATGCAAGATTCTGATGATAATATTTTTCAAGATATGGAATAAGATGGCAGTGTACATATACCAGTTGATACAACATAGATTGTAACTATACAGCCAGAAGCTAAAGCTATTGATTATTCTGAGTTAATTAAATAGATTGATGATGTATATGATCTTCTTGAAGATGAATCTGATGAATAAGAATCTGATGAGTCAGATGAATCAAGTTCTAAAAAGAGAAAATAAAAGAAGAAGGCTCCAACAAAGGTTGCTCCTAAACCTTCAGCCACAGCTGATATTCCTTACTTTGTTCTTTATGGGATACCCCTCACTCCAGACCTCCCCTACTGGATGAGGTTCTTAAAAAATGAAATGAAGAACATGAAGAAGATGAAGTGGTATGCTTCACCTCCAAGATCTAGGAGAGGACCTCCTTCTCCTCCTCCAACAACAGGAGTAGCAGGTAACATTTCTTCGCAAAAGCCTTCTTCTCATTATCCAAAAGCTTCTCAGGGTAGACAAGACAGACCTTCAAGGTCAGAATCTCAGAGCAGCGGCCAACAACATCCAAGTCAAAGAAGACAACAACAACAGTCAAGCCCAGAGAGGCCTCCTTCCCCATCTTATGATCCATAGTTGGACCCAAACTTCAGAATGGCAAGGTTCAATGAGCTCATTGCTCTATCTCAAATCAAGAAAGCTAAAGTAGAATGGAAGGACACTTCTCAATTCTCAACTATGTCTTCTTACAAAAAAAAAGAGATTGACAGGTACGCTAAGAAAAATATATTCAATGTGGACGGATACATGAGCTAACATCCAGAGGAAGTAGTGCCTAGGACTACCTCTTTGAAAATTATTGGCTCTCAAGATCTAAAGATGGGTCAACAGGAAGCTTTAAATCCTAACAGGATGATGATCTTCACTAAATCATCCTCTAAAGATTCTAAGAAAGACTCTTAGTCTTTGATTATTTTATGTTTTTTATAACTGTGTTTATGTTTATAACTTTCAAATCACTTTAATTTTATATCTGCTCAAAGTTTTTCTACTAGATATGTTATGCTTTGTGTTTTCCCTTTGTAAATAGTATCCTCACCCAAATATGGGGAGATTGCTGGAACTCTATTACTGATTTGGACTAGGATTACTATTAGGATGATTAGTTTGATCCACCTTGTATAGTCTTGTGTCATAGGTTATTTCCAGGGTTATTGCCTTAGAAGAACTCCATAGAAATGCAGCTAGACAAATGCAGAAAATCAGTTCGACGATAGCAGATCTGCGTTCGATGAACGACGATCTCAGTTCGATGAGTCAGAGTCTTAACTCTAAATTTAGCTCGACGAACTTTGAGCTCCGGTCGATGAACTCCGATCTCTACTCAAAAACTTAGCTCGATGAAAGTCAAGCTAAGCTCGATGAACTCTGAGCTCTGGTCGACAAATAAGAAGATTCAGTTCGACGAACTCCGGGCTCAGGTCATTTAATGCTTGTTGAGTTCGACTAATTATTTGCTTTGTTTTAGGCAGTTTTATTTACAGAAGGCAGAGCAGTTTCAGGCTTAATTTCATGGTATTATATATTCTGAAGGCAGAATAATTTAAAGGCTTAATTACAGACAGATATGTCTCTAATATTTAATGCAAAATATTCTAACGAATATAAATATTTAGAGGCAGCATTAAATATGAGATTTTCATAGAGTTATTATTCTAATTGATTTCCAAGGAAGTTACAATTCTCGGGAATTCCAGAATCGATTAATTCAAATGTTTGAATTCCTCTTAACATTCAATATATATGTACAGAAGATTGTTGCCTCAAGGTTACAGACCTAGAGATACTGACTTAGAGACTTGCAGATCAACACATACTCTTACAGATTTCATAAGCTTATAGAATTAGATCTTCAATCTCTGCTTGTGTAAAGTTTTTATCTCTCAGATACAAGAAGGCCTACACCATGAAGAAATCTTCTCTCCTGATCATAAACTCAACTCAAATCTGGGGGAGCTTTTTCCATCAACAACAATCCACTCGTCTTCTCAAAGAACCTTGAAAGAGAAGACATCATCAACTTTTAGTTTATTTTCATAAACTATGTACAGGGTTATAGCTCTCTTCAAAATTTAAACCCCTTGGTTCTTAAGTCACCTGATAAAAAGACTTAGATTGGTTTTTGGGCACCTGATCAAAAGCTCAAAAGGTTGATAGATCTCCCTTAGAAAAATAGAACTTGTGGTGGCAGGGCACCTGAGCAAAAACCTATGGTGGCAGGGAACCTGATCAAAAATCTGTAGTGGATTCCTACCAGGGTGGTAGAAGAGTGGATGTTCCCAGATTTATTAGGGAATAACTATAAATTTCCATGTGTCGTCTGTGATTGCTATTCTCTTTTATTTGTGTGTTGTGATTTTTTGCTTTATATATATATATATCACATACTTTAAATCCGCTATAAAAATAAATTAAAGTTTTTAAAATACCCTATTCACCCCCCTCTAGTGTAAAGTAGATCTATCCCTCACTTTCAAGAGTTATTATTTTTGTCAGTTGGGCATCAACGAGCTAAAGAGAGGCAATCTCCATAGCTTGCATTTTAATCAACTTCTTGCACGCCTTAAATGCATCCAAAAGTTCAACATATCTTCTGATTCAAAATCATCTTCACCACTGGATGAAGAAGCTTCTATACAGGGACTAGTCTCATATCCAGACTCAGAAGAAGAGCTTGATAGAGAATTTACCTTGCTTTGACCAGACTGATCCTGGCTGGATTCCTCATCAGTCATTTCCATCAGCCCATAACAGTTGTAGGCATCTTCTTCATCCTCATCATCCACCTTTAAATCACTGTCTGAGTGTGATAGAGGGGCCATGATACCTATCCTGGCAGCATGATAGTCTTAATCTACTGCTTTAGCTTCCTTTTCAGCAGCAACAACTAACACAATATAGGCTTCTTCTTCTTCAGACTCAGATGAAGATGAGTCTATCCAGCTCTTCTCTTTCTTAGCAATGAAGGACTTCTCCTTCTTGCCCATGTGATGGTGTTGTTTCTTCTCACCAGTCTCCTTCCTTTTCACTGGGCAGTCAGCTATTACATGTCATGGTTTGCTACAGTAATAGCAGATAACTTTAGAGGAATTATATTTACTAGATTTAGAATCATACCAGTCAGCCTAGGAGTGATTCTTCATGTGATGAGAAGAGGTGGAAGGTCTGCTCTTCCACTATTTCTTCTTCATCAGCTTCTGAAAGTGCCTGAAGAAGGCATTAAAGTCCTTATCTGACATGCTGTATTCTGATGCATCTGACTCTGAGCTGTCTGAAACATCTAGTCTTCTTGGAGGAGAGGGAATCCTCTCCTTACTCTGAAGGCCAAGGTCTTTTTTATAGCTTGGGATCTGCTGGAGGCCCCCTCCTCTTTTCTGGCAGCAAGCTGCATCTCATAGGAGAGCAGCTTTCAAAAGAATGTTTGGGGGAGGAGTCTCAGCAAGCTTTGCCACCTCTCTTATGGCACATATCTTAGTATCTCAGTCTCTAGTGAGAGACCTTAGGAACTTGTCATTAATATCATAATGACTGAAGACCCTCTTATAGGTCCTCAGTTCATTTATGATCCTGAAAAATCTTTCAAAGCAAGTAGTTATGTTCTCTTTCAGGGATTGCCTGAAAGCGTCATACTCCCCATTGAACATGGACTTTATATCATCTTTTACCCCTTCAGTACCTTCCATGTAGACCACAAGGGTGTCCCATATCTCTTTGGAGGTCTGTCAGTGGACCAAGTTCTGAAAGGTTGAATCATCTATGATACTAACAATAATGTTTTGTGCCCACTTGTCCAATATAGCTAAGATGACTTCATCCTTTGTCATATCTGAGTATATCTTAGGTTTCTAGACATTAGCATCCAGAATTGAGATCTTCATAGGGATGAATGGTACCTCTTTGACTGTCACAAAGATCCTAGGGTCATAGGCTTCCATAAATAGCCTGACACTCTCTTTCTAGATTCCAAAATTCTCCTTTCTGCAGATGGGGAGTTTCATGAAACTTATCTCCTTATGGCTTTCTCCAGAACCCATAAGTATAAAATTGTAGCTAACCTTTTGGATATGCTCTGACTGTTACGTCCTTCTTGAGCAACCTCCCTCCGATTCCACTTGAAAGTCTTTGTTTTCAAGGTAGCTAGCAACCTAGAAGGGGGTGAATAAGTCTCTAAGTCTCTTGTTACTTTCTTTTAATTTCTTCTTTAAGTGCTTTGTGTTTTGGTATTTTCCTGCTTTCAAGAAACACACAACCTGCAATAAAGAAACAACACAAGATGCACACATAGAATTTATAGTGGTTCCCCATATTATGGGTACGTCCACTCTCCTCCCACCTTTCTAACTTCTAGTTAGACAAGGCACTTCTCCAATCTCAGCTCCTAAGAGATTACACCACATATCCCTCAGGATCTCTCAGTCTCCTCCAAGACTTACAACTCAGGCACTTAGCCTTATAAATCAGTAATCAACTGATCACCTACCTCAGATCAAATGCCCTACCACTCAGGCTAGGAGGATAGCCCTTCCTCAGATTCACAAAGGATCCTACCTCAGAGAGAATGACTCTCCTACAGCTCAGACATAAAGGCCCTAGCTTAGATCCAAAGGATCCTACAACTCAGGCACAAATTCCCTACAACTCAGAGAGAATGACTCTCCTACCTTAGGCTCAAGTGTCCAACCTCAGATCCAAACTGGATCCTACACTCAGAGAATATAACTCTCCTACAGCTCAGGTAAATCTGCCCTACCTCAAGCTCAAGAGACCTACCGCTCAGATCCAAAAGGATCCAACAGAAATACAGTGGTTTTAATTAATTTGACATAGAGAAATTTCTTTGTGTCTGCTACTAGAGCTGAGTTATCTCAGCTCTAAACATCTTCACAGTAGCAAAAAAATGTTATTCAATAAATGGTTGCCTCTGCTAGAAGTATCTCAGAAAACTATTTCTGAACTTGCTGTAGAAGACTGAAGATCTGCCAGGTATTGAATTCTTCAAACAGCTATTGAACTACAGAAGACTGAAGGCTTTCCTCTCTTTCTTTATCAGAAGTGTTTTTGAACTTGCTCTTGCAGAAGAAAATGCTACAACTAACTGAACTTTTAGTTCAGTTGGTCGACTTCAAGATTTTTCCTGACAGCAATGGTGAGGAAGATGAAGTCCAGCCGCTCTTTTTATTTTTGAAACAAAACCCTAAAAAGTTGATTTCAACATCCAGTAGCTGCCCCTTTATATTTTCTGCCGATTAACAGCTTCAAGAAGTAGTGGGGACCACCTTTAGTTGACAGCTGCACCTTGCTTTAAGGAAAGAAGACGTACAGTAGCTCTCTGACAATATTTATCGTGTTTGAAGAAGTCAACCATGTCAATGATATACATAAAGTTGTATTTAATGTGTGCTTAAGTTCATGCATGCAGGTTGTTCTAGAAACATTGATAGGACAGGTATTCCAAGTGATTGGACAGGTGGAAACAAATAGATGTTGGACAGGCAGGAATTTGCCTAAGTCCACAGGAGTTGAGTGAATCTTAATCACTCAACTCCATGTGCAGGAATTCGGTTAAGTCCATACGCGTTGAGTGAAGTCAACTCACTCAATGCCAGATGCAAGGAAAGATGCTGGATAGGCCGGAGATTGCCTAAGTCCACAGGCGTTGAGTGAAGTCTACTCACTCAATGCCATGTAAGTAAAAGCATTGAGTATATCTTGGTTAGTCTAATCCTAACTATTGACTAGACAGAAATGTGGCTAAGTCCACAGGCATTGAGTGTAGTCTACTCACTCAACGTCATACAACAAAAAGCTCTGAGACAGGCTGAGGGAGTCAAAAGCCTAAAGAGAAACTTGCTGAAATGTGGCTAGGTCCACAGACGTTTAGTGAAGTCTACTCACTCAATGCCATAACATCAAAATCATTGAGTATTACTCAGTCAGTCAAAGCCATAGAAAATCTGTGTAAATATTTGACTAAGTCCACTGGCGTTAAGTGATGCTTACTCACTCAACGCCATGTGATAAAAAGCATTGACTAAATTTTTATCAATCAAAGACTGTGATTTCATATAAATTTGGCAAATTTCAAATGCGTTGAGTGTAGCTTACTCACTCAACGCCAGATAACAGAAGAATATTTGATAAGTAGTTTGGCGTTGAGTGAAGCTTCCTCACTCAATGCCAAATGACAAATTCTGTCTAAGTATTATGGCGTTGAGTGATGAAGGCTCACTCAACTCCTAGTAACAGAAAGTTTGGCTAAGGAAAAAAGCATTGAGTGATGAATACACACTCAATACTCTCAACGCCTAGTAACAGAAAGGTTTGCTAAGGCAAAAAGCATTGAGTGATGAAGACATACTCAACGCTCTCAACACCAAAGTAGCAAGAATATATTTTAAGGAAAAAGGCATTGAGTGGACTCAACGCTCTCAATTCCTAATGACAGAAAATTTTTTTTAAGTGTTTTGGCGTTGAGTGATGGTTGCTCACTCAGCGCCTAGTGACAGAAATTCTGTCTAAGTGTTTTGGCGTTGAGTGATGCTTACTCGCTCAACGCTTATACTAATAATGCTTGATTTTGGCTAAGTCCACAGAATAGTACGTCAGCAAAGTCAGCATGCCAACTATGTTCAAATTAAGTGCGGGAAAGCTACATAACATGACAAACACTGCCAGATGTCTGTTGTACGACTTCTTCTGTTAAAGCAAGATGCAGCTGTCTGTTGTAGGTTGTCCCCACAAGCTTCCCGGAGCCGTTAATTGGCAGAAGATAAAAGGGGTAGCTCCTGAATGTTGAAGGCGACTTTTAGGGTTGTACTTAACAAGAAAAAGGGCGGCTGAACTTCTTCTTCCTCGCCATTGCTGCCGAGAAATAGCTTGAAGTCTTCTAGCAGAACAAAAAGTTTAGTTAGCTGTAGCATTTTCTTGTGCTACAATAAGATCATAAATACTTCTGATAAAGAAAGCAAGGAGAGCCTTCAGTCTTCTGGAGGTTCAATTAGCTGATTGAAGATCTCAAGACCTAGCCATTATTTCATCTTCTTCAGCAAGTTCAGACACTACATTCTGAGATTCTTCCAGCAGAGGCAGAATTTCTTCCTACTGTTGTGAAAAAAGATAGAGCTGAAATAACTCAGCCCTAGTTATTGATATAGAGAAATTTCTCTATGTCAAATTAATTAAACCACTATTTTTCTATAGGATCCTTTTGGATCTGAGCTGTAGGGCCTTTGGCCTGGTGTAGGGAAAATTTGCTTGAGCTGTAGGAGAGTGTTAATCTCTGACTGTAGGATCCAGCTTGGATCTGAGGTAGGTGATATTTTGATCACTAAGTTGTCGGGATTTTGAGCCTGAGGTAGGAGAGTTTTTCTCTCTAAGTTATAGGGCACTTGTGCCTGAGCTGTAGGATCCATTGGATCAGAGGTAGGGCCTTTCATCCTGAGCTGTAGGAGAGTCATTATCTTTGAGGTAGGAGCAAGTTTGCTCTGAGGTAGGGCTATCCTCCTAGCCTGAGTGGTAGGGCCTTTGGCCTGAGGTAGGTGATCTGTTGATCACTGAGTTGTAGGGCTTAGTGCCTGAGCTGTAAGCTCTTTGAGCTGAGATCCTGCGGGATCTGAGGTGTAAGCTCTATGAGCTGAGATTTGGAGAAGTGTCTTATCTAACTGAAAGTTAGAAAGGTGAGAGGAGAGTTGATGTACCCATAATCTGGGGAACCAATATAATTTTTGTGTGTGCTTTTCTGTGTGTTTATTTATTGTAGGTTCTTGAAAGCTTTTAACTGCTAACAAACCAAGCTCTTAAGGAAGAAACTAAAAGAAAGTCACAAGATACCAACGAACCTATTCACCCCTAGGTTGCAAGCTACCTTGAAAACTAAGACTTTCACATACATCAAATACAACTTTGTGTATGTCATTGATATGGTTGACTTCTTCAAATGTAGGACATTGTGGGCAATGAACCCAACAACAGCAAACTTATTCAAGTAGGACTTCCCATTATTTAGCACAAAGCACTTGCTTCCATAGATCCTGAGATAGGCAAGATTTGGTTTTCTGCCTTTCATAATCTCATAGGGAGTCTTCTTGTGATACTTGTTGATAAAAACTATATTTAGGACATTACAAGCAGTGTTTACTGCCTCTGCCCAGAAGTATTCTGGGAGAGAAGTGTCACTGAGTAGTGTCCTGTTAGCCTATATAAGAGTCCTGTTTTCTTCCTCTCAGTAATCTCATTTTGCTGGGGTGTTCTTGGAGAAGAAAATTCTTGAAGAATACCTTACTCTCCACAGAACTTTGATATGCCTTTAGACTGAAATTCAGTACCATGGTCACTTCTGATTTTGACCACAGAGCTGTCTTTTTCATTCTGAATTTTCCTAACAAAGATCATGAGGATGTCTAGGGTTTCAAACTTTTTCTTAAGAAAGAATACCCAAGAAAATCTGGAATAGTCATCAACTATCACAAATGTGTAGGCTTTCCTACCTAGACTATGAACTAGAAAAGGACCAAACAAGTCCATATGTAAGAGGTATAAACACCTCTCAGAATTCTTGGCCCCAATGCTCTTAAAGGAGGCATTTGTTTGTTTGCCCCTTTGGCATGTAGAGTAAATGCCCTCTTTGGAGCATCTCAGATTGGGTTCATTTCTGAGTAGCCCTTCATTGAAGAACTGGCTGATTGTCTTGTAATTCATGTGAGCAAGACTCTTATGTCATTGCACGTAATAAGAGACTTTCTCATTTGCAACAAGACACTCTGGTGAGTCTGTACTTTAACATAATAAATTTAAATAATAAATGTTTCCACTCCTAGTGCCTGTCAAAATAACCTCTTGGTCACTTGACCTTTTGATCATACACTCATCCTTGTGGAAGACAATGACATATCCAGTATCACATAGTTGTCTTATGCTAATCAGATTTTGTTGTAATCCTTCCACATAAGCTTCCTTTATAATAGAGACTATTGTTGGGTTCTAATAGATGGCACAACACTTGTGCACGCAGCGTAAATAAAGAACAAGAAAACCCAAAATAAGTTCGGATCTAGCAATGGCCATATATCAAGAAGAAAGTGATGTAAAATAAAATTATCTTTGCATGATTGAGTGTATAGTCAACCTAGATGCTCCAAAAGATCTGCTGATCACCAAGCGACTAGAGTCCTTAGTGCAGAATAGTATTCGAACCTTTAAAGTAAATCCACACGAATGGGAGAACTCGTAAACTCGTGTCGAACAAAATCTAGGTTGGGAGAGGGCACTCTGCGTCTTCATGGACTGCTAGGTCCGTTATAAAAGAGGTGGTGGCGACACTTGCCGGAATCGGGCTCAGTGATGGTGACGAGATCGGAGTAGGCAGAACAGCTTCCGTCGGCCTTTTAGGCCTCAGGTTTTTGCACAGTACAGCTCGTGTGCTTATACCGAATAAACAATGTAGTCTTAGTTGAGAAACCCTAAAATATTCCATTTATACCCAAAGGAATAAATAGAATACCCTATCGCTGTTCGCAGACCCAAGACTTGGAATACAAAATTCGATCAGACAACCATTATCTCGACGAATAATCGAGTATCCTTAACATATTCGACGAATCTTCGAGTATACAAAACATACTCGACGAATCATCGAGTATCCATAAGATGCACGACAAACTCAGTGCCAGCCTTGCCGAATCAACCTTTGATTAGATGAATGCGTCGAGTGAACTCGACGCTCTCAACGCTCTCAGCGCCAAACCCGTCGAATCAATATTTGACTCGACGAAGGCGTTGAGTGAACTCAACGCACTCAATGCCTAAGTGCCAGATTTGTCGAATCAACCTTTGACTCGATGAAGGCATTGAGTGAACTCAACGCACTCAATGCCTGAGAAATAGACTCATCGAATGAACACCTTGACTTAAAGAATCGCTGAGTAGACTCAACGCACTCAACGCTTAAGTGCAATACTCAATGAGCCAACACTTTGACACGACAAATCGTTGAGTAATCTTAACAGACTCAATGCAATCATTCGATGAGTCTTAACTCGATGAAAGCGTTAAGTGGTCTCAACACACTCGATGCTTTCCAAGCCTGGCTGAGCTAAGTCATTTCCTCTCATCATATGAGTAAAATCATACTAATCCAATCTCCCAATTTCTCCAAACATTCTTATGCGTGACCCTGATAGGCTCATAATGCATTTGCAGTGAGCTACATACTTAATCACTTATAAATTATAATGGTAACACCAACAGCATCTCACTTGATCTTGAAAATATAAATCAAAAACTTCACAAACAATGAGCGGCATCTAGCAATGGATCATTGCTCCCCAAGCAATAAGAGTTTAAAACTCATAAGCCATCATGACCAATGTATCAGTGTTGTTATGTCCCTTTGTCCCTTATATTCGGATAGAACTAGAGGTATAGACCGTGTCACCCTCATAATTATTCAATCATAGTTTCTTGATCTAGAATGGACTTCCAGAAATTGATGAGCTTAATGTCATATATTGACTCAACCAAGCATAGCCATCATTTCTCAGTCCCATTCCATCAAGGGGCCCGTGGATGCAACTCCTGTCATATAGGAGGACAAATCTCATCTCTTCTCACATGCAAACACCCAAATAATTCGTAATGTATCCAATAACACCTTTATCATCCAACTTTCTCAAGACTGGACTTTTGATAACATCAAAGCACACTCTTCCTCACTCGATGAATGTTGTGACTTCAGGTCAAAGGACCACAAACACCATTGCCACTTGAGTCATACTTGTGACACGTTCATATAACAATCCACAAAGTATTCTCATGGTGGGTATGTCCAGTACTAATTATTCACTAACATGTACCCATGTGATGACTTGATGTCACAATATTATGACATGTGAGAACCGGTCATCAGTCAACACACATGCTAGTCTTAATGTGTCATCATCTCCCTTAGCTTCTAAGATGACACTCGACCAGGGACCATTTAAGAATGAAGCTTCAGATAACACATGCTCTCATATTCAAGTCACCACTTGTCTCCTATGGAAGCAAATATTCTAAGGTCATTTATTATGTTAAATTACTCTATCACAATAGAAATAAATTTAAAAATAAAAGAACTTGCCAAAATATATGAATAAAATGTATATAGTACTTTATTCATCAAATAATGTATTACAACAAACAAAATATAATCCACAAGACTCCAACTAGAGCTGATCATTAAGGTATCGTATACCTATAGATCTAACATGACCATCATGCTTTCTCTGTGCGAGAGGCTTTGTTAGTGGATCCATAATGTTCTCCTCAGTCGGCACTCTATTAATATGCACATCACCTCAATCGATAATCTCTCGAATAAAATGGAACCACCGAAGTATGTGCTTGAAGCGCTGATGAGATCTAAATTTTGAAACAAGTGTAATTGCACCGTTGTTGTCACAGTAGAGAACTACGAGACGAATAATGCTAGAAACTACATCTAACTCACCGATGAATTTCCTAATCCATACAGCCTCCTTTGTTGTATTTGCTGCAGTGATATACTCGACCTCAGTTGTAGAATTGGCAATTGTCTCGTGCTTGGAACTCTTCCAGCTAACAACACCTCCATTTTGGCAAAATATGAACCATGACTGAAACTTTGAGTCATCCCTATCAGTTTGGAAGCTAGCATTCGTGTAACCCCTTACAATGAGCTCTTCCTCTCCGCCAAATACCAAGAACGTATCATTAGTCCTTCTCAAGTAGTTTAGGATGTTCTTGACGGCTATCCAATGACCATCACCAGGATCAGACTGATACCTGATAGTCATGCTAAAGGCATAAGAGACATCGGGTCGAGTACATATCATTGCATAAATGATTGACCCAATTGCCGAAGCATATGTAATAAACTTCATGTGTTCATTATCTTCACAAGATTTAGGACACTGGTCCTTAGAGAGACTCATATCATAAGACATGGGTAAGAATCCTTTCTTGGACTCAAGCATGTTGAACCGCTTCAACACCTTATCAATGTACGTACTTTGGGTCAAACCCAACAACTTCTTTGATCTATCTCTATAGATCTTAATACTAAGTATATAAGTCACTTCACCCAAGTCCTTCATAGAAAACAGCTCCCTAGGTTGTTCTTAACAACTTATAGGGTCGGTTTGTCATTCCCGATCAGCAGTATGTCATTTACATACAATATCAGGAAGACAACAATGCTCCCACTAATCCTCTTGTAAACACACGGTTCATCATCGTTCTTGATAAAACCAAACTCTTTGATCTTTTCATCAAAATGAAGATTCCAACTTCGAGAAGCCTGTTTTAATCCATAAATGGATCACTGTAGCTTGCATATTTTACTGGCTTCACCTGGATGTACAAAACCCTTGGGTGGTGTCATATACACTTCCTCAAGGAGGTTTCCATTTAGGAAAGCTGTTTTTACATCCATCTGCCAGATCTCGTAGTCATGATACACAATAATAACAAGTAGAATTCTGATGGACTTAGCCATAGCAACTGGGGAAAAAATCTCATCATAGTCAATACCATGAATTTGCTTGAAACCCTTAGCCACCAGACTCCCTTTGAATGTCTGTACATTCCCATCCACATTGGTCTTCTTCTTGAAGACCCACTTGCACCCTATGGGTCGTACTCCTTCAGGTGGTTCCACCAAGGTCCAAACTTAGTTTTCATACATGGAGTCCATTTCAGATTTCATAGCCTCAATACACTTCTCGGAGTCCGGTCCACTCATAGCCTATTGGTAGGTTGCAGGCTCATCACTATGATCCATAAGCAACACATTACCTTTTTGAGACACGAGAAATCCATATCTCTCAGGCTCAAAAATGGTCTACCAGATCTACGTGGAACTTCTGTTTCCTGAGCAGGCTCTCCAGCTACAACAACTTGTAGTCCTCACTCAGGTTCCAATTCCAGTTCATTCACTATTTATGGTTCTTGAACTTCTTCAAGTTCTACCTTGGTTGTCTTTCTACTTAAGAACTCTTTCTCAAGAGAGACACTAGTCCTTGCGACAAACACTTTGCCATCAGACGGTAGGTAGAAATAGTACCCTTTAGTTTCCTTAGGATACCCCACAAGATAACACTTATCTGACTTTGGTTCTAGCTTGTTAGGCAATTGACGTCTTATGTATGCCTCACAGCCTCAAACCTTATTGAACGAAATACTAGGATGCTTCCCGGTCCATATTTCATATGATGACTTTAGAACCACTTTTGTTGGAGCATGATTTAGTGTAAAAGTAGTAGTTTCTAGAGCAAAACCCCAAAAGGAAACATGCAGATCTGCATGACTCATCATCAACTATACCATGTCTAACAGAGTATGATTCCTCCGCTCAGACACACAATTATGTTGTGATGTTCTAGGTGGAGTGAGTTGTGATACAATACCACACTCTTTCAGATGATCACGAAACTCATGACTTATGTATTCGCCACCTCAATCAGATCGAAGCGCTTTAACCTTCTTACCCAATTGGTTCTGTACTTTGTTCTTAAACTCTTTGAACTTTTCAAAGGTTTCGGATTTGCACTTCATAAGATACACGTATTCGTATCTATTGAAATCATTAGTAAATGCAACAAAGTAGAAATACCCACCTCTAGCCATAAAACTCATGGGTCCACATACATCACTAAGTACTATACCCAAGAGATCAGTAGCCCTCTCATTGAAGCCAGTGAAGGGGGCCTTAGTCATCTTGCCTAATAAATAAGATTCACATCTCTCAAATGATTCATAATCAAATGAGTCTAATAGTTCATCTCTATGGAACATGGATATGCGTTTCTCATTTATATGGTCCAAACGACAATGTCAAAGGTACGTAGGGTTTGAGTCATTTGTTTTTAATCTTTTAGTATTCTCTATATTATAGATCTGATGGTTTAAGTTCAAAACATATAAACCATTAAATATTTGGGCTATACAATAACAAACATCATTTTTAAATATAGAACAACAATTGTTCTTAATAACAAAAGAAAATCCAATCATGTCCAAACTTGAAATAGATATAATATTTCTAGTTATGGAAGGAACATAATAACAATTATCTAGTTCTATTACAAGCCCACTGGGAAAAGAAAGACGGTAAACACTCACGATAATAGCAACAACTCTTGCTATATTGCCAACACGTAGGTCCACCTCCCCTTTACTCAGCAATCTTCTCCTTCCCAATTCCTGCACATTTATACAAATGTGAGAATCACATCTGTTATCTAATACCCAAGATGAAGGGGCAGAAAGGTTTATCTCTATAACATAGATACTTGAAGCGGAAGTCATACCTCCCTTCATCTTGTGCAGACCCTCAATGTACGAAGGATAATTCATCCTCCAATGACCAACCTTGCCACAGTGGTGGCATTTCCCTTCTTTCACCAAGCCCTTCTTCTTCAATACTGAAGACTTGGGCTACAGAGCAGACATAGGTCCTGCCTTCGTCTTCTTGAAGCCCTTGCCCTTTCCCTTGCCTTTATGTACCATCAGTATGAGGCTAGTAGGCTTGACCTTCTTCATATTGACATCGGCAGTTCTCAACATACCTAGGAGCTCGGGTAGTGTCTTGTCAATTTCATTCATATTATAATACAAGATGAACTGCCCATAACTATCCGACAATGATTACAAGATCAGTTTTGTGGCCAACTCTTGACCTAGAGGGAAGCCTAGTCTCTCAAGGTTCTCTATATACCTAATCATCTTGAGTACGTGAGTCCCTACTTGCTCCCGAGCTCCCATATTACACTAAAATAATGCCTTAGTGACATCAAACCTCTCGTAATGAGCTTTGAAAGATATGAGATAGATCTGATTACTCTAGAGGGGGGGGGGGGGGTGAATAGAGTAACTTAAAACTTTTGGTTGTTTTATAATTTATCAGAGTAAAATAGGTGATATCAATAGTATAAACAGAAAATGGAAACAGTCTAAGCTAATCTATCACAGCACAGCAAGAACATAAAGAAAATGAACAACACATACAACACAAGAATTTTATAGTGGTTCCCCAAACTGGGTACATCCACTCTTCTACCACCCTGGTAGGAATCCACTATCAGGTTTTGATCAGGTGACTGCCACCACAAGATCTATTTACAGAGAGATCTCACAACCCTTTAGGCTTTTGATCAGGTGCCCAAAAACCAAGAATAAATTTTTGGAGGGAGTTAATAAACCCTTTTACAGGAGGTTGAGAGAGTTGATGGTGTCTTCTCTTTTCTCTATACAACAGAGAAGTCTTGTGGATTTCTGTTATCAAAGCTCCTTCTGAAATAATGAATGGTTTAGAAAGCTTGGAGCCTTGCTCAGGGTGTAGGTCTTCAGCCTTATCTTGAAGATATCCAGGAACTTTCTGACTGATTCAAAGTTGTTGCCATTGAATATTCCTGGAGTAGAAGTAGAAGAAGATTCTTGATTGTTCTTCTTCAGTCTTTAGAAAGAACAAGGAGAAAATAGAATGTTTTCAACACAGAGAAGAAGTAGATAATCTTTTGTATATTTTTGTATCACTTCTCTGTACAACATCTATTCTATATATTGTTGGAACCAGCTTTTTGGTCCCTCCTAAAGTTCGAAGCTGAGGATGCAGCCCACACGTACTCTTCTTGAACTACCCTCCCGACGTGAGTCGGAGACCTGGAAACAGACCGAGGGGCCTCAGCTCGGAGGTCCCACCTCTTTCCCGGAAGAACTGAAGATCTTCCCCTCCCTAGCCAATGCTGAGTTAGGTGCCTGTGAAGAAGACTGTGGAAAGGTTCAACAACCCTCTCATGCACCTCTATCGGTCTATTTATAGGCCTCTGAATCTGATCTGCAAATATCACTTCTGAATTAACCTGAAATGACCAAAACACCCTGGACTAGGTCTGCCAACAGCCAAACTCCGCTGTTCTGGTGGGCTATACGCAGACCTCCGGGGGTAGAAGTGTAAAATTACCTGGGGAAAAAAGGTAAAATCCCCCTTGCGGGTAAAAAGGTAAAAACATTTTTTCTCCCATGTGGCGAGTGGGGAAAGGACTGCCGGGCGAGACGACCCTCTCTGTTCGTCTCGCCGGCCTCTCGCCTTATAGGCTATATCGCCGCCTAGAACCATCTCGCACTAGCTGGGCATCTCGCCTACCTCAGAGAATCCCCCATCCCGCCTCCTGCAGGTGGGCCTCCTGGTCTTACTCGCCTATCAAGTTCATCTCGGCAGCCTTCCCTTCTCGCTCATTGAGCCACCTCTCGCGAGCCCAAGGTTGTACACAATCCCCGCTCTTTTCGAGGTTGCCCTAACCTCGGAAAGATAAGTCCAACCGAGGCTCGCGACACTGGGATTCGCTTATGAGAATCTTTGGTGGGCCCCCCATGGGGCCTATAAATATGAGATCCCAACTTTCTTTAGGGTGCCCCTTTTTTGTGTTCCTTCATTTCCTCGACCTTCAGCATGTCTCACAGCCAGAGTTTTCATGAGCGCCTCGCGATGGTGCGAAAGTGAAATAAAGCCAACATGGCCGCCCTGTTCCTGGATCTGGGGAGTACTCCTCCCTCAGCTCCTCCATCCTCTCGCCTGAAGAAGATGAAGGCCGCCTGCCCCTCCCTCTCGGCTGGCGCGACCTCCTATGCCCCTTTGATAACAGATAATCTTCCCGCATCTCTCGGGGAGAGACGGGTAGTTTATCCTTCTTCTCTCTCCTTCTTTCGTCCCGCTTGTTGATCACGCTTTTATAGGGAAACCTTGTTGATTCCCATATGCCCGCAAATCCTCCTGACGCTATCAACCAAACTCATCAGCGCGCCGACTCGCCCGAGGCCTCTTACCCACCCCTCACACAGAAAGAAAACCTCTCGCGTGTTGTGGGGAATCCTCGCATTCCGAGTAAGAACTTGCCCTTCTCGGTTTCGCCTCAATTCTCATTCCTTTGCCCAACTTCTGCGAGATAACTGGGTCAACTTTTGTAATCCTGGAGCGCAGCCGCGAGATCATCCTTCCTTACGATTTCTCGCTCTCTGTGCATGCATCTAATTTGAATCCGACACTGAGGACGCTCCCGCGTCTCCTCCCCTCTCCCCTCTTCCACGCCCTAATGAGATCGAGGACTACTTGGGTGATCCCATGGATACCCTGGAGCTGAAGCGGAGGACGGCTAGGATGTTCCGCAAATACACGCATATAATCTGCGAGATGGAGCTGGAGAAGCAGGCCTCTGACCGACGCATGGAATGGATAGAAACAGAGTGCCACCGCCTTTCTGCCGAGATGGAAGCTGACGGCGTGATGGATGGGACAGACCCCCAAGCCATCCTAAACGAGATGGATGAATACCTCCGTCTCGCGCGCCGCGGCGTGGTCGCTGCCTGCGCTTTTTCATCTACCTGACCGCCCTCCATTCGTGGGAGGTTAAGATGGCCGCTGGAAATGGGTCAGGAACTAAGCGATCGTGCCCCCCGTCTCGCCTTCTCAAGGCCCTCCTGTATTATTATTATTGCCAACTTAATTATGTTTGATTATTGATGTGTTGTATAAAACTTTCCTGGACGGGATGCTTCCCCCGCGCGGGATGAAATATTTTATCATTATGGTACTGTGCCTGTCATGTCGTGCTAGGTTTTTCATCGTTACTGTGATTAGCTCATTTTTTAATTAATTAGTCCATCATGATGGCTTTGACTCTTCGAAAAAGTCGCTGCGGCATTTTCGCCCCTTGGGTTCTAGAGAGAGAGAGAGAGGGAGAGACGAAGCGTCGGGCTGTCTCTTCATTTCCCGCCCCTTGATTTTCCCGCTCGATCCCCTCTCTCTTCTTCTTCTGTTATAAATACCTCTTAGATTCGGATATTCACATACTTCTTTTACTATTCTTGGATGTCTTTGCGGCCAGAGCTTCCGCCTGCCCCTCTTCTTCTACACACTTCTCGCATCCCGCTCTCCCTCTAAATCGTTCTTTTCTCCTATTTCTGCCTCCTCGCCTACTATGGGAAAGAAGAGGGTGGAAGCAGGTGAGGGCCGCAGCAGCTGCAGAAAGCGATTTGTGGATCACGATTTTCCCCTCGGCAGACTACCAGAGGAAGAGTATACTCGCTTCGCCAGCGAGTTCCTTGATGACAGTTATTTGTCTCGCCCACCCAAAGTTGGCGAGTGCATCAATACTTTTTACCCCAATGAACTGGCCTTCCCCATCTCGCACTTCGAGGACGGGCTGCGACTTCCCCTTTGGTCAGAGGTCAAATTAGTCTTTAAGTACTTCGGGGTTGTTCCCGCCCAATTCAACCCCAACGCTATCTCTATGCTGGTTTGCTTTCATCTGTTACCTGCGGCGAGAGCGCATCGAATTCAGCTTGACCGCCTTTCGCAAGCTGTTCATCTATCACGCGAAAGACGATGGCGTTTCCTACTTCACCGGCCAAAGCCTAAAGGTGTGCGAGATGCCGAACAAGAATCATCACTGGTTGACTCGCTTCGTCTTCATTCGCGGGGATTTGGGAGGCATCCCTCTCGCCCCGGTGTCCCCTGATGAGTGCTACTATGAAACCCCCAAGGTTGGGGGTGCCGAGAAGGCTCTCTGCGACTTCTTCGCAGGGAAAAATTTCGAGGTCAATTACCTCAGGCGAGACCTCGACTCGCTTCCAGCTGTCTTCCCCGGCGAAGGTATACTCCTGCCCCCCCTCTCCTTAACATTGTAAAATTTTGTTTTATGCTGACTGCCAACCTGCCCAGGGGAGAGAACCGACCATGTTCATCCTCCTTACCAGAGTAACAAGGGTCTCGTCTTAGCGAGTATGGCGGCGGTGGCCGCGAAGGATACGCTGACCCCCACCCTAAAGAAAAGGCCCGGGGACGAGGACACTTCTCGGCACAGCCCAAAGAAGAAGGTGAAGAAATCGGTGTCCTTTAAAAAGGAGAAAACGTCTGCCCCCAAAGAAAGGAAAGAGTTATCGGGATCCCTGTCCCCCATTTCTTTAGGGTCTCCCTCACCTCCCCAACTATCTGTCTCTCCTACCCGCGAGACGGTCTTGTTAGAACTAGCCGCCACCACCACTGTTCAGCCTGCTGAGTTTCCTTCCGGCGAGGCTGGCTCCTCCAGCCTCCCGGCTCTCGCCTCGCACCCCAATTATAACATGGGGCCTGTGACGGATGATGCTGCCGGCGAGCCGGTGCTCCTATGGGACAAGGACGCTAACAGCGTGTCGTTGTCCACTCTCCTTCCTTCCTAGAAAGAGCAGGACCCCCCACCAGTCACGCCATCTCCCTAGGGTTCGGGATATATGGTGGCCTTGGCTCTGAGCCTGTGGATAATGAGACGTCGTGAGACCTCATTTTGAAGAGCGCCCACTCTCAATTTCGCTCCTTGGAGCTCGCGCACCGGGTCTCACGCCGCCTGGTCTTCAACAATAGGAAATGGAAGGAAGCGGAGGCCGGTCTCGCCGCAGAACGTGAGAAGTCCAACGATCTTGAGAAGCGGTTGGCCGTCGCTGACAACCTCCTTGCGCAGAGTCAGGGTGGTGTGGTAAGTTTTCTTGCTGTCGCTTTGCTAGCCCTACTCGCCGCTCATTATGGTCCTTTATTCATTAAATCTTCCTGCAGGATGCCGAGACTGCCGACCGGATGCGCTCGCGCATTGAGGCACTGGAGGGAGAGAACAAGAAATTAAAAGCTGAAAATATCCGTATTGGAACCCTAGTTCTGATTTGGGTAAGGATCACTATTAGGTTTGCTTAGACTGACCCAAAATATATAGTCAGGGTCATAGGTTTATTTCTTTAGTCTAGGCCAAGAGTCAATATCACATGGATCAGCCTACACCAGCCTGTCAGAGACTCAAGCAGGTTGTGTCGACACCCAGAAGCAGTTGTGTCGACACATAAAAAGGTTTTGTCGACACCCAGAAGCAGTTGTGTCGACATACAGAAAGGTTGTGTCGACACCCAGAAGAATTGTGTTGACACACAGAAAGGTTGTATCGACACCAAGAAGAAAGAATTGTGTCGACACACAGAAAGACTGTGTCGACACCCATAAGATTTATGTCAACACAACAGACTATCAGTTGACACAGATAATATTAGTCTACACTAGCTCAGTCGACACAAGAAGGATTTGTGTCGACACAGTTCACAAATTATTAGTCGATAGTATCAGTCGACAACAGAAGGACTTGTGTCGACACCCAAAACCATCTGTCGACATAGTTCACAGAAGCTGTTTCAGAAGGACAAGTCAAATTCTCAGGTCGACGAACCAAGCTCTCAGGTCGACGATTTCTGGCTTTTTCAGTTTGTCATTCAGAAAATATTCTAAGTACAGAAACAATTCTCTGCTCGACGATCGTCGATCTCCCATCGACGATCTCAGAGTCTTCTACTCTGAACTGAGCTCGACGATCTACGAGCTCAGGTCGACGATCTTGTGCATCTCAGCAGTTATCTCAGATCTACGATTTTGTACTGCCTTCAGTTATCAGTTCTCTCAGTCCGGTCAGAAGTATTTTTTTTGGTTATGATAAATCATCTTAAGGCAAATATATTCTGATAATTAATGTTGACATTCTCAAGGCTGATAGCCGTATCTCATGAAGCATTGATTATAGTATTCACAGAATATTTTGTCAAGACAGTTACGGAAGTGCATTTATGATGCCAACCATTCTACCCATTTGGGCTCCTAAATTCTTGCAGAGAATTAAGTACTGTCTGAGAATTCAAATTCAGGCCGTTAGTCTTCCAAATATACAGAGAACTTAAAAGATAGAGAAAAAGAGAATCACAGACTGTCAGTCAAAAAATCAAGTACTGCCTGAATAGAATGATTCCTGGAGTATTGCATCCAAGGTTCTGTGATAGGGCAATCATGCAGTATGTAGTATGGAATGTCATTTGTATCTTTCACTTTTTCTGGAGGAACTCTCTTCATAGCTTTGCTTCTGGCTTTCCTTTTCCTTGCAATTGTAGCAGAGGAATCATCTGAGTCAGTCCTAAACTGATCGCTGTCTGAGCTTGGAGGATTATCATACACTGCATCAATCCTTTTGAGATAATCTTTTTGTTGTTGAGACTGAGCAGAAGAAGCAGTAGAAACAGCAACAGTAGCAGCAGCAACAACAGGAAGTGGAGTAGAAGCAACACTAGCAGAAGGAGTTATGACAGCAGATGCAGATACAGCAACAGTAATAACAGCAGTAATAACAGATGAAACTGGAAAATCAACTTCAGAAGGAGAAACAGTAGCAGTAACAACAGGCTCAAAAACAAATGCCTCTATCATATGTATATCCTCAAAAACAGCAATGTCAGAACTGACAGAAACATCAATAACAGTAGTAGGAGCAGCAGAAGAAGCAGTGTCAACAGCCTTAAAGGAATTTATATAAGAGCTTATCAAGCTGGGGTCACATCTGGAAATAGGCACAATGGCCTTAGTCAGATCTTCAGATTGCTGGACTGGCAGGCAGTTGAAGTACACACAATCAAAAACTGACAACAGTGACCTAAGGTCCACTGAGATGAATGCAACTGAGGCTACTGGAGCTTAGACTGATGATACTACATCAGACAATCTTTCAACTTCATAGGGCATCTCCCCCTGCCTAGATTCAGTGTCAACTGGATCAAGGCACCCATAAGAAGGGATTGCCTTAGAAGGAAGAATGGAAGAAAGCCTGGCAGACAGTTCCTGAACTGTTTTTAGAAGAGGAGCCAAAGAGGTCTCCAGTAAGAGGGATAGCCTTGGAGCTATCAGCTCATATAACCTTTCTGCAAGGGCTGGAAGATCTACTTTCTCAAGAGGGACTTGAGTAGAGGTAGGGATGGATGTGGTAAAAATGAAGGTTGGAGCAGCAGGAGATGTTGGTGGAGAACCTGTGGATGTTGGAAATGATGGTTGGGAAATTGGAATTGTGGAGATGGAAGAGAGTGGAATGAAAATGGATGGTGTGAAGGATGGTTGAGCAATTATGTCCTGAAGGAGTTGTTGATAAGAGATGGATGAGGATGGTGGCTCAGGAGGGGATGAGGGACAATCATCCATATAGGAATCATCTATAAGATTGAAAGATGGAATATGAGAGGATGAATCAATATCTAGGTGTGGGTAGTGATGTAGAGGATGGAAGATTTCTTCAGTGTATGGTGGAGTTGGAGAAGGAATTGAAGTTGGAGATAGGGTGGAAATTGTGATGGTGGGTGTGACTATGGTAGATGAAACAAGAGGTGGAGGAGGAGGAGAAGAAACAGGCAAGTCTTCTGCAGGGACAGAAACCTGAGGGGAAGAGACTGAAGCAGTCCTTGTTCCTGAAGTAGAGATTGCAGAGGGCCTACTGGGCTTGATAATCTGCCTGTCCCATTTTCCAAATAGGGCACAGGTGAGCCTCTTGGAGGCATTGATGTGCATCCTACTATAAACAAGCAGTGCAGGGCATCTGTGGTGAAGGAACAGCCCTAAAATCCTTCCAAAATTGACAAAGTTCTTGTTAATCTTTTTATTAATCAAATCAAAGAAAACTTCTCCCCAGTTGAGTTGCTTCTTGTCCACTAGGGCACCCATCAGGCAGAGCTGATACCTGGATATGGTATCATGAGCTGAGTGTTCGGCCAACAACACTTTTCCAACAACATCAGCTAGAAATCTGTACTCAATAGACAGATTTTTCTTAAGCAATTTGCTAGGGTTTGCTTCTGAGTGTCCCATCCTTTCAAGCATATTAGAAAATTCCTCTCCAAAAAGCTCAACAGAATCTTCTCCAGATTTCAATTGAAAAACCTCTGTCAAGGCAGCAGGTGTTAGAAATACCTGGGTTCCTGAGATGGATCCAACCATTGTATTCTGATACAGGTTATGGGCAGTATACACCCATTCCTTTATCTCATCTGCAGCTAATTTGATCCTTGTAGTCATGATGGTAACTAGCTGCTGCTCTCTGAAAAGTTCCAGAATCTCCTTGAAGATTTGATCGCTGTTGTTGAAAGAATCCATGTCGATATCAAATCCAGTGTCAAATTTCATTGTGGCCAAGATGGCGACTGATACTGCCATTGATTCCTGCAAAAATGAACAAACAAACGACCAAGTGTAGAGAAGTTTGGAGGGAAAGAGAAAATTTGCAGAGAGTATGAAAGCGCAAAAGAAGAACGACGACCGAAAAAAAGAGTTTTATATTAGGGTTCGACCCAGAAAAGGAAAGATCGTTGAACTCTGTTCGACGATCTGAGCTTCTAAAGGAAACTGAAAGGTCATCAATATCATTGATCTCCGTTCGACGGTATTGTAGAGCGTCGAGCTCCGTTCGACGATCGCTGACCTGAAGAAAGATAGTTTGGCACTATATGAGAAGCGCTGCACTCTGGTCGACGATTTTGGAAGTCGTCGATCTCCGTTCGACGATCTGGGGGAAAATCGTCGAGCGCATTTCGGAGACCAGAAACACTCTATACACTAGTAAAATCAAGATGTTTGCCTAGTATTGGTCATTTTTATATTTTTAAAATCTTGGAACTTATTTTAGACTTCTTCTATCTAACATTCCTAACTGATTCAGGAAGAATGTATGTTTCTTTTCATCCAAGGGTTTAGTGAAAATATCTCCCCTTTGCAAATCAGTTGGGATATATTGAAGTTCAATTTTATTTTTCTCAACATTATCCATTAGAAAGTGATGCCTAATTTCTATGTGTTTTGTCCTACTATGGAGGACTGGATTTTGTGCTATGGAAATAACACTAGTATTATCACAAAATATTTTTGACTTCTTCAAGTTGTAGCCATAGTCTAGGAGTTGGTTTTGAATCCACAAGATTTGTGAACAACAACTACATGCAGCCATATATTCAGCTTCAGCAGTTGAAGTTGACACAGATGTTTGTTTCTTGCAAAACCAGGAGACAAGTCTGTCACCAAGAAACTGACAAGTTTCACTGGTGCTTTTTCTGTCTATTCTGCATCCAGCATAATCAGCATCTGAAAAATCCAGTTAAGTCAAATGCTGAATCTTTTGGATACCAGAGATCTAGATTTGGACAACTTTTTACATACTTAAGAATCCTTTTTACTAAGGTTAGGTGTGACTCTCTAGGGCTCACTTGGAATCTAGCACATATGCATGTAGCAAACATTATGTCAGGTCTACTAGCTGTAAGGTACAATAAAGAGTCAATCATTGCTCTATATGTTGTCTGATCAACAGGTTTCCCATGTTCATCAGCATCTAATACAGTATTGGTAGGCATAGGTGTTTTCATACTTGATGCTTCAGACATACCAAATTTCTTAACCAATTCTTTTGCATACTTGGTTTGAGAAATAAATATGCCTTCAGCATGTTGTTTGATTTGCAATCCTAGAAAGAAGGATAGCTCACCCATGCTACTCATTTCAAATTTAGAATGCATTAGGTTGGAAAACCTTATGCACAAATTTGAATCAGTAGAGCCAAATATAATATCATCTACATAGATTTGTACTGGTAGGGTATGAGACTTATGGGTTCTAATGAAAAGAGTTTGGTCTACTCTACCTCTTATAAACTCATTTTTCAGAAGAAAGCATGCTAGGGTCTCATACCATGCTCTAGGAGTGAAAGAAATAGTGCCTAATCACCTAGAGGGGGGGGGGGGGTGAATAGGTGAACTTTATTTTTTTAAAATTTAAGGCAAAAATACTGTACAGTAAATGCAATTCTACAATTATCACAACACAGCAACCATACAATCAAACATACACAGAGTGCACACAGGATTTATAGTGGTTCCCCAAGGTCTGGGTACATCCACTTTCCCCCTTCGCCTATCTAGTAGTGTACTAGATTCGGCCTAACTTCAGCACTTCTCCTCAGATCCTCAGATCTTACAGCTCAGAACCCCTAACACAGGTTCCTACAACTCAGAGTGTCCCACTCCTACAACTCAGGCAAAAATCCCTACAACTCAGTCTTCAATAAGACCTACACTCAGAGAACAAAGTCTTCTACAACTCAGGCACAAGGCCCTACCTCGGTCTTTAACAAGACCTACACTCAGAGCACACAGTCTCCTACACTTAGCCTTTATAAAATAGGCTTACAGCTCAGATCTATACAAGATCCTACAGAAATTTGATAATACATAGTAATTAACCACAACTCTGAAAGAGAGAGATGAGTTGACTGGCTTCTTGATGAGTTCTTGGAAGAACTTGGCAGAGATCAACCTCCCTTGGCTTTCTTCAAAGTTTCTTGAATTAGAACACAGTAGGGTTGAATCTCCTGAAGATGATCTTTAATCAACTTATGTCTTGAGGTTTAGATCTCAATCTGAATCTTACTTTGCAGCCTGGTTCAGTAGCTGCTCTTCTTAGAAGGAGCTCTCTCTCTCCAACTTCTTAGATCTTCTGTTGAAGGTCTTCTTTGTGTTGTTAGATCTCTTGATTAATTATTGTCAATCTGTAATCACCCTCTCTGTTGAAGGAGAAAGGTCTTTAAATAGTCTTTCTCCAAGGTAACCGGCTGATCCGGTTTCTAACAACTTTCTAACGTCTCTGACAGTTGCAGTTGACCGGTTGAAATGACAGCTGTCAAGTCATCCAGTCACTTCTTGAAATCTCTGTCACTGTCTGAAAGTGTCGAGACAGATAGTCTTTATGTGTCGACACAAGTAGACTAAGTGTCGACACAAGTAGACTAAGTGTCGACACTAGCCTTCATGGTGTCGACACAATTCCTTGTGTTGTTGTAACAGATTCTCGACACTGCTTCTTCAGAATGTGTCGACACTGATCCTGTGTGTCGACACAAGCCTTCTATTGAATGTGTCGACACTGGTTGAGTGTGTCGACACAAATACCTCTTCTTAGATACTCAGTTGAATTCTGCTGTGTGTCGATAGAACTCCTTTGTGTCGACACATGCCTTCTTGTGTTGAAACTTGCTGAGTGTCGACACATCTCCTTTGTGTCGACACAAGTACTTTAACTTTGTTGAAGTTTGCTAAGTGTCGACACAGCCTCCTGGTGTCGACACTTTTGATGTCGACAAAGTTTCTCTGAGTGTCGACACAGCCTCTAAGTATCGACATTAATTCTGTAGACAATTCTTCACTGTGTGTCGACACTGATTGTATGTGTCGACACTGATTGTATGTGTTGACACTTTTCTTCTAGTGTCGACTCTGCCTTCCTGGTGTCGACACAATTACTCCAAGTGTCGACACAGCTTCTCTAGGTGTCGACACAAGCTTTCATAAGTGTCGACACTTCTCCTCTAGGTGTCGACACATGAACTTAGAAACTTTTCTGCATTTTCTGCAATTACTTAACCTGCACATATAAACTCAAAGCACATCAAATACACCTTGATGTATATCATTGAGTAGGGTGAAGCTTCTTCAAATCAGGTACATATATTCCAATGTACCCAACAATCTCCCCCTATTTGGAGAAGTCATAACCCTTAGTCAATGATATACACCATACATAACAAATTCTCAGTATGATGTAAAACAGTATTATATGACAGGGTAAATATTTAACAAAACATGTATAAACAATCATTACAGAATACAAATGTAACAGATCAAACATTATTTTATTATAACTTCCAATAGTCTCATTAATCAAAAGTTTACATTGATTTTAATGTAAAAGATTACAGAGTTGTAAACTTAAGAAAATTCTATCCTATGGTTGTTCTGGCTCCTTGATAACAATGCCCTTTCCAGATTGAATCTTTGCTTGAACTAGAGCATCATTGTCATCAGCAGGCTTCTTCCCTTTAAGATCTTTCTTTTTTTGTTCTTCAGCTCTTATCTTCTGTCTCTCAAAATAGTGATAAGGCTTAGGGAAATACTTGCTAGGCTCCTGTGCATTAGGAGGTAGCTTCCCTAATTTAGCCTTCCTTCTGTATTGTACTATGGCCTCTTGCCTAGCCTCATGTTTTTTCCATTCCTGGTCAGAATACCATTGCCCCTCTCTAGGAAATTATCCTTAGCAGCCTTCCAAGCAGTCAATATGATATTCCTAGAGGTTGGGCTCCATTGCTCAAAGTCTGGCCTTAATTCAGTCTGCTCTCTGAACCTCTTCTTAGATAATTGGGCTTCTTGCTCCTTTAATAATGCCTCTTGCTCTTTTAATATTGCCTCTGGCACAGGCTGTACTACTTTCTCAAGAATAACCTTCTGATTACCCTCGGGAGGACTATACATAGACTGTACCTCCTGATGTATCATGTCAAAATCTGCAGGAGGGTAGATCACCTGAGCTACTTCAGCTTGCTTTCCTCCAAAATATGCAGGATTTATTCCAGACTCTGCTACATTATCATCATCACATAAAGGTGGATATCCAAGGGTGGCTTTGATGCTGTTTGAAATCCATTTTGCATGGTCAGAGCCTGCCTTGACTAATACCCTCTCCCCCTTTATGACTTCTCTTTCTATATGATCTCTAAGATCATCCTTCTGGAATCTGATTTGAGCATTCAAATAGTTAACTTCATCTTTATAAAAAAGTTTTAACCTTTGTAGCTTGTGAGTAATAGCCTTCTGAGAATCTTCAATGGCAATTTTAACAGCATTTAGGCTCTCTTGTAGTTGCTTATCAAAATCAGCCTTGGCAGTAGTCCTTACTGCGGTCTGAGCAGCTGCAAGATTCTTCATTTCTGTGACAATGGCATTATGAGAAGCAGTCAGATTATCATTCATCCTAATCTGATTTTCCAAGACATATCCTTATTTTACTGCCATGTCATCAACCTGTTTCTTGATATTCTCTTGCTGAGTAGCCAGATAGACCACTGCATTACCTCCTTTATGGAAACAATCAGTCATTTCCTTCTTGTTTTGATTCACTTCAAATCTTATAGATTTTATGTCTTGAGCCAGATCAAATTGCAGTGATTTATGGCCTTCATCCATATACTTTTCTAGAGCTTTCCTTTGCTCATCCATCTTAATTTGCAAAGCCACCAACAAAGAACTATAGTCAGAAGTTGGGGCTTGTTGTGGAACTATGGTTTGAAGTGTCTTCTTGTAGGTCTGGCTTCTTCTCTTGAAAACTTGTAGTTTTCTTTTCTTGGCTCTAGCAGCCTCTTCATCTTCAGAATTAGATGTACTGGCAATGTCTACCCTGCCCTTAGGACTAGGAGGTAAATCCTTCTCAGTCCTTGGTAGTTCCTCAACATTCCTTTGCTCCTCAGTCTCTTTTGTAGCAGTCTCCTCTATTTGCTCCCCCTCAAGATTGACCTTCTCCCCTTCAACAGCTGCTTTCTCTCCTTCAAAGTCAGTCTGTAAAATATCAGGGAACAACTCTTCTAGTGTAAACTCATGTTGAGGTTGAACTGGAAAATCTCTGATCTCAGGAGCAACTGATACCTCTTTATCAGCAACAGATGTGTCCTCCATGACAACATCTTGTGGTTGATTATGTAACTGTGTTTGCTGATCAACATCAAGTAATGATTCAGTCAAAACTTCATCCTCAATAGTGAAATTTAATTAATTTACTTCAGTGATTACCTCTAGAATTGTTTGGGTAACCCTTTCACTCTCTAATTGAGTTGGCTCATCCACATGTAGAGGCTCCCACTGGAGTGGATCCAGGTGAATAGGGCTAACTGATGGTAGCTCCCACTGCCTCTGAGCATCTTCTTGTCTTGCTGGTGATGGTCCAGCATTGTTATCTTCTCCATCATCAGAACTAAAAACCACTTGCTCCTCTGAGCTACTTGAGGATTCTTGAGCCACAATGACTGTCTTCTTCTTCTTATTCTGAGGTGTTTCCTTTTCTAGAGTTGGCAGTTCCTTTGTCAACACTCTATCCCACCTTGAGAAAATTCTTACATCCATTCTCCTCATATGATTTATCTTAGAACCAGCAGCTTGGTTCATCACTTCAGGGATACATCCAGCTAAGTATAAACTCAGAATCCTACCCAGATTTGGTTTCTTCAGACTTTCCTTTATCTTATGAAACATGACTACTGACCAATCAGTTTTAAGCTGGAAAATTATCCTTGTCATCAGACTGAACATGTGAGCTGATATTCTATCATGCCCACCAGACTTGCTTAGTATTACCTTGCCAACTATTTCAGACAAGAACTTGCCCTACATGTTCATGACTTTCCTGTTGAAAACTGATCCAATCTTCAGGCTTGAATCAAGTCCACACCATGCCAGTGCCTCCCTTATCTTTGAAGTAGGTACATCTTCCTCTTCTTTAGTTCTAGGGAGATGTAGAACTTTTCTGAGATTCTTCTGGGTGACCTTCACCTTAACTCCATGGACTTTAGATTTAATCTTAAGATCAGTGTCGTCTAGGGTAGCTGCAGTAAATAATTCGAGGACCTCCTTCTTCCATATCTTGATTGGTTCGGAAACAAGATATTCTAACCCAGTCTCTGCAACTAGGGTTACCACACCTTGGATTTTTGGTTCCGCATCATCAAAGGTGTGTCGCACGAGCTCATAACCTTCATTAATGTTCTCTTATAGCTTGGGCGCCATTAGGGTTTGAAGAAATTTTGAATTTAGAGAAGAGAGATATCGACACACAAGTTTGGTCTCGAAACTATGGTGAGCGTGTCGACAAACAATGGTGAAGACCTATTTATACCATTCTAAAATCGAAGGTGAAAAGGCGCGTCAAAATACTTGAAATATGTCGACACTGTTGAAAAGTGTCGACACTTACTTCTAATGTCTCGACAACTATGTGTCGACACAAATATAATCGACAGAATATATGTGTCGACACTTATATATCTCAGCTCGACACTTAGTCGAGACTCTACTCGACGAATTCTGTGTAAATCCTAAGTGTCGACACCACCCTGGATGTGTCGACACCTACACTGCATGTGTCGAAACTAATTCTCTGAAGTGTCGACACTGACTTTCTAGATGTGTCGACACCATTTCTCTGAAATGTCGACATCACTTCTATGTATCGACACAGACAACTCTGTATCGACAAAATTTTACTTGGCCAATTTTTGTAAACTATTCTAAGTTTATCATTTCTAATTCAATTTTAAACTTATTGAATTTGGTTTCATCTAAGGGCTTAATAAACATATCAGCTAACTGAATATCTGTCTTAACATACTCTAGTGAAATGCCTCCTTTTTCTACATGTTCTTTTAGAAAATGGTATTTTATTTCTATGTTCTTAGTCCTACTATGTGAGACAGAATTATTTGTAATAGAAATGACACTAGTAGAATCACAAAATAAAGGTGTTCTACTTACTTGAATACCATAATCTTCTAGCTGATGTTGAATCCATAGAAGTTGAGCACAACAACTTCCTACAGCCACATACTCTGACTCAGCTGTGGAGATAGCCATACTGGTCTGCTTCTTGCTACTCCATGACACCAGCCTTCCACCTAGAAATTGACAGGTTCCTGTAGTACTCTTCCTATCTTCCTTGCAGCCTGCAAAATCTGCATCTGAATAACCTGTCAGTACAAAATCTCCATTCCTAGGGTACCAAAGGCCTAGATAAGGTGTGCCCTTAAGATATCTCAAAATCCTTTTGACTGCAGTCAAATAAGATTCTTTAGGGCAAGCTTGGTACCTAGCACAGATACATGTAGCATACATGATATCTGGTCTACTAGCAGTCAAATACAGTAGGGAGCCAACTATCCCTCTATACAAAGTCTCATCTACAGGTTTCCCTGCATCATCTTTGCTTAGAGACATGCTTGACCCCATAGGAGTTTTCATGGTACTGGATGATTCCATACCATACTTCTTTATTAACTCTAGGGTGAACTTAGACTGGCATATGGATAATTCATCTTCAGTATGTCTAACTTGGAGACCCAAGAAGAACTTAAGTTCCCCCATACTGCTCATTTCAAATTGTCCTTGCATTAGTTTTGCAAACTTCCTGCAAAGACTACTTTCTGTAGACCCAAATATTATGTCATCTACATATATTTGGACTAAGATAATCTTGCCTCTGGACTCCCTAAGGAATAGAGTCTTGTCTATTTTCCCCCTTGAGAATTTATTCTCAATGAGGAAACTAGACAGGGTTTCAAACCAAGCCCTTGGGGCTTGTTTTAACCCATACAAAGCCTTCCTAAGTCTATAAACATAATCAGGTTTAATAGAATCAACAAAACCTGATGACTGCTCTACATAGACTTCTTCCTTCAGATTTCCATTCAGAAAAGCTGACTTAACATCCATTTGATATACCTTAAATCCTTGATATGTTGCATAGGCAAGGAACATCCTTATTGCATCCAGTCTTGCTACTGAAGCAAAGGTTTGATCAAAATCAATACCTTCTTCCTGCCTATATCCCTTCGCAACAAGTCTAGCTTTATTCTTTATGATGATTTCATTCTCATCCAACTTGTTCCTAAAGATCTACTTAGTTCCAATAATGTTGTGGTCCTTGGGTTTAGGAACTAGCTCCCAGACCTTGCATCTTTTGAATTGATTCAGCTCCTCTTGCATGGCCTCAATCTAATGAGGGTCTAGGATTGCTTCTTCAAATTTATTTGGCTCAACTTAGGATAGGAAACTAGAGTAAAGAACTGTACTTAGATTCCTACTCCTTGTTTGCACTCCTTGTCTAAGCTCTCCAATTATTTGATTGACTGGATGATTCTTTAAGTGTCTATTTGCTGGAGGCAGCCTGTCTTCAGGTTGTACACCTTCAGTCTTTTCATTTAGCTGCACCTTTTGGTCTTCTTCAGTATTAGGAGTATCTTGTACTCCCCCTGGACAACAGCCACAATCTTCCACTTACTGACTTGCAGAAGAAACTTCTGTTAAGGTAAGCTTGTCCATTCTTTCAGTTACACCTGTGGAGCTGCAAACACTTCTTGGCAAATCATTGTTAATGAGTCTAGCTTCATCAAAAACTACATGAACAGACTCTTCTATAACTTGAGTAATCAAGTTGTAGACCCTATAAGTCTTACTATTATTGCTGTACCCAACAAAGATCCCCTCTTGGAATTTGGCAGCAAACTTGGTTAGATAAGACTTACCATTGTTAAGTATATAACACTTGCAACCAAAGATCCTGAAATATGATAAATTTGGTTTTCTGCCCTTCACAATCTCATAGGGGGTCTTCTTGTGGCTCTTGGTGATAGTAACCCTATTGATCACATGACAAGCAGTATTAACTGCCTCAGCCCAGAAATATTCTGGGAGAGAAGTGTCATTCAATAGGGTTCTACCAGCCTCTATCAAGGTTCTATTTTTCCTTTCAGCAATACCATTTTACTGAGGTGTTCTTGTTGAGGAAAATTCCTGAAAAATTCCAAATTCTTCACACAGTTTTGTCATACTTTCAGACTGAAATTCAGTATCATGGTCACTTCTGATTTTGACCATTGTACTGTCCAATTCATTCTGAATTTGTTTAACAAAACTGTATAAGATATTTGGGGTTTCAGATTTTTGTCTAAGGAAGAACACCCAGGAAAACCTTGAATAGTCATCTACAACCACAAATGTGTAGACCTTCCTACCTAGGCTGTGAACTGGCATAGGACCAAAAAGATCCATATGCAAGAGGTATAGACACCTCACAGAATCCTTGTTCTCAAGGCTATGAAATGTGGATTTGGTCTGCTTGCCTTTTTGACAAGCTGAGCATATCTCATCCTTTATACACTTAACCTGAGGACCATTCCTCACTAACTCTTTGCTAAAGAGTTGGCCAATTGTCTTATAGTTAAAATGAGCTAGCCTCTTGTGCCATTTAACATAATGTGAGACTTTCTCATCAGCTACAAGACAAATAGGAGAAACATTGTTCTCACATACAAAGTCTAGACAATAGACATTTCTCTTCCTATATCCTGTCAGAATGATCTTTTGATCACTTGACCTTTTGATATGACAACCATTCTTGACAAATTAGATGTCATATCCTAAATCACCCAGCTGACTTATGCTAATGAGGTTATGTTTCAAACCCTTTACATAAGCCACTTGAGTAATTGTAATTAGGTTACTAGAAATGTTACCAAAGCCTTTGATGATTCCTTTTTCTGAACCACCAAAGGTAACTTTAGGACCATCCTTGATAGGTGTATAGTCCTTCAGCAACCCCCTTGTTCCAGTCATGTGCCTGGAACATCCACTGTCCAAGTACCATATAGGGGCATGGCCACTTGGACTCACCTGCAAAACAAATTACTTAACCTTAGAACCCAAATAACTCTTGGGTCCTTGGTGCAAGTTAGTCTGACTTTTAATAAAACTACCTGTAGCTCTTCTAGCAGACAGTTTGCTACTCTTCTTGACACTTGAATTGTGCCAACAATCTATGACAAAGTGGCCTACATTGCCACAACACCAGCACTCAAACCTGTTATACCTTTGTTTAGGTACAACCCTGGCTGTTTTATCTACAGCAGACTTCTTGTTGAGTGCTGGGACTTTGCCCTGAGATTTGGACTTAGCAGTCCTGACAGGTTTTGTAAACCCCAATCCAATCTTACCCTTTTGAGGTACAAACTCATCTATCAAAGGTAAAACAGATTTTGGTTTAGAAAAACTTGCTACAATTTCTCTCTCCTTCTGAAGTCTAACCTCCAGATTTCTAATTTGATCATTCTTAAATATAATAGTACCCATCTGAATAACAGTAATGTTCTTCAGCCTGGCTATTTCATTCAGTTTTTGATCAAGCAACTTGTCTGAATCAGCAACAGCGAATTTACGACTAGCAATCTCCTTTGCCTGAGTTTTGGCCAAAGATGTGCTTCTCTTCAAGGCCTGCAACAAGTCTCTATATTCATCAATTAACTGATGAATATCTCCTTCAGATTCAGACCCACCCACATCACTTGATGCAGATTTATCTGATTCTTACTCAGTACTAGAAATTGAACTAGAAGAACAACTTTGTACCTTACTTGGTCCAGGATGATCCTGGATTTTGTCTCCTTCAAATAATGTCATCAGCCCTTTGTACTGATTGTCCTCATGCTCATAAATTGAATTCATTAACTGCATGAACTCATCTTCCTCCTCTTCAGCAAACAATCCAATATAGGCTTCAGCTTCTGAGTCTGTTTCTGAAGATGACTGATTAGTCAAACTTTTGTCTTTCTTAGCAACAAAGGACTTTTCCTTTTTTCCCTTAAACTGAGTATTCTTTTTGTCAGTTGACTCCTTCCTCTTTTCAGGACAGTCAGTCACTACATGTCCCTGTCTATTGCAGCAATAACACACAATTTTTGAAGATGTAGCTTTGCTTGGTTTGGATCTGCTTCTGTCATTCCTTGATGACTTTCTTTTCTAATAATAGTCATCTTTTGGCGGTGAAGTGGAAGGCTTATACCTCCACTGCTTCTTCTTCAAAAACTTTTGAAAATGCCTAGTGAAAGCTGCAAAGTCTTCATCACTTTCACTGCTATCTGAATTCTTGCTGTCTGAATTATCTGTCACAACCTCAGCAACTAATTGAGGTGGAGATGGAGACTTGCTTCTATACTTCCTGGTGGCTTCAGTTTTGAAGGCCACAGATCTTTCCTTGTGCTCCACTCTAGTAGTCTTCTCTTCCTCCTTTCTAGCCAATAACTGCATCTCATAAGATAACAGTTTTCCAAACAAAGTTTG
Source organism: Platanthera guangdongensis (assembly GCA_039583875.1). Lineage (NCBI taxonomy): Eukaryota > Viridiplantae > Streptophyta > Magnoliopsida > Asparagales > Orchidaceae > Platanthera > Platanthera guangdongensis. Next base: position 146,609,360 of record CM077150.1, read on the forward strand.
AGGAGGTATATCTGCTAATTTGGCCATTTCCCTAATGACACAGATCTTGGTGTCCCGGTCCTTAGTCAGGGATCTTAAGAACTTGTCATTCAGCTCATAGTTGCTGAATTCTCTTCCATAGGACATCAATTCATTAACTATCCTATAGAACTTCTTGTAGCATTCAGTAATGCTATCAGACTTTCCTTGTCTGAAGCTTTCATATTCCTGATTTAACAAAGACTTCCTGTCTTGTCTTACTTCTTCTGATCCCTCCATATAGACTATTAATGTGTCCCACATTTCTTTTGAAGTCTTACAATGAATTAAGTTCTGAAATGTTGCATCATCAACTGCACTAATAATAATATTCTGGGTCCTCTTGTCCATAGTGGCCAGAATGATTTCATCTTTGGTCATTTCTGAATAGTCCTTAGGAGTTTTCTGATTTGCATCCAGAATGGATATCTTCATTGGCACATATGACCCTTCTTTGACTGTAATGTATATTCTTGGGTCAGATGCTTCCATAAAGAGTCTAACCATCTCTTTCCAAATGCCAAATATCTCTTTTCTACAGATTGACAATTTCATGGACCCTAGCTCCGTGTGATTCTCACTAGAACCCATTTTCTTGATTCTTGTTTATTCTGTTTCTGCCTACAGGATCTTACTCAGACTGTTATGTCCTTTTTGAGTAACCTCGCTTTGGTACCACTTGAAAGAAATAATGCCTAATCACCTAGAGGGGGGGGGGGGTGAATAGGTGAACTTTATTTTTTTAAATTTAATGCAGAAATACTGTACAGTAAATGCAATTCTACAATTATCACAACACAACAACCATACAATCAAACATACACAGAGTGCACACAGGATTTATAGTGGTTCCCCAAGGTCTGGGTACATCCACTTTCCCCCTTCGCCTATCTAGTAGTGTACTAGATTCGGCCTAACTTCAGCACTTCTCCTCAGATCCTCAGATCTTACAGCTCAGAACCCCTAACACAAGTTCCTACAACTCAGAGTGTCCCCACTCCTACAACTCAGGCAAAAAGCCCTACCACTTAGTCTTCAATAAGACCTACACTCAGAGAACAAAGTCTCCTACAACTCAGGCACAAGGCCCTACCTCAGTCTTTAATAAGACCTACACTCAGAGCACACAGTCTCCTACACTCAGCCTTTATAAAATAGGCTTACATCTCAGATCTATACAAGATCCTACAAAAATTTGATAATACAAAGTAATTAACCACAACTCTGAAAGAGAGAGATGAGTTGACTGGCTTCTTGATGAGTTCTTGGAAGAACTTGACAGAGATCAACCTCCCTTGGCTTTCTTCAAAGCTTCTTGAATTAAAACACAGTAGGGTTGAATCTCCTGAAGATGATCTTCAATCAACTTATGTCTTGAGGTTCAGATCTCAATCTGAATCTTACTTTGCAGCCTGGTTCAGTAGCTGCTCTTCTTAGAAGGAGCTCTCTCTCTCCAACTTCTTAGATCTTCTGTTGAAGGTCTTCTTTGTGTTGTTAGATCTCTTGATTAATTTTTGTCAATATGTAATCACCCTCTCTGTTGAAGGAGAAAGGTCTTTAAATAGTCTTCCTCCAAGGTAACCAGCTGATCCGGTTTCTAACAACTTTCTGATGGCTCTGACAGTTGCAGTTGACCGGTTGAAATGACAGCTTTCAAGTAATCCAGTCACTTCTTGAAATCTCTGTCACTGTCTGAAAGTGTCGAGACAGATAGTCTTTATGTGTCGACATAAATAGACTAAGTGTCGACACAAGTAGACGAAGTGTCGACACTAGCCTTCATGGTGTTGACACAACTCCTTATGTTGTTGTAACAGCTTCTCGACACTGCTTCTTCAGAATGTGTCGACACTGATCCTGTGTGTCGACACAAGCCTTCTATTGAATGTGTCGACACTGGTTGAGTGTGTCGACATAAATACTTCTTCTTATATACTTACTTGAATTCTGCTGTGTGTCGACAGAACTCCTTTGTGTCAACACATGTCTTCTTGTGTTGAAACTTGCTGAGTGTCGACACATCTCCTTTGTGTCGACACAAGTACTTTAACTTTGTTAAAGTTTGCTAAGTGTCGACACAACCTCCTGGTGTCGACACTTTTGATGTCAATAAAGTTTCTCTGAGTGTCGACACAGCCTCTAAGTGTCGACACAAATTCTGTAGACAATTCTTCACTGTGTGTCGACATTGATTGTATGTGTCGACACTTTTCTTCTGGTGTCGACTCTGCCTTCCTGGTGTCGACACAATTACTCCAAGTATCGACACAGCTTCTCTAGGTGTCGACACAAGCTTTCATAAGTGTCGACACTTCTCCTCTAGGTGTTGACACATGGACTTAGAAACTTTTCTGCATTTTCTGCAATTACTTAACCTGCACATATAAACTCAAAGCACATCAAATACACCTTGATGTATATCATTGAGTAGGGTGAGGCTTCTTCAAATCAGGTACATATATTCCAATGTACCCAACAAGGAGCTTGCTTTAGACCATATAATGATTTATGCAATTTGAAAACATAATCAGGATGAGTTGAAGAGATACAACCTGGGGGTTGTCTGACATAGACTTCTTCTTTCATATCTCTATTGAGAAAAGCACTCTTAACATCCATCTGGTATACTTTGAATCCTTTGTGTGCTGCATATGCTAAGAAGATTCTTATAGCCTCTAACCTTGCAACTGGTGCAATGGTCTGGTCATAATCTATCCCTTCTTCTTGAGAGTACCCTTGAGCAACTAGCCTTGCCTTGTTCCTTACAATGACTCCTTGATCGTCCAATTTATTTCTGAACACCCACTTTGTTCCAATAATGGAGTGATCCTTTGGCCTTGGTACTAGTTCCCAAACTTTGTTCCTTTCAAATTGATGCAACTCTTCTTGCATTGCAATGATCCAGTGTGGATCTTGCTCTGCATCTTGAATGGATTGAGGTTCAATTTGAGAAAGAAAGCAGGTGTGCATAAGGTTTTGGTTGACCTGATTTCTGGTTTGCACACCAGCTGAGATGTCTCCAATCACTTGGGAGATTGGATGGTCTCTTGATGTTACTAAATCAACATGAGATGTTGATTGTTCACCAACCTGTGTTATTGTTTCCTCTTGTGGTACAACAACAGGCTCTTCAAGAAGTTTCTCTTCACGGTATTGAATGTCTTCTTCATCTTCACTTCTTTCCTCTTTTTGAATGATTTGTAACCTGTCCAAGTCTTCAGCAAGAGAGTGTACCTGCAAAGGTTCTATGGTAGAAGTATTCTTCTCCTTGAAAGACATGTTAGATTCATCAAAAGATATATGAACAGATTCTTCAATTTTAAGAGTTGATTTATTATATACCCTATAAGCTTTACTGATCATGGAGTATCCCAGAAATACTCCTTCATCAGCTTTAGCTTGAAATTTTGCTAAGTATTTCTTGTCATTATTATGAATGTAACAAATACAACCAAAAATTTTAAAGTAATCTACTTTAGGTTTCTTCCCTTTGAGTAATTCATAGGGAGTCTTGCCCTTCAGTTTATGTATTAAACTTCTATTCAACACATAGTTGGAGGTGTTCACTGTCTCTGCCCAAAAGGATAGAGGAAGTTGAGCATCTGACAACAATGTAGTGACAGATTTAATAAGGGTTCTATTTTTCCTTTCAGCTACCCCATTTTTTTGAGGAGTTCTAGGAGCTGAGAAAGTGTGCCTGATCCCTTCACTCTGACAGAACTCTTGCATAAGAAGAGAATCAAACTCTGTCCCAAGACCACTTCTGATCAGGGCAATATGAGTATTGAACTCAGTCTGTATGCATTTGAGAAACTCTATCAAACACTTAAAGTTATCAGACGTCTTCCTCAGAAAGAACACCCCTGTGAATCTAGAGAAGTCATCTACAACCACTAAAGTATAAGATTTCCCTCCTAAGCAAAGAGATTTTGTACTAATAGGTTATTTAGATGCAGACTTTGCAGGATGCAAAGAAGATAGGAAAAGCACCACTGACACATGTTAGTTCTTAGGTGGTAGATTGGTGTCATGGAGCAGCAAAAAGCAGACAAGTGTGACTATATCCACTGCTGAGTCAGAATATGTAGCTGTAGACAGTTGCTGTGCTCAGCTGTTATGGATACAACATCAACTTGAAGACTATGACATCAAGGTAAGTAGAACTCCATTATATTGTGATTCTACTAGTGTCATATCTATTGCTAGAAATCCTGTTTCACATAGCAGAACTAAGCACATAAAAATCAGATTTCATTTCAATAGAGATCATGTTGAAAAAGAAGACATAAGTTTAGAATTTGTCAACACTACTTATCAAATTGCTGACATGTTCACCAAACCACTGGATGAAACTAAATTCAATTACTTTAAAATTGAATTAGGCATGCTGAACATGGAATATAATGGTAAATATGGCTAAGTAAATCTGGGTCGACACAAAGAAATCCGTATCAACACTTAGTAGTTGGTGTCAACACATAAGGAAATTTTTGTCGACACATCAAGAAGATTGTGTCAACACTTAGAATTTGATGTCGACACATAGCTCTCCTGACACTTAGATATTGGTGTCAACACATATAGTCGTTTGTGTCGACACGCATAAATTAGTGTAGACTCTTAAGATTGTCTGTGTCGACACATCGCAATTGGTGTCCACACATAGTATTGTAATACCTTTAAATTCTCTGTCGAGACTTTAGTAGTCTGTGTTGACACCATCCCAACAGTGTCGACACACTAAGCTAATTTTCGTCTGCCTTTTGGACTTCGTTGTTTAGAAAAGTATAAATAGGTGGAAAAAAGGCCTTGTCAACTACGCTTTCAGAATTCTCGAGACCAAACCATTTGTGTCGACAAGACCTTCATCTTCCTTCTCCTCAATCTCTCTCTCTCTCTCTCTCTTATCTCTAATGGCGCCAAAGATGGAAGAGAACATCAACGAGGGTTATGAGCTGGTTCGACACGCTTTTGATGATGCGCATCCGGACATCAAGGAGGAAGTTGATTTGATCACAATAGCTGGATTAGAATATATGGTGTCTGAACCAACCAGAATATGGAAGAAAGAAGTTCTTCAGTTCTACTCGAATGCTTCTCAAGATTCAACGGGCACCAAAATCAAATCCACGGTTCAAGGTCAAAAGCTTAAGGTCATAATTAAACGCCTAAGGAAAATCCTTCATCTTCCCAAAGTTACACAAGAAGATGAACTCAATTCTTCGATAACAGCAAGTGCATTAACCTGGTGTGGGTTATCTCCATCCACTGAGATTGGAGCAGCGATAAATTGAAAGGGGATGAAATCTCAAGGAAAATTCCTTTCAGAAATTCTGGGAAAGGTAATTTTGTGTAAACTTGGAGGACATGATAGGATCTCAGCCTACATGTTCAGTCTCATGACAAGGGTTATATTCAAAGTAACAACTGACTGGGCTGTAGTTATGTTTGAGAAAATAAAGGAAGGGATTAAGAAGCCCAATCTGGGTATAATACATAGCCTCTATCTAGCTACCTGCATTCCAAAAACAATAAGCCAGAAATCTGGTACTAAAATAAATCATATGAGGAGAATGGACTTAAGGATACTGTCCAGGTGGGACAGAGTGTTGACCAAGGATGTCCCTACTCCTCAGAAACACATAAAACAGGTTCAGAAAAAGAAGAAAACTCCCCACAAGACTACTGAATCTTCTAGTGATTCAGAGGAGGAAGTTGTTTTCAGCTCAGATAATGATGGACCAGAAAGCACTAGAAAATCTCCTACTGTAGAAACTGGAACTGCTGGTCAGGTGCAGGGGGAGCAAATTCCTACAAGCAACATATCAGTGGATCAGATCCAGGAGGAGCCTCTCCAAGTTCCAGATCAACAAGTGCTATCAACTTCAGGGGGAGCTAATGATCCAGATTCAAATGTCCACACAGCTGAATTGGACAGTGAAACAATCACTCAATCTATACTTGAGGTAGTACATGCCATAAATCAGGTTGCTACAGATACTGTGAATGAAGCACCAGATGTGCTCTTGAATGTTCATGATCAAATTAACCAAGACAATGTTCCTGAGAATGAAATTACCATGGAAGAAACTTTTGAATTTGAAGGAGGTCCATCTATTGAGAAAGAGAAAGTTATTCCTCCAGTTCAGATGCAACAAAAAGTAACATTAGAAGAATTATTTCCTGACTTACAAGGAGCAAGAACTGAGGGGGAGATGCCAAGAACTGAGGGGGAGAAGCCAAGAACTGACAAAGAGCTGCCAATCGGTTCCTCTAGTCCAAAAGACACAGTGGATATAGCTAATTCATCTGATTCCTCTGCGATGAAGAAGCCTCCAGGGCAAAGAAAATGTTGGAACACCCTATTACTAATTTGGGTCAGGATCACTATGTCTCTAGGAATCTGTGTTTGACCTTCTGTATAGCTTAATAGGTCAATTAGAATTGAGTATAAGGGTTAGAAGTCTAGGTTTGGAAGCTGCCCTGAAGACCAAAGTTTTTCTGAAGACTAAGTCCAATCGTCGAGCTCAGCACGACGTTTCGTCGAACTCCGGTCGACGATCGTCTAGCTCAACTTCGACATATCGTCGAGCTCCACTCGACGATCGCTGAGCTCAACTTCTCAATATCGTCGAACTCCATTCGACGATCGCTGAGCTCAGGTCGACGATTTTGACTCTGCACTGGATCCTTATCTCTGAGCTCAGTTCGACGATCTTTGAGCTCAGATCGACGATTATGTTGCTGCTTGCATTTTCCAGGTCGCTGAGCTCAGCTCGACGATAGCAGAGCTCAGTTCGACGATTTCAGTTATCCTTCAGAATTCAAATTTAAATCAGATAGAAGTTATTCTGCATTTAATTCAGAAGATCTGCCAGCCGTTTTCATTTACTTCTGGAGCAAGTTTCAAGGGATTTTTCAAGAAACAATTCAGTGGACTTTCCTTCAGAACAAATTATGCAATTAAGGCTGTAATCAATACAGACCAACGACTATCTTTGACAGAGTGATATCCTATTCAGACACAGAGAATAAAAGAGAGAATGTTTTTGAATAAAACAAGAGATTGACAAGAACAGGACACAACTCAATATACAGAGAACAAGAATTCTGAAGAACACTCATCAGAGAGATCAAGCTTTCAGATCTCTTCAGCTCTTAAAGTGTTCAAGGCCAACATCATTTCAAGACTCCAGACACTCAACATTTCAGCTTGCTGAAATCATCTTTTGCTGGAGATCTATCTTTGAAGGCCTATCACCCTCAGCAAAGCTCATCTTCCTGAAGATCAAGGACTCAGGGGGAGCTTTGAAATCAATCCACTTAGTCTTCTCAGTTGTTTGAGAAAAGAGAAGACTACCATCTCTCTCTCACCCCCACTCTGTAAAGGGTTGTTCAAACTCCCTTCAAAAGTTTGAATCTGGTTTTTGAGCACCTTGTCAAAAGCTCATTGGTGGCAAGACACCTGATCAAAAAATCTGTTTTGGTTTTTGAGCACCTTATCAAAAGCTCATTGGTGCCCAGGACACCTGATCAACTCATCCTGCAGTGGATTCCTACCTAGGGTGGTAGAAGAGTGGATGTACCCAAGTTTGGGGAACCACTATAACTCCTTGTGTCATCTGGTTCTGCATGTTTTCTTTTTGTTTCTGGCCTAGATTTTCTTGTGCTTAGTTTCTGCATAGCTTAGTGTTGTGATTAATTTTATTTCTGCTTCCCTGCTTACACTCATTACAACAATTGTTGTAAAGCTTTGCAATAGTTTTTTTCTTTGTGTTTCAAAAAGCACCATATACTCTATTCACCCCCCTCTAGAGTATATCAGATCTAGTTTCCCCTTTCAATTGGTATCAGAGCCAGGTTGGTTAAACATACCATACCTGACTGGTTGTACAGGCTAACACCTGAACCCCAAGATCCCAAACTAGATCCTTCTGTTATATTTTATTATTAGATTTCGTTTGCACAAATCATGGCCCAAAACAAAGATTATGCTAGCACCAGACCTCCAGTGTGCAATCTGTCAAAGTTTGCACTTTGGAAAGCAAGGATTAGACTCTACATGAATTCTATTGACGAAGACATTTTTAATTCTGTTTTGACAGTGTGTCCAAGACCTCCAGAGGGCACAAGCACAAATGCTGTTCCACCTCCATCAGGAACAGATGCTGACATCAAAAAGTGGAAAGTAGCTGATGCCAAGGCAATGAACATTTTAGCTCAGACAATGTCAGATGACATTTTTCAAAAAGTAGCTGAATGCAATTCAGCCAAGGAAATTTGGGACAAGCTCTCAGAAATTGTCTCTGGCTCAGCTGATGAGAGAAAGGACAGAAGATCCCATCTCATCTCCCAATATGAGAACTTCAAGAAGGGAGAAACAGAGTCAGTGGGAGACATGTACAACAGACTGAGTCTAATTGTCAGTGAACTGAGGACATTATACAAAGAGATCTCACTGACGGAACTTAATGACAAGATCCTAATGTGCTTCCCCAGCACTTGGGATTCAAGAATCTGGCCAATTAAAGATGCCAGAAGTCTGAATGAGATCACCACTGAAGCCTTGTTGGGTAAGCTCAAATCTTATGAGCTACTCATCAAGAACAGAGAAGAAGAACAGAAGGCTGCTTCACCAGCCACAAGAAAGGAGAAGACTATAACATTCAAGGCAACTGAGGATCTGCCTGAAGAAAAAGGAACAGCCAATGATGAACTTCTCAGCTTGTTGGCCAAAAGATTCTATAAGATGGCCAGAAAGGACTTCAGAAGAAGATCATACAAGGAGCAGGACAAGCCAAGGTATGACAAATCCATTGGCAATAACAAAGACATTATTTGCTTTGGTTGCAGGAAACCAGGGCACATAGTTCCTGACTGTCCAGAGAACAAGAACAAGGACAGAAGGGACAGAAGAGAAAGAAGAAAGGAGAAGGACTCCAAAAGGAATGGAAATAGCAAACCTTCCTCCAGCAAAAATAAGCACACAAGGAAAGGATTTGTTGCTGAATCCTGGAGTGAGACTGAAGAGGAGTCAGAAGCCTCTTCCAGCTCAAGTGATGATGAGGATGATGCAGAGGAAAAGGAGTTCTGCATGATGGCAATCAATGCCTCACAACACAACTCAGAGGAAGAGGAGTCAGAGTCAGACTCAGAGACTCAACCTGAAGAAGATCAGGTAATCAGCTCTTTTGATTTCACTTCAGAAGATTTTAAATTTGAATTTAAAGCACTATGTTTAGACCTGCTAAAGTCTGAGAAAGAGATCATCTCTCTCAGAAATCAATTATCTGAACAAAATGTTTTAAAATCAGAAAACCTCAAACTCTCTCAGGAGTTGGAGAACTATAGGGAACAGATAGCTTCATTGAAGAGTGAGCTCTCTGAGGCCAAGAAGCTTGAAGAATCTCTCAATGGGAGAAGCATCAAGCTGATGGACATCACAAGCACAGTGAACTCAAGATTCAACAGTACACTGGGCTTGGGTGCCTCATCCAGCCAACCTATTGTTCTAACAACCCCTATCAAGTTCATTTCTGACAAGGGAAAGGGAGTTGTAGAGGTTGCCAGGAAAAATTCTGATCTGCCTCAGAAAACTAAAGTCCAGCACAAATCGTCGAACGGAGATCGACGATCGCCGAATGAAGATCGACGATCGCCGAACGCAGCTCGACGATCTCAGGACAAATCGTCGAACGCTGATCGACGATCTCAGCCAAAGTCGTCGAACGCAGCTCGACGATCTCAAATACCTGACCTCAGCCATACTCGACCGTCGAACGGAGCTCGACGATCTGACCCACGATCGTCGAACGCAGCTCCAAGATCGTCGAACAGAGGTCAGAGCTCTGGAAATTCTTTCAAAGGCAAGTCAAAATTAAATCCTAAGGGTTTTTCATCCCAAACCTTCAACCCTTATACTGAATGGATTATACCTCCAAGGAGATATCATCCTGAAGGATATAAGAGTCAGCCAGGGATATCCTTCATTTCTGAATTTAAAGGTTATCAACCTAGGCCCAAGGTAAACTGGGTCAAAAACAAGTGAATTGCTTTATGTGCAGGTGAAGACCTATCCAACATCTAACCAGCAATGGTATTTGGATAGTGGGTGCTCTAAGCACATGACAGGGAACAAGCACAACCTCAATTCCTTTAGAGCCAAGCTTGGACCCAAGGTTATCTTTGGTGACTCCAACTTTGGACAAACTAAAGGTTATGGAGCAGTCCAGATTGGTTCTGTAACCTTCAAGAAAGTAGCATATGTGGAAGGACTGAAGCACAACCTAATCAGCATCAGTCAGCTATGTGATGAAGGCTACCAGGTGACCTTCAACAAAACCTTATGCAAAATCAAGTCAGAGGACAACACAACTGTGTTGACAGGTAAAAGGAAAGGTAACATCTACCTAGTAGATTTTCTTTCAACTACTATAGATATCTGTTTATTCAATTCAGTTTGTAGACCAAATGTTTTATGGCATAAGAGACTAGGACACCTAAACCTTAGAACTATTGCTAGGCTCTCCAAGGACAACCTTGTTAGAGGACTACCTTCTGGCCCCTACAAGAAGGAAGGACTATGCAAGGCTTGTCAATTAGGCAAGCAAACTAAAAACAGTTTTAAGTCACTTAATAAGAGTGATTCACCTAGGATATTGTATCTGTTACACATGGATCTATTTGGACCCATCACAGTACAAAGCCTAGGAGGGAAATCCTACACTTTAGTGATTGTAGATGACTTCTCTAGATTCACTTGGGTGTTCTTTCTAAGGAAGAAGTCTGATAACTTCAAGTGTCTGACAGAGTTTCTCAAATGTATAAAGATTGAGTTCAATACTCACATTGCCCTAATCAGAAGTGATCATGGGACAGAGTTTGATTCTCTTCTTATGCAAGAGTTCTGTCAGAGTGAAGGGATCAGGCATACTTTCTCAGCTCCTAGAACTCCTCAACAAAATGGGGTAGCTGAAAGGAAAAATAGAACCCTTATTGAATCTGCCACTACATTGCTGTCAGATGCTCATCTACCTCTATCCTTCTGGGCAGAGGCAGTGAACACCTCCAACTATGTGCTGAACAGAAGTCTGATACATAAACTGAAGGGAAAGACTCCCTATGAATTACTCAAAGGGAAGAAACCTAAAGTTGACTATTTCAGAATTTTTGGCTGCACTTGCTATATTCACAATAATGATAAGAAATATTTAGCAAAATTTCAAGCCAAAGCTGATGAAGGAGTGTTTCTGGGATACTCCATGATCAGCAAGGCCTATAGGGTATATAATAAATCATCATTGAAAATTGAGGAATCTGTTCATGTTTCTTTTGATGAAACTAACATGTCTTTTAAGGAGAAGATTTCTTCTACCATAGAACCTTTGCAGGAACACTCTCTAGTTGAAGATATGAACAAGTTGCAGGTTGCTCAAGAGAATGAAAGCAGTGAAGATGAAGGGAATGCTCAACATATTGAAGCTCAACTTGAAGAGCCAGTTGTTGTACCACAAGAGGAAACAACAACACAGGTTGGTGAACAATCAACACCCCCTGTTGATTTAGTAACATCAAGAGACCATCCAATTTCCCAAATAATTGGAGAAATCTCAGCTGGTGTGCAAACCAGAAATCAGGTCAACCAAAACCTGTTGCACACCTGCTTCCTTTCTCAAATTGAGCCTCAGTCCATTCAAGATGCAGAGCAAGATCCACACTGGATCATTGCCATGCAAGAAGAGTTGCATCAATTTGAGAGGAACAAAGTATGGGAACTAGTGCCAAAGCCAAAGGATCATTCCATTGTTGGAACAAAATGGGTATTCAGAAATAAACTGGATGATCAAGGAGTAATAATAAGGAACAAGGCAAGGCTAGTTGCCCAAGGATATTCTCAAGAAGAAGGAATTGACTACGACCAGACCTTTGCACCTGTTGCAAGATTGGAAGCCATTAGAATTTTTCTAGCTTATGCAGCTCACAAAGGCTTCAAGGTTTATCAGATGGATGTCAAGAGTGCCTTCTTAAATGGAGACATCAAAGAGGAAGTCTATGTCAGACAACCTCCAGGTTTTATCTCTCCAACTCATCCTGATTATGTTTTTAGATTACATAAAGCATTATATGGTCTCAAGCAAGCTCCTAGAGCATGGTATGAGACCCTAGCATGCTTTCTCTTGGAAAATGGTTTTATAAGGGGTAGAGTAGACCAAACTCTTTTTATTAGAACCCATAAGTCCAATACCCTACTAGTACAAATTTATGTGGACGATATCATTTTTGGTTCTACTGACTCAAAATTGTGCAGAAGGTTTTCTAACCTAATGCATTCTAAATTTGAGATGAGTAGCATGGGTGAGCTATCCTTCTTCCTAGGATTGCAAGTCAAACAACATGCTGAAGGCATCTTTATTTCTCAAACCAAATATGCTAATGAGCTGGTTAAGAAATTTGGCATGTCTGAGGCATCTTGTATGAAAACACCCATGCCTACCAATGCTGTATTAGATGCTGATGAACATGGGAAACCTGTTGATCAGACAACATATAGAGCAATGATTGGCTCTTTACTGTATCTTACAGCTAGTAGACCAGATATAATGTTTGCTACATGTATATGTGCTAGGTTCCAAGTTAGCCCTAGAGAGTCACACCTAACATTAGTAAAGAGGATTCTCAGGTATGTTAAAAGTTGTCCAAATCTAGGTCTCTGGTATCCAAAAGATTCAGCATTTGAGTTAACTGGATTCTCTGATGCTGATTATGCTGGATGCAGAATTGACAGGAAAAGCACCAGTGGAACTTGTCAGTTCCTTGGTGATAGACTTGTCTCTTGGTTTTGCAAGAAACAAACATCTGTGTCAACTTCAACTGCTGAAGCTGAATATATGGCTGCAGGTAGTTGTTGTTCACAAATACTGTGGATTCAAAATCAACTCCTAGACTATGGTTACAACTTAGAGAAGTCAAAAATCTTTTGTGACAATACAAGTGCTATTTCCATAGCTCAAAATCCAGTCCTCCATAGTAGGACAAAACACATAGAGATTAGGCATCACTTCTTAAGGGACAATGTTGAAAAGAATAAAATTGAACTGCAATATATCCCAACTGATCTACAAAGGGGAGATATTTTCACCAAGCCTTTGGATGAAAAGAAACACACCTTCTTCCTAAATCAGTTAGGAATGTTAGATGGAGGAAGTCTTAAATAATATCCAAGATTTTGAAAGCTAAAAATTGACCAAGACTAGGCAAAAATTCTGATTTTCCTTAGTGTCTAGAATTTTCTTATCTCTGAACTACGCTCGACGATTTCCCCAAAGATCGTCGAACGGAGTTCGACGATTTCCTGAATCGTCGAACGGAGTTCAGCGCTCCTCAGATAGTATGAACTATCTCTTCTGGTCAACGATCGTCGAACGGCGCTCGACGATCTTGTCCCCTGAACGATCGTCGAACGGAGCTCGACGCCTTTCCAGATCGTCGAACGGAGATCGACGATGTTGGAGTCTCTTCAGATTCCTTTAGAAGCCTCGATCGTCGAACTGAGTTCAACGATCTTTCCAATTCTGCGTCGAACCCTAGTATAAAACTCATTTTTCGCCGTCGTTCTCTCTTGCGCTTTCAATTTCTCTGCAAAATTTTCTTCCCTCCAAACAGTTCTACGCTTGTTCGGTTTGTTTGTTAAGCTTTTGCAGGTACCATGGCCGTCTTAGTTGTTGTCCTCGCCGCCATGAAGTTTGATGCAGGGTTTGACATTGATTTGGACTCCTTCAACACCACTGATCAAGTCTTCCAGGACATCCTGAGTTTATTCAAAGATCAGCATTTATCTGCCCTCATGACCACAAGAATCAAACTTGCCTCAGATGAAATAAAGGAATGGGTATATACTGCACACAATCTTGACAACAACACCATTGTTGGATCTATTGCTGGCACCCAGGTACCTCTGACCCCAACAGTCTTAACAGAGGTTTTTGGTTTAAGAAATGGTGAAGACTCTGCTGAACTTTCTGGAGAAGAATTTTCTGATATACTTGCCAGGATGGGTCATCCTGAGGGAAACCCTAGCAAGTTGTTTAAGAGGAACCTGTCAGTTGAATACAGGTTCCTGGCAGATGTTGTAGGCAAGGTCCTGTTGGCAAAACATTCTGCACATGACACCATCTCCAGACATCAGCTCTGCCTCATGGGAGCTCTGGTAGATAGGAAAAGCTTGAACTGGGGAGAGGTCTTCTTTGACCTGATAAAGAAAAAGATTAACAAAACCTTTGTGAATTTTGGAAGAATTCTGGGAGTTTTCCTTCAGGCAAAGTGCCCTGCTCTGTTGGTCTCCTCTGGAGTGCACATCAATGCCTCCAAGAGACTCACCTGTGCCCTATTTGGGAAATGGGACAGGCAGATTAGCAAGCCCAGCAGGCCCTCTTCAACTGCCCCTTCAGGCACCAGGACTCAAAGAGTCACTCCCCCCCAGGTCTCTGCACCTGCAGAGAACCTGCCTGCTGCTAGTGCTGCTTCTCCTCCTCCTCCAAGTCCAACCCTACCTATTCCATCCACCACTCCAGCTCCATCCACAATTACAATCTCCAGCCCATCTCCAACCTCAATTCCATCTCCAGCACCCATTTCATCTCCACCTGTAGACCACTTCCACCCATTATTCTCCTATCCACCACCAGATGTCACCTCATCTCCATCCATACCATCCTTCACACTTCTGGATGAATCCTACATGGATGATTCCCCCTCCTCTCCTCCAGAATTACCATCCTCTTCAACATCTTTCCAAGACCTTCTCCACCACATTATTGACCAACCCACTTTCACTCCCTCCATATCCATCCCATTGTCCTCCATCCCCACAATCCCCTCTCCTGAGCCATTCATTCCACCATTCAGCCCTCCACCTCCAGCTTCTTCAGCCATCCCTGTACCCTCTACCTCTGCTCCCCATCTTGAGCAAGTAGATCTTTCAGCCCTTGCTGACAAGTTGTATGAGCTCATTGCCCCCAGGCTCTCCCTTCTCTTGGAGACCTCTTTGGCTCCTCTACACTTGTCAGTAGCAGCCCTCTCTGCCAGGCTTTCTTCTCTCCTCCCTCAAGCAGCCCCACCAGCAGTGTGCTTTGATACAGAGGTATCTGCATCCAGGCAGGGGGAGATGCCCTATGAAGCCAGCCTTCATGCTGCTGTTGCTGCTGCCTCTGCTCCTGCTGCTGCTGCTGCTGTGCTTGTATCTTCTGCTCTAGTTGCTGTGCCTACTCCAGTCTTAGAAATAGACCTAAGGTCTTTGCTATCTGCATTTGATACTGCATACTACAGCTACCTTCCAGAAGCTATTGCTGTCCAGCCCTCAGAAGATCTGTCTAAGGCAATGGTGCCCTTCTCTGGCTGTGACCCCAACATTCTTTCATCCTTTGTACTCTCAGTGATGACTGCTGCTGCTGCTGATAAAGAAAAGGCTGAATCTGCTTCTGACAATGTTCTTACTGCTGCTGAAGACAATGTTCCAACTGCTGCTGAAAATCAAATTATTTCTGATGAGCCCATTTCCCAGGATTCTCTGATGACAGAGGCTGCTGTTTTTGAGCCTGCTGTAGATGTTGTTGTTGTTTCTGAACCTGCTGCTGCCATAATTCCTGAAATAATCAGTGTTGCTTCTACTGCTGCTCCAGTATCTGTTGTTATATCTACTGCTGTATCTGTTTCTGTTGCTCCTGCTTCTGCCCCATCTGCTGCTGTTCAACTAAAAGAAGGTTTGATGAAAAGGATTGATGCCTTATATGATGCTCAAAGCTCTGAATCTGATGACTACAACACTGCTTCTGATGATTCTTCTGCCACCATTACAAGGAAAAGGAAGGCAAGAAGTAAGGCAATGAAGAGGGTTCCACCTGCCAAAGTTAGAGATGATAATGATGTTCCTTACTATATTCTGCACAACTGCCCAATTACTGAGCATTGGATGCAGTTCTCTAAGAATCAGCTAAAGGCTATGAAGAAGAAAAGGAAGTATGAGAAAGGTTCCACCCAGTCCAAGCACCCTCATCCTCCTCCACCACCTCCACCTGATGCAGGTGTAGGTGGCAGCTCTGCAAGATCAGGCCCAGCTAGAAGCCAGGCTCCCTACCAACCTCATGCTAGAACATATCAAAGGGAAAGCCAGTCTAGGGGCTCTTACTCTAGAAGGGGAGGATATAGGGGAAATCAAAGAGAGACTCAGGTTTACTCCAAAGGGCATTCCAGGCAGCACCCTTATTCCAGGGGAGGACATGTTCCTTCTGATACATCTTCTGGTCCATTCCCCTATAAGCTCAAAGAAACTGTGACTGCCAGGACTCCTCAAGATACTTCTTCCAACAGGTATGAGCCACCTGTTCCATTTGAGGACCCTGAGAAGAATCCTGTTGCTTGGACTGCTAGAATGAAAGAGTTGGCTGCTTTAGATCAAATAAAGAAAGCCAGAGAGCAAGGCCTAGACACCTCTAATATATCTACAATGTCAGAACAAAGACAGAAAGAACTAGAAAGATATGCCTCCAGTAAATTTTTTGATGCAGACAGGTACATGGAGTTGCATCCAGCTGCAGTGGTTCCCAGGACATCAAAGCAAACATATTTGGGAGCAGTTGATGATACCAGATCCAAACAAGAAGCTTTAAATCCTAACAGAGAAATCAAGTTGGTAAAAGGCAAAGAGAAAGAGTAACTCTGTAAGGTGACAATTCTTGGTTTTTCTGACTGCTTTCTGGATATCATATTTATATATCTCTGTGATGGTTCTGTAATGTCTAGCTGCTGTTGTTTTTATGTTTTTTTGACTGTATGATGTTATTTGATTTTTTTTTCAAAGTCTGTAAATAGTTTTCCTAACCCAAATAGGGGGAGATTGTTGGAACACCCTATTACTAATTTGGGTCAGGATCACTATGTCTCTAGGAATCTGTGTTTGACCTTCTGTATAGCTTAATAGGTCAATTAGAATTGAGTCTAAGGGTTAGAAGTCTAGGTTTGGAAGCTGCCCTGAAGACCAAAGTTTTTCTGGAGACTAAGTCCAATCGTCGAGCTCAGCACCACGTTTCGTCGAACTCCGGTCGACGATCGTCTAGCTCAACTTCGACATATCGTCGAGCTCCACTCGACGATCGCTGAGCTCAACTTCTCAATATCGTCGAACTCCATTCAACGATCGCTGAGCTCAGGTCGACGATTTTGACTCTGCACTGGATCCTTATCTCTGAGCTCAGTTCGACGATCTTTGAGCTCAGATCGACGATTATGTTGCTGCTTGCATTTTCCAGGTCGCTGAGCTCAGCTCGACGATAGCAGAGCTCAGTTCGACGATTTCAGTTATCCTTCAGAATTCAAATTTAAATCAGATAGAAGTTATTCTGCATTTAATTCAGAAGATCTGCCAGCCGTTTTCATTTACTTCTGGAGCAAGTTTCAAGGGATTTTTCAAGGAACAATTCAGTGGACTTTCCTTCAGAACAAATTATGCAATTAAGGCTGTAATCAATACAGACCAACGACTATCTTTGACAGAGTGATATCCTATTCAGACACAGAGAATAAAAGAGAGAATGTTTTTGAATAAAACAAGAGATTGACAAGAACAGGACACAACTCAATATACAGAGAACAAGAATTCTGAAGAACACTCATCAGAGAGATCAAGCTTTCAGATCTCTTCAGCTCTTAAAGTGTTCAAGGCCAACATCATTTCAAGACTCCAGACACTCAACATTTCAGCTTGCTGAAATCATCTTTTGCTGGAGATCTATCTTTGAAGGCCTATCACCCTCAACAAAGCTCATCTTCCTGAAGATCAAGGACTCAGGGGGAGCTTTGAAATCAATCCACTTAGTCTTCTCAGTTGTTTGAGAAAAGAGAAGACTGCCATCTCTCTCTCACCCCCACTCTGTAAAGGGTTGTTCAAACTCCCTTCAAAAGTTTGAATCTGGTTTTTGAGCACCTTGTCAAAAGCTCATTGGTGGCAAGACACCTGATCAAAAAATCTGTTTTGGTTTTTGAGCACCTTATCAAAAGCTCATTGGTGCCCAGGACACCTGATCAACTCATCCTGCAGTGGATTCCTACCTAGGGTGGTAGAAGAGTGGATGTACCCAAGTTTGGGGAACCACTATAACTCCTTGTGTCATCTGGTTCTGCATGTTTTCTTTTTGTTTCTGGCCTAGATTTTCTTGTGCTTAGTTTCTGCATAGCTTAGTGTTGTGATTAATTTTATTTCTGCTTCCCTGCTTACACTCATTACAACAATTGTTGTAAAGCTTTGCAATAGTTTTTTTCTTTGTGTTTCAAAAAGCACCATATACTCTATTCACCCCCCTCTAGAGTATATCAGATCTAGTTTCCCCTTTCAATTGGTATCAGAGCCAGGTTGGTTAAACATACCATACCTGACTGGTTGTACAGGCTAACACCTGAACCCCAAGATCCCAAACTAGATCCTTCTGTTATATTTTATTATTAGATTTCGTTTGCACAAATCATGGCCCAAAACAAAGATTATGCTAGCACCAGACCTCCAGTGTGCAATCTGTCAAAGTTTGCACTTTGGAAAGCAAGGATTAGACTCTACATGAATTCTATTGACGAAGACATTTTTAATTCTGTTTTGACAGTGTGTCCAAGACCTCCAGAGGGCACAAGCACAAATGCTGTTCCACCTCCATCAGGAACAGATGCTGACATCAAAAAGTGGAAAGTAGCTGATGCCAAGGCAATGAACTGATAGGGATAGATTGACTAGGTTTAGAACTATGTAATAATTTGTTCTAAAATCCTTGTAATTTAACAAAAAAACTGATTCTTGTTCACTGTATTTTATCCCATTTTATGATGATATTACATGTTGTTTCTGTTTATGAGTTACCCTGTCTGAGTAATGCTTTTATACATCATAATCTTTGTTTTATTATGAGTGATGTATATCATTGACTAAGGGTTATGACTTCTCCAAATAGGGGGAGATTGTTGGGTACATTGGAACTGTGTACCTGATTCGGAGAAGCCTCACTTAACTTAATGATATACATCATTATGTATTTGATGGGTTGTTGAGTTTCAATGTGCAGGATAAAGAAATGCAGTAAAATAATCTAAGCACAAGTGTCGACACTTGTGAAGAAAATGTGTTGACACCACAAGCAGATTGTGTCGACACACAGAAATTCAGTCTACAGCAACTGTGTCGGCACTTAGACTTGTGTTGACACACTCAAGAATTCTGTCGACACCAACTATGTCAAGACTGGAAGCCAATTGTGTCGACACATAGGACTTGTGTCGACACCTTCTTCAGAAGTTGTGTCAAGAAAGTAAAGAAGAATTGTGCCGACATTCATTGGACTATGTCGACATCATCAAGATTTATGTCAACATATGTTCCATTTGTGTTGACACATATAAAGTTTTATCTCGACACTTTCTGCTAAGATAAAAGTGGCAAAGGGTTCAAATGTCAAGAGTGAAGACATGACAGGTGTCATACCTGACAAAGCAGTCGCATCTGTTAGAAGGTAGTTATAAACTGGATCAGCCGGTAACCTCGGATGGGATCTATATAAAGACATGTTCTATTGAAGATACAGAGAAGTCTTCATCCTGAAATTAACAAGTCTCTGATATAGAGAAGGCAGATCCTGAACAAGTCTGCAAGAAGAATTCATTGCAACATATGAAAGAAGAGTAGAGCTGGATTGTTGATCGACTCCAACTTTTCAAGAAAGATCAACCTTACTTTGTTTAGATTCAAGAAGCTTTGAAGAAGCTAAGACAGGTTGGATCTTAAGTTGTTAGTTCACTCCAGAACTGATCAAGAAGTCTTCATCCATTCATCTTTCTCTTGGGTGAATAAATAAACATTCTCTAAATCAAATTTTGTAAGATCTTTTATAGATCTGAGGTAGGATTTTTGCAATCGGAGTTGTAAGCCTATATCTATAAAAGTTGAGGTTGGGCTGATAGCCTGATGTAAGAGATTGATTTCTCTGAGCTGTAGGCATGGTGAAAGAGGCTGAGGTAGGGCTGGATTGCCTGAGTTGTAGGAGTGTGGACTCACTCTGAGGTAGGATTCTCTGGAAGAATCTGAGTTATATCACTTGGTGAAGTGTGAGCTGTAGGAACCATTTTGGGTTCTGAGTTGTAAGATCTGAGGATCTGAGAAGAAAGAAGGGAGTTAGGCCGAATCTAGTATACTGCTAGATAGACGAAGGGGGAAGTGGATGTACCCATCTCTTGGGGAACCACTATATGTTGGAACCAGCTTTCTGGTCCCTCCTAAAGTTCAAAACAGGATGCAGCGCACATGTACTCTTCCTGAGCTATCCTCCTGACGAGAGTCAGAGACCTGAAAACAGACCGTGGGGTCTCTGCTTGGAGGTCCCACCTCTTTCCCGGAAGAATTAGAAATCTTCCCCTCCCTAGCCAGTGCTGAGCTAGGTGCCTGTGAGGAAGATAGTGGAAAGGTTCAACAACCATCCCAGGCGCCTAATCGGTCTATTTATAGGCCTCTGAATCTGATCTGCAAATATCACTTCTGAACTAATCTGAAAAGACCAAAACACCCTGGGCAGGGTCTGCCAACAACCAAACTCTGCTGTTCTGGAGAGCTATACACAGACCTTTAGGGGTAGAAATGTAAAACTACCTGGGGCACAAAGGTAAAATCTCCCTTGGCGGTAAAAAGGTAAATACATCTCCTCTCCAATGTGGCGAGTGGGGAAGAGTCTGGCGGGCGAGACGACCGCCTTGTCCGTCTCGCCGTCCTCTCGGCCTGTTGGTTCTCTCGCCTCCTAGGATGATCTCGCCCACTACGAGGTCTCGCCCACTTCAGAAAGATACCCCATCTCGCCTCCTGCAGGTTGGCATCCTATCATCTCGCCAGTCTCCCCTTCTCGCTCGCTGGACCACCACTCGCAAACCCAAGGTTGTACACAATCCCCGCTCTTTTCGAGGTTGCTCTAACCTCAGAAAGATAAGTCCAACCACGGCTCGCGATGCTAGGATTCATTCATGAGAATCTTTGGTGGGCCCCCCCATGGGGCTTATAAATATGAGATCCCAGCCTTCATTAGGGTCCCTTTTGTCTTCCTTCATTTCCTCGTCCTTCAGAATGTCTCACAGCTAGAGTTTTCGCGAGCGCCTCGCGATGGTGCGAAGGCGAAATAAAACCAACACGGATGCCCTATTCCCGGACCTGGGGCATATTCCTCCCTCAGCCCCTCCGTCCTCTCGCCTGAAGAAGATGAAGGCTGCCTGCCCTCCCCTCTCGGCGGGCGCGACCTCCTCTGCCCCTTCGACAACAGACAATCATTTCGCCTCTCCTGGGGAGAAACGAGTAATTTCTCATTCTTCTCTCTCTTCTTTCGTCCTGCCTATTGACCCTGCTTCTTCAGGGAAACTCTGCTGACTCCCCTATGCCCGCCAATCCTCCTGACAATATCAACCAAGCTTACCAGCGCACCGACTCGCTCGAAGCATCCTCCCCACCCCTCTCGCGGAGAGAAAACCTCTCGCGGGTTGTGGGGAACCCTCGCATCCCCAGTAAGAGCTTTACCTTCTCGTTTTTCCTCCAATTCGCTCTTTGACCCAACCCATACGAGCTCATCCTTGTCTACGATTTCTCGCTCTCTCTGCAGGCATCCAATTTGATTCTGACACTGAAGATGCTCCCGCGTCTCCCCCCCCTCTCGCCTCTTCCCCATCCTGGCGAGATCGAGGACTACTTGGGTGATCTCATGGATACCCTGGAGCTGAAGCGGAGGACGGTTAGGATGTTCCGCAAATATACGCATATAATCCGCGAGATGGAGCTGGAGAAGCAGGCCTCTGACCGGCGCATGGACTGGCTAGAAACAGAGTGCCACCGCCTTTCTGCCGAGATGGAAGCCGACGGAGCAAGGGACGGGACAGACCCCCAAGCCATCCTAAATGAGACGGATGAACGTCTCCGTCTCGCACGCCACGACGTGGTCACCGCTCGCGCTTTTCATCTTCCTGGCTGCCCTCCCTTTGCGGGAGGCCAGGATGGCCGCTGGAAATGGGTCAGGAACTAAGCTGTCGCGGTCCCGTCTCGCCTTCTCCAGGCCACCCTGTATTATCATTGTCAATTCAGTTGTTTAATTATTGATGTGTTGTATAAAACTTTTCTGGGCGATATGCCCCCCTCTGCGGGATGAACTATTTTATCATTATGGCACTGTGCCTATCATATCGCTGCTAAGTTTTTCATCATTACCATGATTAGATCCTTTTTTAATTAGTTTGTAATGATGGTTTTACATCGAAAAAACTGCTGCGGCGTCTTCGCCCCTTGGGTTCTAGAGAGAGAGAGAGAGAGACGAAGTGTCGGTGCTGCCTCTTCATTTTCCGCCGCTTGATTTTCCCGCTCAATCTCCTCTCTCCCTCATTCCTTATAAATACCTCAAATCCAGATATTCCCATACTTCTGTTATTCTTGGCCACCTTTTTGGTTAGAGCTTTCGCCTACCTCTCCC
Source organism: Platanthera guangdongensis (assembly GCA_039583875.1). Classification (NCBI taxonomy): domain Eukaryota; kingdom Viridiplantae; phylum Streptophyta; class Magnoliopsida; order Asparagales; family Orchidaceae; genus Platanthera; species Platanthera guangdongensis. The sequence goes on from CM077150.1 coordinate 146,631,901, forward strand.
CTTCTGCACTCATCTCGCGCCCTGCTCTCCTTCTAGGTCGCACTCTTCCCCTTTGCTGCCTTCCCGCCTGTTATGGGAAAGAAGAAGGTGGAAGAAGGTGAGGGCCGCAGCTGCTGCGAAAAGCGATTTGTGGATCATGACTTTCCTCTCGGCAGACTACCAGAGGAAGATTATGCTTGCTTCGCCAGCGAGTTCCTTGCTGACGGATACTTGTCTCGCCCACCCAAGGTTGGCGAGTGCATCAATACTTTCTACCCCAATGAGCTGGCCTTCCGCGTCTCGCACTTCGAGGCGGGGCTTCGACTTCCCCTTTGGACAGAGGTCAAGTTAGTCCTCAAGTACTTCGGGGTTGTCCCCGCTCAATTCAACCCCAACACCATCTCTATGCTGCTTGCTTTCGCCTGCTACCTGCGGCGAGAGCGCATCGAATTTAGCTTGACCGCCTTTCGCAAGCTGTTCGTCTATCACGCAAAAGATGACGACGTTTCTTACTTCACAGGCCAAGGCCTAAAGGTGTGCGAGACACCGAATAAAAATCATCACTGGCTGACTCGCTTCGTTTTCATGCGCGGGGATTTGGGAGGCATCCCTCTCGCCTCAGTGTCTCCTGCTGAATGTTACTATGAAACCCCCAAAGTCAGGGGTGCCAAGAAGGATCTCTGCGACTTCTTCGTAGGGAAAAATTTCGAAGTTAATTACCTCAGGCGAGACCTCGACTCGCTTCCAGCCGTCTTCCCCGGCGAAGGTATACCCCTGTTCCCTACCTTAGCATTGCAAATTTCATCCTTTGCTGACTGTCAACTTGTCTAGGAGAGAGTACCATCCCTGTTCATCCTCCTTTCCAGAGTAATAGGTGTCTCGCCTTAGCGAGTATGGCGGCGAAGGCCGTGAGGGACACGCTGACCCCCACCCTAAATAAAAGGCTCGGGGACGAGGGCACTTCCCAGCACAACCCAAAGAAGAAGGCAAAGAAAGTGGTGTCTTTCAAAAAGGAGAAAAAGTCTGCCAAAGAGAGGAAAGAGTTATCGGGATCCCTGTCTCCCATCTCTATAGGGTCTCCCTTACCTCCCCAACTGCCCGTCTGGCCTACCCGCGAGACGGTCTTGTCAGAGCCAGCTGCCACCGCTAATGTTCAGACTGCTGAGTTCCCTTCCAGCGAGGCTGGCTCCTCCAGCCACCCTGCTCCCGGCTCGCACCCCAATTACAACATGGGTCCTGTGATGGAGGATACTGTCGGCGAGCCAGTGCTCCTCTGGGACAAGGACGTTAACTGCGTGTCGGTGTCAACTCTCCTTCCTTCCTGGAAAGAGTTGGACCCCCCCCCCACCAGTCACGCCTTCTCCCTAGTGTTCGGGGTATATGATGGCCTTGGCTCTGAGCCTGCGGACAATGAGACGTCGCGAGATCTCATCATGAAGAGTGCCCACTCTCAATTTCGCTCCATGGAACTCGCACACCGGGTCTCGCGCCGCCTGGTTGTCAACAATAGGAAATGGAAGGAAGCGGAGGCCGGTCTCGCCGCGGAACGGGAGAAGTCCAACGACCTGGAGAAGCGGTTGGTCGTCGCCGACAATCTCCTCGCGCAGAGTCAGGGCTGTGTGGTAAGCTTTCTTTCCGCTGCTTTTTTAGCCCTACTCGCCGCTCATTATGGTCCTTCACTCATTAAAAATTTCTTACAGGATGCCGAGACTGCCGACCGGATGCACTCGCGCATTGAGGAGTTGGAGGGAGAGAACAAGAAATTAAAAGCTGAAAACATCCGCCTTCGGAACAGCGCGGCACCCCCCTCAGACCAATTTCCCGTCCCTTCTCGCTACTCTGTGGATGAGGTGGATGCCCTCTGCCAAGATTCCAATATCAAGACAGCGGAGCTTGTTCTTAAAATGATGAAGGAGCTGGGGGTGGTGCGCGATGATGCCGAGACGGTTACTGCCAGCGACCTGGTCCCCCGCTTATACAGCGAGACAGATGACAACTCTTCTTCCGGCAGCGAGTAAAGAAACACCAGCGCCAGTGACTTCTCCCCCCCCCCTTTTTCTTTTTTATCTTGTCTGGTACTTGTAATATTGATACACAATTCCTTGAAAATAGCGAGTTGTTCTTTATTTTTATGATGATCCAAGGAAATTTTGTTAAACCTTCTATATGTTACTTAATTGTTGCTTTTATCTTCGGCCGTTTTGCTTAATAGTTAGCCAAAAACGTGAGACCTTGGATCTCTCTTCGCCTATACCACCCGCGAGATTAGCTGACCCTTAGCACTCGTCTCGCCGTAAGATTAACCTGCGTTGAAGTCCCTGGAGACCCGCTGTCCCTCTTGACAGGCCCCACCTTTTTACGCCAGGCTTGCGCCTTGAACAAGGAAGGCCCACTCGCTATAGGTGAGACTGCCCATGCCGAGTGTCGGCTAGAGACCCTCCTCCCTGGCCTGATCCCCGATCCTTCCTTTTTCTAGGGATTTTCCACCAATCTTCTAATGAATATGGACCTCTCTCCGTGAACTCTCACCACTAGACTTGCCCCCTCAAATGAGCCTACAGCTCTGCCAGCTAGATGAGGGCCTGGTCAGCGGGTCCGCTCGGGGTTCTCCTCTCCAAACCATCTCTAACCACCGAGTGAGTCTACAGCCCTGCCAGCTAGATGAGATCCTGGTCAACGGGTCTTCTCGGGGTCTCCTCTCCAAACAATCTCCAACCACCGAGTGAGCCTACAGCCCTGCCAGCTAGATGAGAGCCTGGTTAGCGGGTCTGCTCGGGGTCTCCTCTCCAAACCATCTCCAACCACCGAGTGTGCCTACAGCCCTGCCAGCTAGATGAGAGTCTAGTCAGCGGGTCTGCTCGGGGTCTCCTCTCCAAACCATATCCAACCACCGAGTGAGCCTACAGCCCTGCCAGCTAGATGAGAGCCTGGTCAGCGGGTCTGCTCGGGGTCTCCTCTCCAAACCATCTCCAACCACCGAGTGAGCCTACAGCCCTGCCAGCTAGATGAGAGCCTGGTCAGCGGGTCTGCTCGGGGTCTCCTCTCCAAACCATCTCCAACCACCGAGTGAGCCTACAACCCTGCCAGCTAGATGAGAGCCTGGCCAGCGGGTCTGCTCGGGGTCTCCTCTCTAAACCATCTCTAACCACCGAGTGAGCCTACAGCCCTGCCAGCTAAATGAGAGCCTGGTCAGCGGGTCTTCTCGGGGTCTCCTCTCCAAACCATCTCCAACCACCGAGTGAGCCTACAACCCTGCCAGCTAGATGAGATCCTGGCTAGCGGGTCTGCTCGGGGTCTCCTCTCCAAACCATCTCCAACCACCGAGTGAGCCTACAGCCCTGCCAGCTAAATGAGAGCCTGGTCAGCGGGTCTTTTCGGGGTCTCCTCTCCAAACCATCTCCAACCACCGAGTGAGCCTACAGCCATGCCAGCTAGATGTGAGCCTGGTCAGCGGGTCTGCTCGGGGTCTCCTCTCCAAACCATCTCCAACCACCGAGTGAGCCTACAGCCCTGCCAGCAAGATGAGAGCCTAGTCAGCGGGTCTGCTCGGGGTCTCCTCTCCAAACCACCTCCAACCACCGAGTGAGCCTACAGACCTGCCAGCTAGATGAGAGCCTGGTCAGCGGGTCTGCTCGGGGTATCCTCTCCAAACCATCTCCAACCACCGAGTGAGCCTACAACCCTGCCAGCAAGATGAGAGCCTGGTCAACGGGTCTGCTCGGGGTCTCCTCTCCAAACCACCTCCAACCACCGAGTGAGCATACAGCCCTGCCAGCTAGATAAGAGCCTGGTCAGCGGGTCTGCTCGGGGTCTCCTCTCCAAACCATCTCCAACCACCGAGTGAGCCTACAGTCTTGCCAGCTAAATGAGAGCCTGGTCAGCGGGTCTGCTCAGGGTCTCCTCTCCAAACCATCTCCAACCACCGAGTTAGCTTACAGCCCTGCCAGCTAGATGAGAGCCTAGTCAGCGAGTCTGCTCGGGGTCTCCTCTCCAAACCATCTCCAACCACCGAGTGAGCCTACAGCCCTGCCAGCTAGATGAGAGCCTGGTCAGCGGGTCTGCTCGGGGTCTCCTCTCCAAACCATCTCCAACCACCGAGTTAGCCTACAGCCCTGCCAGATAGATGAGAGCCTGGTCAGCGGGTCTGCTCGGGGTCTCCTCTCCAAATCATCTCCAACCACCGAGTGAGCATACATCCCTGCCAGCTAGATGAGAGCCTGGTCAGCGGGTCTGCTCGGGGTCTCCTCTCCAAACCATCTCCAACCACCGAGTGAGCCTACAGCCCTGCCAGCTAGATGTGAGCCTGGTCAGCGGGTCTGCTCGGGGTCTCCTCTCCTCCATCTCAACCTTGGTGCCATAAAAAGGTCACCCACACTCTCATCACATCAAAAGAGCACATCAAAATTGTAAGCATTGTACAACAATAAAAAGTGCAATGAACAGAGTGTTACGGGTAAAATCTCTCTAAATCATCACCACTTCGGGCTCGCTCGAGGGATACTCCATCCACATCCTGGAGGTGGTACCCTCCTGACTTCAAGACCTCTTTTACTGCAAAAGGACCCTCCCAATTGGGATTGAGCTTCCCTACGGAGGCCCCTCTACCTGATGCATCTACCTTTTTTAGGACCAAATCTTCCTTCTCGAACTGCCTGACCCTTATATGCTTGTCGAAGTACCTCGCCATCCGGCGCTTGACCTCCTCCTACCGGACCATCGCCAAATCCCTGAGCTCCTCCACGAGATCCAGATAGAGTCTCTGCTCTTCCTCGTTCTCCACTCTCCATCCTTCGCCTCCTTCCCTTACAACTGCTACTCTTGGTGATGTGACTTCAAACTCGATGGGTATGACAGCCTCCGAGCCATGAGAGAGCTTAAATGGGGTTTCTCCTGTGGCGGTGTTCGGTGTGGTCCTCAAGTCCCATAGGACTGAAGGTAGCTGCTCCACCCAGTTCCCCCTCAAATTCTCCACTTTCTTTTTCAATAGATTTACAATGACCTTATTGGCTGCTTCCACCTGCCCATTACTCCGCGGATGATGAACAGAGGCAAAGCGGAGATCTATTCCCAAACGGATGCAGAAATCAACGAACTCTCTACTTGCAAATTGTGGTCCGTTATCTGTCACAATGGCCAGAGGTAACCCATGCCGGCAGACGATCTCCCCCCATACGAAATTCTTGACCACCTGCGATGTTACCTTAGCCAGCGCTTTCACCTCCAACCATTTTGAAAAGTAGTCCACCATGACTAGAAGGAATTTCCTCTGGCCACTCTCTTGGGGAAAAGGACCCACCAGATCTAGCCCCCATATAGTGAAAGGCCAGGGAGCTGTGATTGTCCACAATCTCTGGGTCGGAAGGAGCTGGAGGGGGGTGAACTCCTGGCATTTTTGACACCTCTTCGCAAATTCGTCCGCATCTTTCCTGAGGGTGGGCCAGAAGTACCCCTGTCTGAGCACCCTCCCTTCTAATGTCCGGCTCCCCGAGTGACTCCCGCATTCTCCCGAGTGAATCTCTTGTAGAACCTTTGGAGCCTCTTCTTCTGACACACATCGAGCTAGCAAACCTGACAACGTCTTGCGATATAAAGACCCATCTTTCAGCAGGTAATACGTCGGTTTGTATTTTGTATGCTTCTTGTCGAGTTCTTTCGCGGGTAGCTGCCCTGACGCCAAAAAGGTGATGAAGGGGTCCATCCAAGACCTCTGCTGGCACATCTCCATGAGCTCCCCTTCTTCTATAGACGGCCTGAAGAGCTCCGTCATTGTTACTCTAGCTCGAGGGCCATACTTGGTGAGTTGGTCAGCCTGAGTGCTCTCCCCTCTCGGGACGTGCCGAATTGAAAAGCTTCGGAACTGTCTGATGATGCCCTTGACCTTTCCTAGATACAACTGGAGGGTAGGCTCCCTTGTCTCGAACTCCCCTTTGATCTGGCCTGCCACCACCATAGAGTCGGTCGAGGCCTCGATGTCTTGTATGCCCAGTTCCCGGGCTAACCTGAGTCCCGCGATGATCGCCTCATATTCCGCTTGGTTGTTGGTGATCGTGAAATGAATCTTCAAGGCATGTTCAATCCTGGTCCCTTCTGGACTTATCAAGACCATTCCCCCTCCGAAGGAATTTCTTCCCGATGCTCCATCTACTAACATCTTACAGGTTGCTCGAGGGGACACTTCCGCCTCGTGGGCCTCAACTACGTAGTCCACCAGGAAATCGGCTACCGCCTGTGCCTTAATGGCGAGCCGAGGAACGAAAGCGAGGTCGAATTCACTGAGCTCTATTGACCACTTGGCCAGCCTCCCGGAATGTTCTACCCCCTCCAAGATGCGACGAAGGGGGTGATCTGTTACCACCTGAATAGAATGAGCCTGAAAATACGGTCTGAGCTTTCATGCCGAGAAGATGAGGGAAAATGTTAACTTTTCAAGGATGGGATACCCGAGCTCTACTTTCTTTAAGACCCTGCTCACGTAGTAGATTGGAAATTGCTTCTTCCCTTCTTCTCGCACTAGAACCGAGCTCACAGCCCCAATCCCTACCCCCAAGTATAAAACAAGACCTCTCCTTCCCTTAGTCCCTGGAGTAAAGACGTCCGGATGAGCTGTTGCTTTATAGCCTAGAAAGCCTTCTCACATTTTGGGGTCCATTCGAACTTCTTGCCTCCCCGCAGTGTCCGAAAGAAAGGCGAGCATCTCTCTCCGGCTCGGGAGAGAAACCTACTTACCCTGGCTAACTTGTCGGTGAGATGCTGAACCTCCTTAGCATTTCTAGGGGACTCCAACTCTAGGATTGCTTTTACTTTCTCCGGGTTGGGCTCCACTCTTGATGGAGTGAGAAGATGTCTGAGGAACTTTCCCCTATTGGCTCCGAAAACACATTTCAGGGGGTTGAGTCTCATTTTATATTTTCTCAGGGTTTCAAAGGTCTCCTCAAGATCTAGGATATGAGCTTTGAGGTCCTTGCTTTTGACCATCAAGTCATCCACGTATACCTCGATGTTCCTCCCTCTCTATTTTCGGAAGATCTGATCCATCATTCTTTGGTAGGTCGCTCCTGCATTCTTCAACCCGAAGGGCATCATATTAAAATAGAAGCATCCATCCTCCGTGGAGAAGGTGACGTCCTTAACGTCCGGAGGATGCATGTGTATTTGGTGATATCCGGAAAACGCATCCAAGAAACTCATAAAAGGAAAACCGACGGCTGAGTCAACCAGCGCGTCGATTCGGGGCAGCGGGTAACAATCCTTAGGGCACGTTTTATTTAAAAGAGATAAATCCACACACATTCTCCATCTACCCTCCCCTTTTTTAACCATTACAACATTACTCACCCACCCCGGATACTTACAGGCGGACACAAACTACGCCTTAAGTAACTTATCTACCTCCTCTCTAATAGGTCCGACCATCTTGGAGGCGATGGACCTCTTCTTCTGCTGTATGGGGAGAGTGTTGGGATCGAGATTGAGGCGGTGACAAGCTACGTCCGCATCGACCCCGGGCATGTCTGCGGCGCTCCATGCGAAGACGTCAATATTCTTTTGTACGCAGGCCTTGATCTTCTTTCTGTCTTCCGGGCTGAGCTCGCCACTGATTTTTATCTTCTCCTCTCTGCCTTCCTTGGTACGGATCTCTACCTCGAGTACCTCCACGGCCGCCTTCAGCCTTGATGGCTCTTCCTCTCCTTCCTGCTCTCCCAGTGCATCCTGCTCTCTGGCTTCGTCTTCCGCGATAGCCATCACCATTTCTTCCCCAAGCTTTTCCATCTCCCCCTTGCTTGCGTCCTCTCCTCCCTGTAGTGAGGCTCTTCTTTTTTCCAGCCGGGCCCCCCTCCTGGGCGACCCTCCCGCCTCCTCCATCTTCCTCTTCCCTTTTCTCCCTCCACCTTCTTTGGGCTCCCCTTCCTCTTCCGCTTCCATCTCTCCCGCCTCCTTTCCAGCCATTTCTAGCTCTCCCACAATGCCTCCAACCATCACCATTTCTCCTTCTACTCCAGCATCTTCTTCCTCTCTTTCTTATACTATCCACATCTCTCCGCGCTTCTCTACCGCCATTTTTGGCTCCCCCGCAATGCATCCAACCATCACTACTTCTCCTTCTCCTCCAGCATCTTCTTCCTCTCTTTCTTCTACTTCGTCCCCCACAGTTCCTGTTGCAACCGCTCCATCCTCTTCTCCATTTCTTCAGCATCTCCCTGCCAGGAGACGGTGTTCACTATTGTCACGTAGCATTCCCTTGCAGCCTTTGAATCCCCCTGCACCCTAATTTGGGTACCTCCCGAGTTCAGTTTCAAGCACTGGTGAAACGCTGACGGAACATATCTGAAAGCGCTGATCAAGGGGCGCCCAAAGATAGCGTTGTAACTACTGGGGCATCCACTATGACGAAGCGGCAATTTCGGGATAGCCCTCCCAGGGTTACTTGGAGTCCCACTCCCCCCTCGACTTCTTTCCTCTCTCCTGATAATCCAAACAATGGTCCATCCACCGCCATCACCCTCCGGGCCTCCACCCTCATCTCATTGAATGTTTTCTTGAAAATCACGTTCACTGAGCTCCCATTGTCTACTAGGATCCGTGACACCGTGAAGTTTTCGATGGCAGTTCGTATCACCAGCGCGTCACCGAAAGGGTCTTCATGATTTGGCATGTCCTTCCTCGAAAAGGTGATCTTTTCATCTGGGGGAGGGGATTGTGATGTCGAGGCTACGCTTTGGCGGTACATAGTGTGAAGGCTTGCCTTTCGGGCCGCCTCTATCCCTACCCCTCCATGGATCACTCCAATTCCTCCGCGATCTCCTTCATCCATTCGATCTACACATCGATCCTCCTCTCCGGTACCTGTCACTTCCTCTATCCGCACCGGTCTCTGTTTCTCTCCTGCTCCTCTAGTTCTTCTCATTTCCAAGAAATCTGGGCAGGTAGCCGTTGCGTGACCTTCCTCTTCGTGGAAGTTGCAATATGGCAACGCTACCTCCCCCCTTGCCTTCCTTCCTGAGGGTTTCTCCTTCTTCCAGCTCCTGCTCCTCTTCCTCTCTCCCGGTCTCTACCTCTGCATCGGCCGATAACCATGGTCTGCTGCGGAGGGGGTAGGGGTGGTCTATGACCATACCCCCACCCTTGCTGGTGAAACTTTACCTGTCCTCCTTGCGGGTTCCTCCCTCCGTGGGGAAATCCTCTACCTTGTCCTGCGGCAGGGCCTCCATGTTGCCTCCATCCCAGCTCTTGATATGCCGGCGCCCTCGGCTCTTCTCTTCTCCTCGCTTCCTGCTATCTCCCCCTAACTCTCTCGACTCCACCTCCGTAAGTCTTGCCAACTTTTTCGCAAAAGCGGGATTTACCGCCTCCATCGCTATTTCTTTCGCCGCCTTCTCCATCAAGCCCTCAAAAGACAGCGGCGCCTTCCGGGTGAGGCTCATTTTGAAGAACCCTTCTCGTAGCCCCACCGTAAAGGCCATCTGGATGGCAAACCCCGGCACCTCCTGTATATCCAAGATCTCCTCTAGGAACCTATCCACGTACTGAGCTAGTGATTCATCTTCCCCCTGCTTGATCAAAAAGATCGACTCCGGGTTCCTCTTTCTCTTCTTAGAAGTGGAGAACCATAACTGGAAGCTCCTGCTTAGGTCCTCGAAGAAGTATATCGAGCCTGTCGGGAGCTGATGAAACCAGTCTCTAGCTTTGTCCTTTAGAGTAATGGCGAAAAGATGGAATTTAAATGCGTCCGTCATGGGCCTGATCGAAACCGCGTCCTCGAACCATTGCAAGTGATGAAGTGGATCATCTTTCCCCACATAGTAGTTCATTTCGGGTTCCCGGAACCCTTCCGGGATGGGAGCTAACAGGATCAGCTCACAAAAAGGCGACCCTCTCGCCGCCGGTCTCGCCGCCCCCACTCGCGCGACGACCTCTCCTGGCGAGATGGTACTCGTCGGGCTTGGGAACAGCTCCCTTCCTGCCATGTCCCTCCCGCTTCCTTCTGTCATCACCTCCTTCCTCGGTCTCCTCCCCGGGGCATCTTCTCCCACACGCGCCGAGACGAGCTCTTCTTGCGGCGTGAGAGCAGGCACTTGAGGTAGTGGGGTTGAACAATCTCCCTACCGCGAGATCCCTTGCAGCAAATCCATGATCCCCTTGATTGAAGCCATAAACTCTTCTCTTCCGACAAATCTTCCTGGGTTATCCGACCCCTCTCCTTCTCCTTCTCCGTGATCTCCCGTCATGTGGTTGTGTAAGGTTCTTCTCTGAGGGTTGCGCTCCACGCTCGCCGCATCAAAAATGTTCGAACCAGCTTTCTGGTCCCTCCTAAAGTTCGAAACAGGATGCATCCCACACGTACTCTTCCTGAGCTATCCTCCTGACGAGAGTCAGAGACCTGAAAATAGATCGAGGGGTCTCAGCTCGGAGGTCCCACCTCTTTCCCAAAAGAATTAGAAATCTTCCACTCCCTAGCCAATGCTGAGCTAGGTGCTTGTGAGGAAGATAGCGGAAAGGTTCAACAACCATCCCAGGCACCTAATCGGTCTATTTATAGGCCTCTGAATCTGATCTGCAAATATCACTTCTGAACTAATCTGAAAAGACCAAAACACCCTAGGCAGGGTCTGCCAACAGCCAAACTCCGCTGTTCTGGAGAGCTATACGCAGGCCTTCAGGGGTAGAAATGTAAAACTACCTGGGGCACAAAGGTAAAATCTCCCTTGGGGGTAAAAAGATAAAGACATCTCCTCTCCAATGTGGCGAGTGGGGAAGAGTCTGGCGGGCGAGACAACCTCCCTGTCCGTCTCGCCGTCCTCTCGGCCTGTTGGTTCTCTCGCCTCCTAGGATGATCTCGCCCACTAGGAGGTCTCGCCCACTTCAGAAAGATACCCCATCTCGCCTCCTGCAGGTTGGCATCCTATCATCTCGCCAGTCTCCCCTTCTCACTCAATAGACCACCTCTCACGAGCCCAAGTTTGTACACTATAAATCTGTGTGTATGATGTGTTGGCTGTGTTTGTTTTAATCTGTGTTGTGTTAGTAGTTGCATAAGTTGTCTAACAGAGATATAATTTATCTGCCTAAGTAAAATAAGAATTGAACCTATTCCCCCCCCTCTAGGTGTTTAGGATATCTTGAAACCAATTCTTTCACGCACCTCTACAGGAAATCCACACAAACCCTTGTCTCGACGAATCGTCGAGTATCCATAACATATTTGACGAATATTCGAGTATATATAACATACTAGATGAATCATCGAGTATCCATAAGATACACAACAAAGGTGTTGAGTGAACTCAACGCACTCAATGCTCTCAACACCAAACATGTTGAATCAACATTTGACTCGACAAAGGTGTTGAGTGAACTCAACACACTCATTGCCTAAGTGCCAGATTCATCGAATCAACCTTTAACTCGATGAAGGCATTAAGTGAACTCAATGTACTCAACACCTGAGAACCAGACTCGTCGAATCAACACCTTGACTCAACGAATCATTGAGTAGACACAACGTACTCAATGCTTAAGTGCAATACTCGACGAATCAACACTTTGACTCGACAAATCATTGAGTAAACTCAACACACTCAACACCATCATTCGACGAGTCAACACTTGACTCAACGAAAGCATTAAGTGGTCTCAACACACTCTATAAGACCCCCCTCCCAGAACATAAGACATGAATGAGGGGAGTCTTATGTCCAGAACAGTCGTCTTGCGGTAGATCCAACACACGAGATGACCTATACCATAGGATGTCTATCCTACCGGCAAAGATCAATATCATCAATGCCAACCCAACATAAAGATTCTAAACAGAAGTCAAAATCCACACATGCATATAAGTCCAACTAATACATCAATAAAAAAAGCAACAACAAGTCTTTTATAATATTAGAGTACATAAAAACTTTGCCCAGAGGGCTACAACTAGAATCTCTCAAAACTCACATCAGTAACTAACGACAGCGATGGTATCATCACATTAGGCCCGGTCTCCCTGGCATGGCTGCCCTCCTACAAAACCTGTTGTTGCTTTATTTGCGAGGTTTCCTCCTAAAAGGGAGATGTAGCAACCGTTAGTCATCAAGACTAAGTGGCTATCACATCCGCTCCCCTGGCGACTCTTAGGCATCAGGCGGATAAAGAAAAATGGTACTATATATATATATATATATATATATATATATATATATATATATATATATATATATATATATATATATATATATATATATATATATATAAGCAGTAGTACAAGCAGGTGGAGAATGTAAAAAACATGTGTAGCAACAGTAGTAAAGGTATAACATTATTATCAACATTATATTATAGAAGTTCTACTCAAAACATATCCATCAATCAAGTAAATAGGTCTACAACAGGAAAGTAACTTAACTTATATGAATGCTCACACTGACATATGAGTTAAGGATCGGCTTAATAGGAAAGTAACTCATCATATAAGAGTTTCCATACAAACTTATATTCTAAAGGTCTTGTGTATGTAATGCGATGCAATGTTATTAATGCAATGCAATGACTCACCCATGCACACACACAGCTATGTTGACACAAACTTGTATTTCCCACATTTCAAGCAGGTAGCTAACCTCTCAGGCACCATTCGTCGTGGCCAGACGGTGACAGTGAAATGGGCTTTCCACTACTAGGTTGGTCTCCACACTACCTGGCATAGGCCCTTGTACGCCTCAACTCTAAGAACAAAATAACAAACTCACATGCGTACTACAGCTCAGAGGGGTCTTGGGTATATATGCACCAAGAACACAACCTAAACTGGCCTACTGATGTGGCACGGAAAGGGCCTCGGGAATGAGCACTGAGGACACAACCAAACCGTCCACTTGGCATGGAAAGGGCCTCAAGAATGTGCACCGAGGACACAACCAAACTGTCCAAATTATATCTATCAACTCCCGTCGGTGTGACGACTAGCGAGCCCATAGACCTGCCACATTATCCTTAATACAGGATTATGACACTGTGTGTCAACTCACACTGCTTGCAATTACAAATTTAAGAGCTCCACACTGAGTCCCTTTTATTATTCACATCCTATGATCAACAGCACGCAAGGGTTCCACACCGAGTCCCTTATAAACACATCATTCTAGTGTGGCAAACACACATGTACCTCAACCCTTCAACATTACCATACAACATAAGGGTTCATCATTTAAGCCACCTTATACAGTACACCAACCCCACACTACTACCCGTAGGGAGACACAACTCTAAGCAGTGGAATACTAAACACATTCCATTAATCATCAAATCATATGGCCATGCATTAACCTCATCTGATTCCTTCTTAGAATCAAGCATTCACAATCAATTATGCTTCCATAAGTTAATTACAACAATATCATGATACTTCACATACACATCAAGCATGATAACATAGATATAGTTTATACATTCAATTGTCGAACATCACACCGTCTTTCCAAAACCTATTTCACTCTCCTGATTATAATCATGCACATCCCTATCGGATTTCACCAGAATATACGTATCAATCCATTTGTTCACTAACTTACCCTAACCATTTGTTTATCAAACTCTTTCAAACCGTTTATACAATTATGTTTCACCAAACCATTTATTTAACACGATTACGTATAAACTAAGTCTAAAAAAACCTCAGCATTATTTTACTACGAACTCTCTACAAAATCCAAACCTGGTTCTACACAGACCCGAGAACATGTCCTTAAGACATGATTGTACAACAACTTCAACTAGGCATTCTTGAGGCTACAAGACTCGTATGATAACGTGTAACCATCCGTTGGAAAGGTCTTTCCAAGGGCTATGACTTTTATGTTTAGTCAAAAACACAGATCTGGATGTATCATACTCAAAAACAGACTTGAAGTTATTTGTGCACAGAAAACATATTTCAGCACGCATCTTAAACCAAGATGAACGATATCGATTCATCTTCTTCCTTTAGTTATTTGTTCAAAACCACTCATAGAACTTCCTCCTCCGTTATTCACCCTCAATACACCATTATTCTTCATAAAACCAAGTCCATCATCTTCACATAGAAGAGAGGAGAGGTTGAAGACATCAAATCCCTAGGACAAGGTCCTGGCATGGTCTCTTCCTAGGAGATCTTCATCTCGCAAGTCAAACTCTTTTGAGTCAACATCTCCCATAGATAATAACTATGGATCTAGAACCAAGGGAGCGGGTAGGAAGCTCACCTCATTTCCGGACATGGATCGCATTACTCTCCTTGGCGACATCTTCTTCCTCGTTGGTGTTGTTCTTCATGGAAAGGAGAAATCTTTCCTCCAGAAAATCCGACACCGACAACTTCTTCACTCCAACGGTTTCAGCACAGGGGATGAAGTGATGGCTAGGGTTTTCCTATAAATCTCCTTTTATAAGAGGAATTAGGGTTAAACCGCTTTGCCACGCATCGACCTGACATTGGACCGCCCATTATTATTTAAAATTAAGTCTTATCAAAAAAACCGAGTCCAAATAAGTCAATAGGCGCATTTCCCGAAAACTCGGTTCAGCCTATTTATATGAACCAACAACAGTCCGGGATGGAAAATCATCTAAGTCAAAATCATCGAGTATCATACACTCACTTGACGAATCGTCGAGATTCGTCGTGACCACTGGACGCCTATGAAGTACAACATACTTCCAAATTAAAATCATCGAGTATACATGACCATTCGTCAAATGGCACCGAGTTTACTCAACGCACTCGACGCTTCGTCGGGTGGCGTTGAGTCCACTCAACGCCTACAGAATCCCGAATCATTCTAAGTTAAATTCGTCGAGTGGTGTCGATACCACTCGACGCACTCGATGCTTCGTCGAGTCCAGAATTACTCTAAGCCAAGGTTCGTCGAGTGCCGTTGAGAGCACTCAACACACTCGATGCTTTGTCAAGTCCAGAATTATAACAAGTCAAAATCATCGAGTATACATATACTCACGCGATGAAACGTCAAGATTCGTCGTGATCACTCGATGCCTATATGTCCAGAATATTTTCTAAGTATCACTCGTCGAGTATCACTCAACGATTCATCGAATGGCGTCAAGACCACTCAATGCACTCGATGCCTCCAAAAAACAGAAATATTCTAAGTCTAATTCATCTTATATACTCGACGAATTCGTCAAATATTCGTGACGATATTCGATGAATAGTATTGGTCTTAACTCACAAGTCATACTCGACGAATTCATTGGATATCTATGACGATATCCGACGAATTTTACTTGTCGAGTCTGGCGCACCCTGAGACCGAGTCAACTCTCCTGACTCAAACTATATGTGAGGGGACTAGCATGAAATGGGACGTTACACACTCGACACTTTTCAAGCCTGGCTATAACAGCCCTGAAAGGCAACCTGGCGCCGCTAGCCCACCAGCCAGCCCATAGAAGACCATGGCACCACTGGTGGTTCAACCCAAACATCAAGCCTACAGGCCATGCACCCCAAGCAAATCTCTGTGTATGTTTCTCAACAGCGGTAGGTTGTTTCCGCGGGGTTTCGAACCCGCAACCTTGATAAGACTCTCCTATAAATAGTACTCATCACCAACTGAGGTGCAACTCAGTTGGTGATGAGCTCTGTTTGTAGGAGAGTCTTATCAAGGTTGCGGGTTCGAAACCCCGTGGAAACAACCTACCACTGCTGAGAAACAGGCGCGGAGATTTGGTTGGGGTGCATGTCCTGTAGGCTTGATGTTTGGGCTGAACCACTGGTGGTGGCATGGTCTTCCATGGGATGCATGGTGGGCCGGCGGCGCCAGGTTGCCTTCCTGATCTGTTACAAAAAAGTGATAAACTCATTACTTTAAGTGCTATGAAATTGCTTTCCTACTTATGCTAAATTTGGAAGTCTCAACACAGTTGCACACCTAGTATCGCCTTCATTCTCACTTAGGATAACAAATGAATCGAACTTAATAATTTTCTGTTGTGTAAACCTATAATTTCTCACGCGTGGACTAGTTGATCCACCAGACCGAGGGACACGGTCAATAAACCTAATAATATAACTATGTTTTAAAACATAATTCATAAGTCTATTTTTTTATAAAAATAAATGAAAGGTTAGGGTTGCCTGAACGTCTGCAGTTATTCCCTGCATGGCGTGTCATCACGATCACATATTTTCTCTCACTCTGATAGTATTTTAATACTGAGAAAATGCGGGTTGTGACAATGGCTGAGCTAAGTCATCTCCACTCATTATAGAGTAAAACCATACTAATCCAATCTCCCAATTTCTCCGAACATTCTTATGTACGACCCTGATAGGATCATATTGCGTTGGCAGTGAGACTACATACTTGATAACTTGCAGATCACAATGGTAACACCGATAACTATATCATTGGTGATCATACCATAACCCTTGGTAACTCCTTTATCTGAACCTCCAAAGATGATTTTAGGTCCATTCCTCACTAGAGTATAATCCTTAAGATGGCTCGTTGTTCCAGTCATATGCCTGGAACATCCACTATCCAAGTACCATATAGGCATAGTATGGGTATTTGGACTACCATGCAATCACAGATTAGTTCACCTTAGGAACCCAAAAAGGTTTGGGTCCTTGGTTCATGTTATCTTGAAAATGACTATGTCTACCTGCAACAGCCCTAACAGGAGGACTCACCTTTTCCCTTGGCACACTTGGGTTGTGCCAACAGTCTATGACAAAATGAGTCATTTTGCCACATCACCAACACTCATGAATATTATATCTCCTCTTATGAATAGCTTTTGGAGTAAGCAAGCGTTTTTGTTCAAAGGGGAGAGCATCAGCCTTCTTCCTGTTTCGTTCAGCAATAATTTGACTAAAGGTGAGTCTGCTAGTAGATGTACTTGGTTTACTCTGAGTTACACCAATAGATATCTTCTTTGTAGTTGACATGCTGTTGATGGCATCAGAGACAAAAAAAGTGAGGCTTACTGACTAACTTACCCTTAGTCATGGTTTTTGCTGAAGGTGTAACATCCCATGTTACTTCTAGACCCCTCAACTTAGATTGGGTTAGGCATGGGGTGAAATTTGAGGAGACCAACTAGGTTTGACCCCAGGTAGTGGGTGGTAGCCATGTGGGGCCCACTATAAGACCATAGTCAAACTAGGTCAAACTAGCCTAAGAGGGGACCCTAGCCACACCATGACCCCACCACATTACCCTAACCCTAAAGACAATCTAAGTGGACCCTAGGGTATGTCACTGGGTCAACATTTTGACCCCAGTTGACCAAGGTCAACCTTGGGCTTAATTTGGTCAAACCCACACCCATAGGCCTAATTAACCTAAGTGGGGCACCCCCTTGACCCAAACCAAGTGGGTTGTGCCACTAGACCCATTTCCACCAGGTGGGGCCAGTCCACCCACCATAGTTGACCAGTCAACCCCAAAAGTCAAATTGGTCAACAATTTGACCTAAGGAATGAAATGAAGGCCAAGTCATTTCCCCTTGGACCAAGCCCACCAAAATTGGCCCATAGTCAGCCCAAGTGAACAAGACCAACCCTACCCCTCTAAATCAGGAGAGAGAATGCATGCAAGGGGGTAAATTTGGAAATTTTAGGAGAAGAGGAGAGAGAAAGAGGAATGAAGGAAATGGTGGCCACATGGCCACCCCATCAGCTGACTTAGGCTGCCCAAAACCAAGTGGCTGACCTCCCCTCTTCATTTCCAGCAGAATTCCAGAGCTGAGAGCCACATGGCAGCTGGGTGAAATCTCCAAAGCCCAAAACCGAGCTAGCATTGGAGATATCTCCACTTATAGCCCACCTCAGTCCAAACAGAGCTCACCATCAGCTTCAGAAGGCCGAGAGGAGTGGAATTCGACTACTTACACATGGAGAACGGTGGAGAATGCAACTTTCGGGGAGGAGCTCGCCGGCGCACCACCACCACGACAAACCGCCGCCTGACCCGCAGCCAAGCCCCGACTATGGTGCGTTTCACTTCACCTCTTCCCGTACTAACTTTCTAGATCGACCTAGGGAGATATCGGGCTCAATCGAGCCCGATGCCATGTGAGGAAATGGAGAAATTCGAGCTTTTCATTTCTTGCTCGGGTTCGCCGGAGGAGCCAACTCCGGCGGCCCCACCGCCGGGAAACGCTAGCCCCCACCTTAACGAAGGTGGTGGCGATATCCGCCGGCGGTGGTGGTGGCTCAGCTGGCCGGAAAAGGCCGGCCAACATCGTCCAGGTAGAATAAATCGTGGCCGTTAACTCATCGGGGACGATGACCAGATCCCGTAGGTTTTGCTTCAAGATTCGTGCAAACAGTTAAATGAATTAAATTAATTAATATATGAATAGTGTCATTTTCTGTCACATTTAATCAGTACCTTTGCATGTTAAATTTAGGCCTCTTAGAGGCATTTTCAGAACTTAGGCCCTTAATGTAAAATGTAGCCTAGGGTCGTACCTTTAAAATGCCACCCTAAACATACATTTTGGTGTAGTGTACAGCCCTGTAGGACATTTCTCCTAGGACTGGTCCTAGACTAAGTCAAAAATTATATTGGATGCCCTAGTCTCAATATTAGTCACCATGACCCCAGATTTTGGGCACATGCATGATTAGGGCTTACTTACCTCCTGCCAAAATTTAGGAATTTTTAGAAAACATTTTCCTATAGTTTTTGGTAAAATATCAAAATTTAAATTAATGGCATATATGGAGTTCTACTCCTCCCCATGGCCCCAAATTTTGGTGGTGGGTCAGTGAGGTCACCCTTGGTGCATGATAAAATTTTCAGCACCTTGGGATCACTGCATGTGGGAGAATCCACTTGCATGTGCTAGCCTATGTTAAGGCTTGGTGTGCAAATAGTAAAAATGCAATTTGGTGAATTTAGCCCAATAGTTACATGCATGAGTCATGAAATTATTTACAGTGGTTCATTAGGGTAAATTTCACTCCTCAAATTAATAAGGGAATTTTTGGAATCAAAATTCCATTTATTGGAATTTATTTTAAAATAGCTATTTTGGAATTAAAAATTGGAAAATAGGATTTATTCAAGTACAAATCCAAACAACTTTGCCGAGGCATAGATTACATCACATTTGACTTAGGAAAATTATGATTTCTCTGTTTTGAAGAACCTTGGAGTAGATACCCTAAATTTCCCATTTTACCCTTATCATGATAATTCTTGAAATGATATATTTATACCTCTGAAAAATTTGGGATTTATTCTACTGTCATAAAATGTTGTTATGAGTTTTTCATGAATTTCTCAGAATTTATTGGATGCATTACTTGTGTTAAATTAGTACAATGGCATTTTGGTAAATAACTTATAATGGAACCCCATAGGCCATCATACATTCAATTTTGATGATTCTCTGCCAATAGCCATAATTTAGTGTCTTAAAGGCTCTGTAATTTTTCTGGAATTTTGGAGAATATAATGCTTATACTTCATGTGTAAAATGGAATTTATACGGGATTGTTATTAAATAGAAAATGACAATAAATAATTTAAGGAAAATTATGAAATTCTGAAGGCAGTGATATTTGGTTAATATACATCTCAGGAAAAATTTCCTAAGTCAGAGGATGCTTAATTAAATCACTTCATGTGTAAAGTGGCCGAGCATTTAAATTAAAAGAATTAATTAAATGACCATTTGGCCAGGAAAAATTATGAGAATCCTTAGGGTAGTTCCCTTAGTCCATAATACCTTAGGATAAATATTTAGAGGCAAGATGCCTTAAGTTTTGGAAGATCACATTTCTAGGGTAAACATAGGTCATGGTCTGCATATAACACAAATAGGTCTTACCTTAGGGAATTACCAGGGGATTGATTATCGGCAGAAATAAGAGAGAGTTCAACATGAGAAACCCTGGCGGGTAGAGTTGTCTTAGTGAGGGATCAAAAGTGCAAGTCTTGGTCATCAACTGGAGTGGGGGATCGGCGGAAGACCGTCGGTTCCCGGTAATACCTTAAGTCACTAGGGTTATACTTAAGCAATAAGGAGAGCTGGGGTGCTACATGGGTAGCCATCAACTAAAATAAATATCCTTGCGAAAGGGAACGCTGGGCGTAATCCCAACACAGTTCCTAGTGCCCCTTGAGAGCCCTTCACAGGGAATACCGGGGGCAGTCCTGGGGTTAACCTTAAATCTCTAGGTATAATAAATCGTAGGCAAGAGTAGTTTAATAGGTTAGGGCATTGTTGTACCTTCTCGCCCGTGTGGGGGCTGGAGAGATTCATGATATATGCTCACCCGTTTTGGGGTTTGAGGGAGTTGGTATAAAGGCACTGATGTGCGTTCTCACCCGGGTTTGGGTTTGAGGGTTTCAGGACGGGTTTTGGTCCTGCGAGCGGAAGGCTCGGTATGAATTACTTGTATGTGCATAAATATCGTGGCGGGGCATGCGGTACTGGCCGATCGTCACACCGATGGCAGTACGGTGCACCAGGCGGTTGTGGGAGTTAGAGGGGCCAGTGGGTTGTTTTACACTGCGGTCTGGAGGACGACCCCCGATAACACACATCCGACCCAACAAGACTGACGGGTTTGTCAGCAAAGTACGTACGCGAGACTCTAGAGTGCACCTTGGACGTGTACAGAGGCGTATGAGAGGGGTCTAAGGCTTGGTAGTGTGCATACCGGTCTAGAAGCGGAGACGCCCGCTCCGCTGCTGCCGTAGCCACAGCGGTGGTACCCGAGAGTGATGCTAGCTCTCAAAAAGTGGGAACTAAAGGTCTGTGATCACAGAGTCGTTGTGTGTGAGTTGCACTTGCCTGCGCATAAAAATTGCATCATATCATTCATTCATAATTAGGTCATACGCTTCATAGATCCTTATCATATAAATTAGTATGGGCTCTTTTATATGATAAGTTAAATTTCCTGGAAATCCTAACTTATATATTTGTATGGGCATTTATATAAGTTAGGGTACGCTTGTGATGATAGCATAGTGGTAGCTTAGCTTATTTACTTGTTCATACTGCTGCTTCTTTACCTTTCATTACTGCACTACTTGTTACTTGTTACTTGTACCGTACATAGAATTGCTAGAGTAGATCTACAGTATTTATTACATCATTAGTTAGATATTGTCACCTGCTTCCACCTTGTTACCCCTTGTTGTCCTCCGCTTCGTCCTCCCGCTCGGTGCCTAGGAGCTGCGGGGCGAGGTGCGGAGGAAACGACTTAGTCTTTTTGACTAATGGTCGGTGACCAACTATTTTTAGGAGCCCGTGGAGATGGAGCACCAGCACGTCGAGGAGGCAGGGCATGAGGAGCAGATACCACTTCAGCAGGCTTCTACCACTACTGTGCGTCCTCAGGTGGGACGAGTTCTGATGTTCTAGTTTAGCTTCCGCATTTACTATTTTGTGAGAGAGAGAGAGATTTGATGTACTGGGCATAAGCCCTTTTTACTCTTTCTTCTGTACTATTCTGTGGACTATTGTACTATTCATTTCTTTTATATGATTGTACTGTGACTTGTGGACTGATGGCATTTTATACACAGTTTTACTTCTTTATTCTCATATTGGCCTACAGGTTAATGATCGTACTAGCCGGCAGAATCGGCGTATTGCGGTGTCGACTAACCCGTGAGTTAGTGCCACCGTAAGACGGCGGTTCTGGGCATAAGATCCGGTAGCCCTCCTTGGTAAGGGGGAGGGGGGTCTTACAAACTGGTATCACTTGAACAACGATCATATGAGAAAGAAGTCCACAACATGGGACCACCCCCGCCCCAGCATTAGTTTGCGGACAAACTATGCAGCGGAAGCAGTGGTGTGCCCATGTACAAAAGTCACAGAAATGGTCCACAAAGTACAATTTGATAGGCCAATTTTGCTTTAACCTTACCTTTATGCAACCTCCACAGGTCGCAGCGCCGCAAAATGTGGCTCCTCCCCCTCCAGCTGCCACTCCATTCCTACATACGGAGATGGGGCAGACCCTGACGGCGATTTTGGATGCCTTTAGAGCCCAGCAAGTCCCGGCTCCACAGCCAAATCCGGGGTCGAGCTGGCTGAGTGCATTCAAGAGCCTGTCCCCACCGACGTACCGTGGGACAGAGGATGCAGTGAAGACGGAAGAATGGCTGGAGGCCATACACGAGATCTTAGCGGGCATCAGCTGCCCAGTCGGCCAGGCAGTACCTCTAGCCACCTCCGTGCTAGAGGCCCACGCGAAGAGATGGTGGAAGTCAGTCCGGGAGACTACTTATGCGGACTTTGAGTTGTCAGAGATTTCTTGGGAGGAGTTTGGCGATGTGTTCCTGGAGCACTTCGTCTCTGCTACGGACAGGGATGCTTTGGAGGAGAGGTTTTTGAACCTCAAGCAGGGGACCAGATCTGTGATAGAGTACCAGAGGGAGTTCTCCCACTTGGCCAGGTTCGCGGGGATTCAGGACACCGACGACAGGAGGTATGCAAAGAGGTTCTACCGGGGCCTCAGGGATGATCTGAGGCAGGCTCTGTTATTCATTTCACATGGCACATCCAGGCAGATCATCGAGATGGCGAAGAAGCTGGAGGCTGACCAGCTGATGGTGCGAGCCGGAGGGAAGAGACCATTTGATGGATCGACATCAGGTGAGAGCAGTAGGGGCTCTCAGAGGGGCAGGACCATTGGATACAGGAGGGGTGGGGGACGTCGTCGTCCCAACTTCAGGCAGGAGCAGGGGCCTCCTCCAGCTTTGGCTCCCCCACCTCTACAGATGCACGATCCGAGGAGACAGGATGACCGAGGCCACCGACAAGTGGTTTGTTATGGATGCCGCCAGCCAGGGCACATCAGGTCGGAGTGCCCGCATCGATTCCATCCCCCTCCTCCTCCTCCACCTCCAGTGGCCCCCGTACAGCAGGGCCGAGGACGAGGCCGAGGACGAGGCCGAGGCCGGGGATATCATGGCAGGAGGCGCGAGCAGGAGCAGATATACGCCTTGGACCTCACAGAGCCGAGAAATCCCGAGGAGGTCATTACAGGTACTTGAAGTTAATTTTGAGTTTCCTTAAATTTTTCCAATGATATATATATAGTACTTGGAACCATAGGATAACCATTAACCTTCACATAAACAAACCTCAGACATAGTCATGATCAGCGGCAAGCCCGCTCATACTCTTTTCGACACGGGTGCGTCACACTCGTTCGTATCCGAGGCCTTCATCGACGGACTCGAAGGCGTGGAGAGGTTCCCTGGACTAGAGATGAGGGTACGCCTACCCGATGGGTCGGAGCTGCGGACTACTGCACATTGCGACATGGAGGCCGAGATTGGCGGCAAGGCTTTTGAGGCGCCGGCGACTATTCTGAAGCTGCAGGACTTTGACTTGATCTTGGGCATGGCCTGGTTGTACCGGAACCATGCCCAGATAGATTGTCCGTCCAGGAGGATCACGCTGAGACATGGCGACTCCCATGTTATCGTTGAAGGTATCTAGCCTATCTGCCACCTACTATTATCTTCTATACAGGCTGTGAAGGCCCATGAGCAGGGTGAAGAAGTCTATATTGTCTGCTTCGAGATGGTGGGAACGGAGGCGACTATCTCAGATATTCCGGTGGTTCGGGATTTCGCCGACGTATTCCCGGAGAAATTGCCCGGGGTACCGCCTGCTAGAGACTTGGATTTCAGGATCCAGCTAGTGCCGGGAGCGAAGCCGGTGTCCCGAGCACCCTACAGGATGGCTCCTAGAGAGTTAGCAGAGTTCAGAACTCAACTGCAGGAGCTAGTCGAGTCAGGATTTGTACGGCCTAGTTCATCGCCATGGGGAGCACCAGTTCTATTTGTGAAGAAGAAGGACGGATCACTGCGATTATGTATAGATTACCGGGAGCTGAACCGGTTGACGGTCCGCAACACCTATCCTCTGCCTCGGATAGATGAGTTATTTGACCAGCTACAGGGAGCATTCTGGTTCTCCAAGTTAGATCTGCGATCCGGCTACTATCAGCTCCGTATCAGGGAAGAAGACATACCGAAGACGGCTTTCAGTTCGCGCTATGGACTATACGAATTCACGGTGATGCCTTTTGGGCTCACGAATGCTCCTGCTGCATTCATGAGTCTGATGAACCGTGTCTTCGAGCCTTTCTTGGATCGCTTCGTGATAGTATTCATCGACGACATCCTCATTTATTCTCGGACTCAGGAGGAGCATACGGAGCACTTGGCACAGGTCCTGCAGAGGTTGAGGGAGACACAGATGTACGCAAAATTTTCGAAGTGCCAGTTCTGGTTGCAGGAGGTGGCATTCCTGGGGCACACGATCAGTGGGGCTGGGTTGGCTGTGGACCCAGCCAAGATAGAGACGGTGAGGGATTGGCCACGGCCGAAGACCGCATCTGACATCCGCAGTTTCTTGGGACTAGCAGGCTATTACCGCAAGTTCGTGGAGGGGTTCTCAAGGATAGCACTCCCCCTCACGTCCTTGACGAAGAAGGATGCTGATTTTGTTTGGTCAGAGCGGTGTGAGACGGCTTTTCAGGAGCTGAAGGACCGGCTCATCTCATCCCCTATTCTTGCGCTTCCATCCGGGAGCGAAGGATTCCAGATTTACACGGACGCCTCTTATCAGGGGATGGGTGCAGTCTTGATGCAGCATGGACACGTTATCGCTTATGCTTCGAGACAGTTGAAGAAGCATGAGCATAACTATCCAGTACATGATCTAGAGCTCGGGGCTGTGGTTTTCGCCCTGAAGATATGGAGGCATTACTTATATGGGATTCATTGTGACATCTTCTCAGATCACAAGAATCTCAAGTATATCGATACTCAGAAGGACCTAAACCTGAGACAGAGGAGGTGGCTGGAGTTTCTCTGTGATTATGATTACAAGATCCACTATCATCCGGGAAAAGCGAACACGGTTGCGGATGCTTTGAGCAGGAGGGCCGGCACTTCTGGACCGGAGCCCCGATTGATGTCCATAGAGCTGCTTCAGATGATGGAGGACATGCACATTACCGTGGTGTCCGAGACCGAGCCAGTGGTATATAGAGAGTATTTGAGCTCAGTGATCAGCTGCGATGATATACAGGAGCGCATCCGAGCACATCAGAGGCTGGATGCTGCGTTACAGCCGATTTTCAGTGCCCTAGAGAGGGGCAAGGTCGAAGACTACACACTACAGGATGATCTTCTTCGGTTCCGGGGGCGCATCTACATACCAGCAGGGGGCAGTATTCGAGATGACATACTCCGAGAGGCACATTGCTCGAGATATTCAGTGCACCCCGGCATCACCAAGATGTGGGCAGATTTGCGGAGATCTATGTATTGGCCCGGGATGAAGAGGGAGATCACGGATTTTGTGACCCATTGCGAGACCTGCCAGCGTGTGAAGGCGGAATGCAAGAGCCCGGGGGGTTTATTACAGCCACTGCCAGTTCCAGAGTGGAAGTTCGAGGACATTGCTATGGACTTTGTACACGGATTGCCTCGCTCCCACTCCGGACATGATTCTATATGGGTTATAGTGGACAGATTGACCAAAGTCGCGCGGTTTATTCCAGTTCGGAAGGATGCCCCAGTTGCAGTTCTGGTGAGACTATTTGTGGAGCAGTACATCAGATATCATGGTATCCCCAGGACTATTGTTTCGGACCGTGATGGTCGGTTCACTTCGAGCGAGTGGAGGGCCGTGCATGCTCACTTGGGATCTCGGCTTACCTTTAGTACCGCCTTCCACCCGCAGACCGACGGGCAGACCGAGCGGACCATCCGGACCATGGAGGACCTGCTCAGATTATGCATATTGGATACGGGGAGGCCCTGGGAGAGGCTGCTACCATTGATCGAGTTCTCGTATAATAACAGCCACCAGGCTAGCATCAGGATGGCTCCGTACGAGGCGCTTTATGGGAGGAGATGCCGGACACCGCTATCATGGGTACAGGATGTGGACACCAGGGCTCTGGGATCCGATTATATAGAGGACACTGAGGCTCAGATTCGATTGATCAGGGATCGGCTACTGGAGGCCCAGAGCAGGCAGGCAAAGTATTATGATGCTCGGCACCGGCAGGTGGAGTTCCAGGTTGGAGACAGGGTATTCTTGAAGATACGTCCGGTACACGGTGTTTCACGGGTGCGGAGGCACAAGAAGCTCAGTCCACGATACATGGGGCCCTACCTGATCCTGGAGCGGATCGGCCCCTTAGCTTACCGACTGCAGCTGCCACCGGAGTTGGGTGCACTACATGACGTCTTCCATGTCTCTTCCTTACGGAGAGCTCTCCTTCGGCCGGAGCAGCACATCACTACTACAGCCGGACCGGTGGAGCCTGACAGATCAGTGAGATTGGAGCCGATCCAGATTGACGATACAGCCATCCGAGTGTTGCGGAAGAAGAAGGTTCCCCTTGTGAAGGTGCTGTGGTCCAACCATGGACGGGAGGAGCACACTTGGGAGCCGAGAGATCTGATGCTGGAGCAACACCCGGAGCTATTCGCATCAGGTACATTTAAGTTATGCTTTTAAGATTCTTGATAATTCTTGCAAATAGAACCCCGTAGACCCAAACTTAAATTTCGGGGACGAAATTATTTTCTTGTTTATTGGAATTTGTAACATCCCATGTTACTTCTAGACCCCTCAACTTAGATTGGGTTAGGCATGGGGTGAAATTTGAGGAGACCAACTAGGTTTGACCCCAGGTAGTGGGTGGTAGCCATGTGGGGCCCACTATAAGACCATAGTCAAACTAGGTCAAACTAGCCTAAGAGGGGACCCTAGCCACACCATGACCCCACCACATTACCCTAACCCTAAAGACAATCTAAGTGGACCCTAGGGTATGTCACTGGGTCAACATTTTGACCCCAGTTGACCAAGGTCAACCTTGGGCTTAATTTGGTCAAACCCACACCCATAGGCCTAATTAACCTAAGTGGGGCACCCCCTTGACCCAAACCAAGTGGGTTGTGCCACTAGACCCATTTCCACCAGGTGGGGCCAGTCCACCCACCATAGTTGACCAGTCAACCCCAAAAGTCAAATTGGTCAACAATTTGACCTAAGGAATGAAATGAAGGCCAAGTCATTTCCCCTTGGACCAAGCCCACCAAAATTGGCCCATAGTCAGCCCAAGTGAACAAGACCAACCCTACCCCTCTAAATCAGGAGAGAGAATGCATGCAAGGGGGTAAATTTGGAAATTTTAGGAGAAGAGGAGAGAGAAAGAGGAATGAAGGAAATGGTGGCCACATGGCCACCCCATCAGCTGACTTAGGCTGCCCAAAACCAAGTGGCTGACCTCCCCTCTTCATTTCCAGCAGAATTCCAGAGCTGAGAGCCACATGGCAGCTGGGTGAAATCTCCAAAGCCCAAAACCGAGCTAGCATTGGAGATATCTCCACTTATAGCCCACCTCAGTCCAAACAGAGCTCACCATCAGCTTCAGAAGGCCGAGAGGAGTGGAATTCGACTACTTACACATGGAGAACGGTGGAGAATGCAACTTTCGGGGAGGAGCTCGCCGGCGCACCACCACCACGGCAAACCGCCGCCTGACCCGCAGCCAAGCCCCGACTATGGTGCGTTTCACTTCACCTCTTCCCGTACTAACTTTCTAGATCGACCTAGGGAGATATCGGGCTCAATCGAGCCCGATGCCATGTGAGGAAATGGAGAAATTCGAGCTTTTCATTTCTTGCTCGGGTTCGCCGGAGGAGCCAACTCCGGCGGCCCCACCGCCGGGAAACGCTAGCCCCCACCTTAACGAAGGTGGTGGCGATATCCGCCGGCGGTGGTGGTGGCTCAGCTGGCCGGAAAAGGCCGGCCAACATCGTCCAGGTAGAATAAATCGTGGCCGTTAACTCATCGGGGACGATGACCAGATCCCGTAGGTTTTGCTTCAAGATTCGTGCAAACAGTTAAATGAATTAAATTAATTAATATATGAATAGTGTCATTTTCTGTCACATTTAATCAGTACCTTTGCATGTTAAATTTAGGCCTCTTAGAGGCATTTTCAGAACTTAGGCCCTTAATGAAAAATGTAGCCTAGGGTCTTACCTTTAAAATGCCACCCTAAACATACATTTTGGTGTAGTGTACAGCCCTGTAGGACATTTCTCCTAGGACTGGTCCTAGACTAAGTCAAAAATTATATTGGATGCCCTAGTCTCAATATTAGTCACCATGACCCCAGATTTTGGGCACATGCATGATTAGGGCTTACTTACCTCCTGCCAAAATTTAGGAATTTTTAGAAAACATTTTCCTATAGTTTTTGGTAAAATATCAAAATTTAAATTAATGGCATATATGGAGTTCTACTCCTCCCCATGGCCCCAAATTTTGGTGGTGGGTCAGTGAGGTCACCCTTGGTGCATGATAAAATTTTCAGCACCTTGGGATCACTGCATGTGGGAGAATCCACTTGCATGTGCTAGCCTATGTTAAGGCTTGGTGTGCAAATAGTAAAAATGCAATTTGGTGAATTTAGCCCAATAGTTACATGCATGAGTCATGAAATTATTTACAGTGGTTCATTAGGGTAAATTTCACTCCTCAAATTAATAAGGGAATTTTTGGAATCAAAATTCCATTTATTGGAATTTATTTTAAAATAGCTATTTTGGAATTAAAAATTGGAAAATAGGATTTATTCAAGTACAAATCCAAACAACTTTGCCGAGGCATAGATTACATCACATTTGACTTAGGAAAATTATGATTTCTCTGTTTTGAAGAACCTTGGAGTAGATACCCTAAATTTCCCATTTTACCCTTATCATGATAATTCTTGAAATGATATATTTATACCTCTGAAAAATTTGGGATTTATTCTACTGTCATAAAATGTTGTTATGAGTTTTTCATGAATTTCTCAGAATTTATTGGATGCATTACTTGTGTTAAATTAGTACAATGGCATTTTGGTAAATAACTTATAATGGAACCCCATAGGCCATCATACATTCAATTTTGATGATTCTCTGCCAATAGCCATAATTTAGTGTCTTAAAGGCTCTGTAATTTTTCTGGAATTTTGGAGAATATAATGCTTATACTTCATGTGTAAAATGGAATTTATACGGGATTGTTATTAAATAGAAAATGACAATAAATAATTTAAGGAAAATTATGAAATTCTGAAGGCAGTGATATTTGGTTAATATACATCTCAGGAAAAATTTCCTAAGTCAGAGGATGCTTAATTAAATCACTTCATGTGTAAAGTGGCCGAGCATTTAAATTAAAAGAATTAATTAAATGACCATTTGGCCAGGAAAAATTATGAGAATCCTTAGGGTAGTTCCCTTAGTCCATAATACCTTAGGATAAATATTTAGAGGCAAGATGCCTTAAGTTTTGGAAGATCACATTTCTAGGTAAACATAGGTCATGGTCTGCATATAACACAAATAGGTCTTACCTTAGGGAATTACCAGGGGATTGATTATCGGCAGAAATAAGAGAGAGTTCAACATGAGAAACCCTGGCGGGTAGAGTTGTCTTAGTGAGGGATCAAAAGTGCAAGTCTTGGTCATCAACTGGAGTGGGGGATCGGCGGAAGACCGTCGGTTCCCGGTAATACCTTAAGTCACTAGGGTTATACTTAAGCAATAAGGAGAGCTGGGGTGCTACATGGGTAGCCATCAACTAAAATAAATATCCTTGCGAAAGGGAACGCTGGGCGTAATCCCAACACAGTTCCTAGTGCCCCTTGAGAGCCCTTCACAGGGAATACCGGGGGCAGTCCTGGGGTTAACCTTAAATCTCTAGGTATAATAAATCGTAGGCAAGAGTAGTTTAATAGGTTAGGGCATTGTTGTACCTTCTCGCCCGTGTGGGGGCTGGAGAGATTCATGATATATGCTCACCCGTTTTGGGGTTTGAGGGAGTTGGTATAAAGGCACTGATGTGCGTTCTCACCCGGGTTTGGGTTTGAGGGTTTCAGGACGGGTTTTGGTCCTGCGAGCGGAAGGCTCGGTATGAATTACTTGTATGTGCATAAATATCGTGGCGGGGCATGCGGTACTGGCCGATCGTCACACCGATGGCAGTACGGTGCACCAGGCGGTTGTGGGAGTTAGAGGGGCCAGTGGGTTGTTTTACACTGCGGTCTGGAGGACGACCCCCGATAACACACATCCGACCCAACAAGACTGACGGGTTTGTCAGCAAAGTACGTACGCGAGACTCTAGAGTGCACCTTGGACGTGTACAGAGGCGTATGAGAGGGGTCTAAGGCTTGGTAGTGTGCATACCGGTCTAGAAGCGGAGACGCCCGCTCCGCTGCTGCCGTAGCCACAGCGGTGGTACCCGAGAGTGATGCTAGCTCTCAAAAAGTGGGAACTAAAGGTCTGTGATCACAGAGTCGTTGTGTGTGAGTTGCACTTGCCTGCGCATAAAAATTGCATCATATCATTCATTCATAATTAGGTCATACGCTTCATAGATCCTTATCATATAAATTAGTATGGGCTCTTTTATATGATAAGTTAAATTTCCTGGAAATCCTAACTTATATATTTGTATGGGCATTTATATAAGTTAGGGTACGCTTGTGATGATAGCATAGTGGTAGCTTAGCTTATTTACTTGTTCATACTGCTGCTTCTTTACCTTTCATTACTGCACTACTTGTTACTTGTTACTTGTACCGTACATAGAATTGCTAGAGTAGATCTACAGTATTTATTACATCATTAGTTAGATATTGTCACCTGCTTCCACCTTGTTACCCCTTGTTGTCCTCCGCTTCGTCCTCCCGCTCGGTGCCTAGGAGCTGCGGGGCGAGGTGCGGAGGAAACGACTTAGTCTTTTTGACTAATGGTCGGTGACCAACTATTTTTAGGAGCCCGTGGAGATGGAGCACCAGCACGTCGAGGAGGCAGGGCATGAGGAGCAGATACCACTTCAGCAGGCTTCTACCACTACTGTGCGTCCTCAGGTGGGACGAGTTCTGATGTTCTAGTTTAGCTTCCGCATTTACTATTTTGTGAGAGAGAGAGAGATTTGATGTACTGGGCATAAGCCCTTTTTACTCTTTCTTCTGTACTATTCTGTGGACTATTGTACTATTCATTTCTTTTATATGATTGTACTGTGACTTGTGGACTGATGGCATTTTATACACAGTTTTACTTCTTTATTCTCATATTGGCCTACAGGTTAATGATCGTACTAGCCGGCAGAATCGGCGTATTGCGGTGTCGACTAACCCGTGAGTTAGTGCCACCGTAAGACGGCGGTTCTGGGCATAAGATCCGGTAGCCCTCCTTGGTAAGGGGGAGGGGGGTCTTACAGAAGGAACTTGAGAATAGGCCACTGTCTTATCCTTGAGAGTGGGTGTTGGAGCACCAAACACAAATGGTTCATAATTAGCCATTTGGATTTCCTCATGGGGAGCCTTCAGTGCACTTAATCTCATGTCATTTCTCCTTCCATTGTAAGATACATTTGTATTCTTACAAGAAGAATTTCCATTCGTTCAATGACCATACATGCTGTCCTGGTCATACCTGTTAGAAGGGAGGATTACCTTCTGAAAGGTGGTATGAGGCACAACAGGAGCCTTGCTTTTCCCTTTGGAATAGACATCTCTATTATTCCACTTGAACCCTAAACCTCTCTTATCCTTTTGAGAGGTGAAGGAGTCAATCAGTGGCAAAACTATTTTGGGCTTAGAAAATTCAGCCACTAGCTTCCTTTCCTTGAGGAGATTCTCTTCAAGATCCTTGGTGATCTTGTTCTTCTAGCTAATGGTGCCAATTTTCATAATTGATACTATCTTCAGCTGGCTGACTTCTCTCCTCATCTGGGCTAGCAAAGGTACTGACTCAGACTGCGGGGAAGCAACTTGCTGAAGAGAGGCAATCTCCTCAGCTTGTCTCTTGACAAGCCTCTTGCTCTTTTTCAGAGCCTCCAGAATAACACCATATTGTTAATCAATTGATTAACATCATCATCAGATTCTGATCCATCATTCTCACTAGAGAAAGTGGATGTATTAGAGTCTGAGCCAGTCTCATAGACAGAGGGAGAGTTAAGGAGAGAGTATACCTCATTAGGAATAGAATTGTCCTGATTATCTTCAGTTAGGGCCATGAGGATGAACTCATCATCCTCTTCAAAGTCACTATCAACAAAGAACAGTGTAGCTCTTATGCCAGTGGAGGCATCTAGATGATCATCCTCTTATTCAACAGAACTGAGACCAATGTAGGCCTCTTCTTCCTCTGATTCTGAAGACTCAGAATCAGTATCTATCAGGCTGATTTTCTTCTTGGCCAAGAAGCTCTTTTCAACCTTCTTGTCCTTGTAATGCTTCTTGTCTCCAGACTTCTTGTGCTCCTTTCTCTTGACTGGACAGTCAGTGAAAGTATCTAGAGTCAACCTAAATCACCTAGAGGGGGTGAATAGGCGAGGTTTGTCTTTTTGCGGAATAAAATAACTTAAAAAATAAAACACACAGAACACAGAGATCTATAGTGGTTCCACAAGTTGGGTACGTCCACTATCCCGCCTCGCCTATCTACCACTAAGGGCTAGATTCGGGTACTTCACCTTTCTCATATTTAAACAAATCTTACACCTCAGAGCCTTAACTCCTACAACTCGGAGACAACGCTCCTACCAGTCGGAGAACAATCTCTCCTACAACTCGGAGAACAAGCTCTCCTACAACTCGATCGAAACACGGATCTACAATTCAGAGGGAAAACCTCCTACAATTATAAAAAGATTTACACAATAAAGATTACAAATAATCTTATCTAGATCTAACATCTTTTATTCTTCGTTCTTCGGAAGGGTTGTTCTTGAATGACTTGAAGAACAAGTGAACCCGAAATCTTTGAAGACTTTGATCTGAAATTATGGATCAACTAGATCTGAGAGAATTAGAGTCTTCAGAGAACAACGATCTGGTTGATTCGGTGGAGAAAGATCGAATCGTACAACACAGTCTTCGGCAGAGCACAATTCACGAAATACATACGAGAGCCGACAGATGATTCGTTCGGGATGTTTCTTGATTTGATTTGAGCATGATTAGGGTTGATAGAAATTCCACCCTAAATATATATAGGAATCCTCCTTTTCAACGGCTAGAAAATATATTCCATATCGGGAAAGTCGCGAGTTACTGTACATAGCAATCTGGACAAGCTGAGCTGAATATCGAAAAAACAGAAGAAATAACCCAAGTATAATTCGTCGAGTATCATTGAGTATAGCCGAGTAAACTCGTCGAACAACAATGAATCTCAGTTAAAAAGACTTGGAGAAATTCAGCCTGATCGAACATATCACTCGATGCACTGCAAAAGATATACTCGACGAATTCGACGAGTATCGGCTAACTTACTCGACGAATTCGACAATTATCGGTTGATACACTCGACACATTCGACACATGAGCTAAGCAATATTCGACGAATCTGACTTAGAAAATTGTAGAGAAGTAAATTAGGAAACTAAAGGTATACCCAATTAGTCTCGACGAATTCGGCGTGAATCAACATATATATTCGACGAATTTGGCGTGTATCGAAAGATACACTCGACGAATTCGACGAGTATATTTGATGGAACTCAACGATTTATACTTAATAGATTTTCCAAATCTCAGAGATTTTACCCTAAGTACATATTACGAATTCGACGAGTGCTAGTAAGTATACACGACAAATTTGACGAGTATCTATGAGTATACTCGACGAATTCGACGAATATCCCTTATAATACTCGACGAATTTTACTTAGGTAAAATTCTGTACTTCTAATTCCAAGTCTTTGTCCTTCCTTGATTCTTCTAATGCACTTGGGATAGAAGTACACCCAAATAGAGAGATTACACGATATTCAACACATTGGCCTACACAATGAAGGATTACATTGTATAGTCATGTGTTTACTGAACCATTGTAACCTGACATTGGTGTGTACTTAGCAATATAGTCCTACAAGCACATAACTAAACACACAGCATCAAATACAATCTCAATTCATCTTAGCTTAAGGGGCCCTTCTTCAAATCATGGTTATTGTGAATACAATACCCAACAATCTTCCTCTATTTGAAGAAGTCAAAACCCTATAAGTTAAGATGAATTGTACACATAATAATAAAGCATAGAAAGAACAAGACATATAAAATTAAGAATTAAATGCATTCCCAGTCAAAACATTTAAATTATATATAGAAAGGAGTTCTATATTGGGGAACCTAATGTCGACAAATATATATCATAAAAGAGACCATCAAGTATGCTTGCCCTTGCTTTTCTGACTTTGTCTGGCAAAATATGTTTTTCGGCTTCGAATATTATCTTGGCGGAGCTGGAGGAGCATTTGGATAATCAATGTTGTATTTTCTGAAATGAAGTCTTCTTTTAGCACATGCTACCTCATACTTTTGTCATTCATCTGTGCTATAATAATCCCATCTGTTTTCATTCACCAAGTCCACTATTTTGAAGATGTCGAGAATGATACTCTTGGAAATCAGACTCCATACCTCAGCCATTTCACTGTTAGGATCAGATCTGATAGCTGACGGGCCTTCACCATATTTTCTTCTTTTCTGAGCTGGTTGAGGTATGTATTCAACCACTTGAACTTCTGGATGGGCTATAGCAGCAACAGCATATTCTGGTTCAAGCTGAGATAAGTCCTGAGTGTCTGTCCACTACTTAGAATAATCCTAAGCAGGATTAACATGAACTTCCACTGGAGCAGACACCACAGGAATAAGAATTCCAACATGAGTCTGACCTTGCCTACCAAATATCTCAGTATGAAGCCAGCTGAAATTATCATAACTGTAGTTGTTGACTCCCTTGAAGTTTTCTACCATGGCTTCTTCAAGGGCTGTCACCTTAGCTTTCAACTCATCTTCCCCCTTTTTGACTTCTTCAAGTACCATTTTTGCTATGCCATTGGAATAGTGGAACATTTGGTCATCAAAATAGTTCATTCCTTCATTTTGGGCAATAATGACTGTTTTAGCATTTGCATCAATGTTCTGGAGTACAGTCAAGTTACTTTTCATCCCTGTCATAGTATGAACAATTTCTTGGCCGCCTTGCACAATCCAAGAGTCTATCCTATCATCCAGTCTTTCAAAATGCACCTTGATCTCAACAAGGCCGTAATTCATGTCTTTTTCAGTTTCCTTGACTTTCTTTAACACTTTATTCAAAGAACAATCAAAACGTGCATGTTGCCTAGCCATCAGGGCTTCTATTGATTTTAGAATAGAGACATCTGCACTGGTAGAAGTTATGTCTGCAGCTAGAACACTGGGAGGGGAAGAGAGATCTTCACTGCCCTCAGAGTCACTAGAAACCTCTTCCATGGGAGTAACACGAGCTTTAGAAAACAGCTCAGCAGCAGTAGCCTCTAGGACAGGAGGATGCACCTCTGCATCTACTTCCTTATCAAAAAATATCAATAATGTCTACCTCCTCTACTGGAGGTCCACCAGGAATTACCGCTATTCTCCTCTATAGCTTCTGGACAAATCTATCCTTCTCTATTTGAATCGAGACTCAAGGAAGACTCTGCTCTCCCTCAGTCCTGACAGGTAGAGCATCGGGGAGATTTACAATGAGATTCTCTTGGGAAGCAAGCGTAGAAGAATCATTTACATTATCAACAGCTTCGGCCTTATCATTTTCATGGACAAAATCAGCGACTGTCATGTCCTCATCAGCATCAAGCTCATAATCAGCAATATCCAAAGCATTTGTAGTAACATACAAAATCATCAGCAACAGGAACAACCTCCATATCAGTAGCAATCAGAGCAGCTTCAGCTACTATCTCATGCTCAGCCTCATCAGGAACTAACTCAGCAGCAGCAGCACGGCCTATATCAGTAACCTTAGAAAAGATGTCATTTATATCTGCAATTGTAACTATAGCATCTAGAACTGGAACTGAAACCTCTACAGCAGGAGATGGTATGTCTGGTTCAGGACTAACTGTAATATCTGATCCTGCAATAGTAGGAGCACTCAAGGTCACTATCTTAGTGGCCACTTGTGTCTCTACAGACTCCCCCTCAATCCTTGCACTCAATCTCTCAGGAATCTCACTAGGGGTAGGAGTAGGAATCCTTTCATCAGGAACTATCTCCTCCTCCTCTTCAGGCAGCACTCTGGCTCCATCTAGCATCTGGATCCTCTTATCCCACCTCGAGAAGATGGATGAGTCGATTTTCTTCAGGTGGTGGATAGGTACGCCTTAGGACATGTCAAACGTGTGTCAATCCATCTGATTCAAGTACAAACTCAAAATTCTTCCAGAGTTGGGAGCGCAGAGTCTATCTTTGGTCGTAGCAAATAACACAGCACCCCAATCCATTTTCTTTTGACAGATGATAGCGACAAGAATCTTGAACGTTTCGGAGGAGAGGTAATCGTGGGATCCAATTTTGCATAGCAGTACCTTTCCAATAATATCTGATAATATCTTGCCTTCCTCATTCATGCCGTTCTTCTTAACAACCTTGGTATCTCTAGGCAACCCACAGAACAACATAGCTCTTGTAAAGTCATCCTCTTCGAGGTGATCGGCCTCTTCACAAGCTAGAAGCCGCAAGAGCCGGGTGAGGAGAGAAGCCTTCAACCTAACTTTGATATGACAAACTCTGCTCTTGATCACTGTATCTTCACGACGAAGCTTTGCATTTTGAAATAATTCAAGGGCATCATTGTCCAGTACCTTGCAGGGGTGTTCTAGGATGAAGGAAAGGTCGGCTGATTCAAGCATAAGTATCACATTTCTGAATTCATCTGAGGCTGAAGCAAACCCAGTTCGAACCAGTTCTCCACCACCTAGCAAGCCACTTGTGCTTCGAGGAGCCATGTAGAATTAGATAAATGAGAACTTAGAGAATCGGCTTGGATGACTGTCGGTTGTTGTTACTAGAGAAATCATCCGAAAACCTCTAGAAGAATTGGAATGGCTGTTGTAACAATCAAAACTTGCTTAGTGGGCTGTCACTGAGTCGATTCGGCGAGAAATAAGATCTATGGAAGGAGAATCATCGAGAAGAAGATGACAAGTTGCTCGCAGGATTCAAAATGTCAGGATGGAGTCGGTGGAATCGGACAGCTTCTTTCGATGAATTGGAATGTGGTTTTTCCCGAGTACCTGTAATATATATACAGATTTTTAAAATTTAAGACACGGGAAATGGCGCGTACCTGAAAACTGCGGCTTTTCAGATCCAATAAAAAAAATGACCCAAGTATAATTCGTCGAGATTAACCAGAATCTGAGCCAAATTTTCCGAGTTTTGTCTTGACTACTAGTAGAATTTCGACGAATCGTCAAGGTCCGATGAGTGATATCTAATGAATTTTCCTTGGACAAATTTCTCTGCTTAGTGAAGTACTTCCCGAGTGAATTCATGTCTTCTTAGCCATCTTCACGAGTCCTTGTTTAGCATGCCCAATTCCGTTTTGAAAAATGAGAACGTGGCCTCGTCCAGTGGCTTCGTGAATATATCTGCTACATGCTTATCCATCGGGACATAGCTGAGAGCTATGTCCTTGTTCTCTGCATGCTCCCGGATGAAGTAATATCTGACTTCGATGTGCTTTGTCCGGCTATGAAAAGTTGGATTGTTTACAATTGCTATCGCACTAGAGGAGTCACAAAACAACAGAATCTCCTTGAACTTTAGGTTGTAATCCCCAAGCTGATTTCTGATCCAAAAAAGTTATGTGCAACAACTACTAGTAGAGATGTATTCTGACTCAGCAGTTGATGTTGCCACACAATTTTGCTTCTTGTTGCTCCATGAGATAATCCTTCTTCCGAGGAATTGGCACGTCCCGGAAGTATTTTTTATGTCATCCCTACTACCTACAAAATCTACATATGAAAATCCAATTAGCCCGACATCATTACTTCTTGGGTACCATAAGACAAGATTTGGTGTACCATTAAGGTATCTCAAAATTCGCTTTACAGCGACATAGTGAGATGCCTTCGAGTTCACCTGAAATTTAGCGTATACACATGTTGAGAACATTATGTCGGGTCTACTAGAAGTAAGATAGAGCAAGAATCCAATTATGCTTCTATACTAGGTTTCATCAAAAGGTTTCCCTTTCTCATCATTGTCTAGAGACATAGTTGAACTCATTGGAGTTCTCATCGAGGTTGAATTCTTCAATCTGGATTTCTTAAGTAACTCTTTGGTGAACTTCGTTTGAGAGATGAAAATTCCATCTTCAGATTGTTTCACCTGAAGTCCTAAGAAATACTTTAGCTCTCATATTTCTCATTTTAAACTTACCTTGCATAAGTTTAGAAAACTTCTTGCAAAGGTTGTCTTTCATAGAACCAAAGATGATGTCGTCGATATAGATTTGCACCAGCAAAATATTGTTTTTTAGTTCCCTGAGAAATAATGTTTTGTCTTCTTTACTCTTGTGAACTTGTTCTCAAAAAGAAAGCTAGACAGCATCTCATACCAAGCTCGGGGAGCTTGTTTTAAGTCATAAAGAGCTTTATTAAGAAAATAGACATAGTCAGGGAAAGTAGAGTTGACAAACCTGGGTGTTGTGCTACGTATACTTCCATTTTCAGATTCCAGTTGAGGAATGCTGACTTCACGTCCATTTTATAGACCTTGAAGCCTTTGAGGGCAACATACACAAGAAACAACCTAATTGCTTCGAGTCTGACCACTGGAGCAAAGGTCTGATCGAAGCTGATCCCTTCTTCTTATTTGTATACTTGTGCTGCAAGTCTAACTTTGTTCTTTATGATTACTCCATTTTTGCCCAACTTGTTTCTGAATATCCATTTGGTGTCAATCACCTTCTGTCCTTCAGGCCTAGGCACCAACTCTCAGAATTTGCATCTTTCAAACTTGTTGAGCTCCTCTTATATTGCCATTATCCAATATTCATCCTTGTTTGCTTCTTCAATCTTCTTTGGCTCAACCTGAGACAGAAAGCTAAGATATAATATCTCGTTAGTTGTACCTCTTCTGGTTCGAACACCGTCGCCTGGCTCTCCAATGATCAGGTCGGCTGGGTGATCTCTTAGGTGTCTGAACCCTAGGATTCTTCCTCTCCTGCCAGCAAGTTCTACCATATCTAGTGCATACTCTGTAGGTTGAGAGAGTTCTTCATCTAGTTGTTCTTTATCCACCACACATGGATCCACGGCTTTGACTGAGCTTGGAGCATCTTCCTTGACTACTTCTTCTAAGCTTAGTTCTTTGAACCTGGTACCTGTATCTGCACCAACAATACTAGACGAGCTGCTATGGATGATGCTTGTCTCATCAAATACAACATTTATAGACTTCCACCATCATAGTTTTCTTATTAAAAATCCTAAATGTCTTACTATGACTACTATAGCCTAAAAAAATACCTTCAAAATATTTTTCACAAAACTTCATGCGATAGTACTTCCCATTGTTAAGTACGAAGCATTTACTGTCAAAGATCCTAAAGTAGAACACAGTCGGTTTTCTGCTCTTCAATAGTTCATATGGAGTCATACGATGGTTTTTGTTGATTAGTGCTCTATTTTGCGCATGACAAGCTGTGTTGATAGCTTCGGCCTAGAAGTACTCTGGTAGTGAAGCGTCATTCAACATAGTTGTACATGCTTCAATGAGAGTTATATTCCTTCTCTCGACATCTTCATTTTGTTGTGGAGTACGCGGGGAGGAAAACTCATGAAATATACCTTTACTTTCACAGAATTTTGTCATGTCACCAGACTTAAATTCTATTCCGTGATCACTTCTGATTCTAACCACTGAGCATTTAATTTGTTCTGAATTTGCTGGACAAAATTAGTGAAAGAATCAAAGGTGTCTGACCTCTGTTTTAGAAAGAACACCCAAGTAAAACGAGAGTATTCATCAACAATGACCAACGTATAGACTTTATCTCCTAAACTGTGAATTGACATAGGCCTGAATAAGTCGATATGAAGTAAGTATAAACTTCTAAAGGAATCTTTTTCATAAATACCCTTAAAGGTAGCCCTTGTCTGCTTACCCATCTGGCATGCGTGGTATGGACTCTCTTTAAGGCACTTAATGTTGCGGGCATCACGCACTAAGTTGTGAGAAAATAACATATTTATAGTTTCAAAATTAATATTTGATAATCTCTTGTGTCATTGGTCACAAAGAGACGCACAATCTTTTGTTAAAAAGCACACTGGTGTAAAATTGTCTAAACATAGAAGATTTAAACAAAAAGTATTTCTACTCTGAGTGCATGTTAAGATTGTCTCCAAATTAGCAGACGATTTTATCGAACACTTATTCTTGTAGAACTCAACGATATAGCTTTTGTCACATAATTGACTTATGTTTATCTGATTATGATGTAATCTTTCAACATAAGCCATGTCTGTGAAAGAGACTATGCCGTTGGAAATCATATTGTAGCCTTTGGTAATTCCCCTGTCTGACCCTTTAAAGATAACTTTTGGTCCATCTACAACTGAGATAAATTCTCGCAGTAG
Organism: Platanthera guangdongensis; assembly: GCA_039583875.1. Taxonomy (NCBI): domain Eukaryota; kingdom Viridiplantae; phylum Streptophyta; class Magnoliopsida; order Asparagales; family Orchidaceae; genus Platanthera; species Platanthera guangdongensis. The sequence continues at coordinate 146,672,389 of CM077150.1, forward strand.
GATTCTAGTCTCGGTCATATACCGAGAGCATCCACTGTCCAAATACCAGATTGGCGTTTTGTTGGTCTTTGGACATACCTGTAAATATAGATCATTTTACCTTAAGATCCCAAACAGAATTGGGTCCTTGGTTCCTTGTTAGTTTAATACCACTTGGAATATTAACGTTGTGAATGGTCGGTCTCGCACTGTTAACTCGTGGAGTTTTGAACTTTATCGGATGAAACCAACAATCTACAGCGAAGTGACCAATCTTGCTGCAACACCAACAGTCAAACATGTTGTACCTTCTCTTGTACTCCTACTTTACCTTTTGTACGGGAGGCCTAGCAGGGGCCACAGACTTGGAAGTGGAAGCCTCGTAATTGCAGCACACACAAGGCTTCATCATTTCCTTTGCCTTGTGAGCAACTGTGTTGGCTTTTGGAGCATTCTTGCCACTTGGTCCATGAACATATGGACCATAGCTTTTGAGTGGAATTTCTTCATAAGGTGCTTTGAAAACACTCGCACCAAAGTCTTGGGGGTGGGTCCATCCTTGATAGGGCTTTTTAGGCTCCACATAAGTAGACCTAGCAAGGTGACCAAAGGACAACTCAAGGTCAAATTTATCCGTCGGGAAGATTACCTTCTTAAATGAGGGTTGACCTTGTGGTGCCTTCCATTTGTCTTTGGTACTGGCTTTCTTAGCAGCCTTACCTTTTCTAGCTACGTGGCCAAGACCACTACCCTTTTTAGGAGCAAAAAATTCATCAATGAGGGGAAGAATGGTCTTTGGCTTTGAGTAGCTTTCAACCAGCTTCCTTTCCACCAAGAGTTTTTCGTCTAGCTCATCTAAGTATTTCTTCTTCAGACTTAATAGTTCAGCGGAGCATTTCAATTCCTCTCGTAAGGAGTGAACCTCATTTCTGAGAGGAGTTAATTCAGGAATTTTCTCCCAGTCAAAACTGAAAATTCGGTCTCTCGTACAGTTCACCCTTGGGGAAGGGGTGATCGTGCACCTACTTCTCTCCTGCAAGCAAAATGACAAGGAAACCTGACCCAAGGGCTCGGCGTGGAGGACCCACCACACACCCGGAAGATCTTAGAGTGCTTCCCCTCCTTAGCCAAAAGGCCGAGCTAAAGGCTACCTCAGAAAGCGCTAAAAGATCCGGGTGCAAGTGAGCATAGGAAGCGTGCTTTCTGAGGTGCCCCTTGAGTCCTATTTATGGATTTCTGAAAATGGCCTGCAAATAGCCAACAACTGTTGTTCCAAACAGCTATGTGTAGGCCAACCAGGTCTACCAACAGCGTAACTCCGCTGTTTTAGCAGGCTATGGGCAGGACATCGGGGGCAAAATGGTAAAAAATACCTCAAAGATCAATGGGCGAGTAGACTTCAGCAAACTCTGCTCGGCAAGGGTGGCGACCATGGACCCAGACTGCTCTGCTCGCGAGTTGCGAGCTCGGCGATCAGCCTAGGAATCGGCAAGGCTCAGGGGTCGACGAACTCTGGGCTCCGTTCGACGAACACCGAGCTCAATTCGTCAAACGTCGAGCTCCGTTCGACGAACGCCGAGCTCGGCGAGTGCGGGCCTGGCTGGCCCTTCTTGCGTGCGACTAACTGGACTCGCCCAGGCGAGCTAGGGGCTACCGAGCTTTGGTCGATCTGGTTCCTGGTGACCCCACTCGGCGGATACGGGGTTGTACACAATCCCCGCTCTTTTTGATCTTGGCAAAGCTCGGAAAGAATCATCCAACCCCAAGTGTTCGGCGAGTGCGAGGGGAGCCAGAAAGAATCTTCGGGTGGGGTCCACTTGCAGCTATATATATACATCTGCATACCTGGCCGACTCTTGTCATTCCCTTCGCTCCAACTCTTCCGAGAAGCCGATCCCTAAGGAGATTCAAGAGAGGCTTGCCCGAGTTCTCGAGGCCTCCTCTGCTCGCGTCGCCAACCTGACCGTGGTTCCGCTTGTTGTCCCGCAGAGCGGCTTTGCCGAGCCCAATCCCGCCAAGAGAGCAAAACTGTTTCCCCAGGGGGCCGAGTCCATATTTGATGACCTGAAGAAAACCCTGGAGCACGGAACCGGCTCCTCCAATCTGCCTGCCCTTGAGAAGGGCAAAAATGTCGTTGACCTCGGTGACGACCCGAACAACCAGCGGAATGGAACCTAAGACTCCATGCCGCGAGTACAGAACGCCCTCGGCGACTCGCGGTTTAGAACTCCAGAGAATTGCCCCCGGGACCCAACACCCCCCCTTTGGGACATTGGGGTTGGATTTGTAGAGGCCGAACTTGCCGGTTCGTGCCCCTTCCCCTCAGCGGCCTGTCGGGACAGTGGGGGCAGGCATCGAAGTCGTCCCCGTTCCGGGCTTCAACCTCCTCTCGCCAAGAACGCGCTGCCCAAGCATCGGGAAGGACCTGAGATGGGTCACTCCCCGCACTCTCCTGGAGGTGCCGAGCTCGTCAGGTAAGCTGGCCTTTGTCCTGTAATTTTTCGGGATGCTCTCCTTCCCATACAGATGCTTCTGTCTTCACAGCTCTTCCCAGCCAATCGGCGACCGAGGAATCTTCGCGGACAACCCGATATTCCCCCCCTCCCCTCCCCGAGCTCGCTAGACTCCTTTCTGGTCCCTGAAGTGGAGAACAAGGAGCTGACGAGGAGGGGGATCAGGCTCTTCAAGAAGCTCATGCGCGGCCTGCGCGAGGTGCAGGAGGTCAACGAGGCGCTCGCGGACGAGGTGAGGGGCAACCCGGCCGGCTAGGTGATGTCCCCCTCCCAGCTGTTGGACGATATCGACGAGGGCCTCTCGGTGGCGCAGAGAAACTCGGGACTGATTTGCGAGCTTCTCCGCTCATGGCAGTCTGGGGTGCGGGGGACACGAGGCCGGGGTAGATAGAAAACAGCTCCGTTGTCGAGCTGACCGGTACTCGCCTCCTGACCCCTTTATGCCCGCGTGCCTTGTTTTATTTTTTCTTCTATATCTGATTCCTTCAGTCTTCCGTACTTTGGCCTGTAATAACTTCGAACATTTTTATACTTTAGTGTCTGGCATTCGAATAATATTATATATTCCTTTATATCTAGCTCGACATGTGATGAGACAAGCTAGAAGTCGGCGAGCTGGGGGTTGGCGAGCTGGGATAGGAGAGCTGGGCTGATTGGACAGCTCGGCCTCAGGCTTCTTTTTCTATAAATAGCCCCCTCCCCCCCTCCACCAACCCCGTACTACCACCTTTACTGCTTACTTTCTCTCTCTTCTCGCGCTCTTTATTTTCGTACTCGCGCTCTAACCCTTCCGCGAGCATGGGCAAGACTAACCCCGATGCTGGCGGCCGCTCCAAATGCGCTAAACACTTCGCCGATTACTGTTTCTTTGAGGGGAATACGAGCGAGGCGGAGCTCGCCGAATTCATCAGCGAATATGTTCCTCCTGGCTTCGAGGCATGCCGCCGAGGGAAGGGGATGCGATCAACACCTTCTACAACGACGAGCTCGCCTTCCACATCTCGCATTTCGAGGTGGGGTTGCGCCTCCCCCTCTGGCCGGAAGTCCGCCAGATATTGAAGTACTATGGCGCGGTGCCCGTGCAGCTCAACTCGAACGACATCGCCATGATGGTGGCGTTCGCGTGCTTCCTACACCGGGAGCGGATAGAGTTCAACCTGACCGTTTTCAGGAAACTCTTCTCTTACAAGGCGACTCTGGATGGCATCGCCTACTTCGAGGGCTCACTCATCAAAGTTCGTGAGATCGTGAACAAGCACCATAACTGGATGACCAAGATCGCCTTCATCAAGGGCAATCTCAGCAACATCCCCTACTCCCCCAGCAAAAGGGCGAGGACGTTTACTGCCCCCGACCGTGTCCGACAACGACGCCGAGCTCCACAAATTCTTCCTCCACAAGAACTTCGAGGTCGCCTTCCTGCGAAGGGGCCTCGACTTGCTTCGCCCCGTCCTTCCCGGCGAAGGTACCCTTCTTTTTCCTATTGCTCAGCTCACTAAATCTTGATAGAATTTTTCTAAGTCTTTTCATACAGGGGAGCGACTGATTCCCGCGAACCCGTCGTTCGCAGACTCGGGGTTGCATCCAGACCCCCTTGCTCGCAAGAGGGCGGCAGCTGCGGCTTGCCGAGACGAGGCGGCTTCCTCTAAACCCTCGTCTAGTAAGAGACGACCTGAGCCGGCGGGGTCGAGCTCGCCCCGTTGCCAACAACTGCCAAAGAAAATGAGGAAATCAATGGTGGTCCCTCGGGCGAGATATCAACAACATCAACAAGGCCCCAAATACATGAGCTCGCTCGAGACTATCCCAGACGGGTCGCTGGAGAGCCCGCTGAAGGAATTCACAAGCAAGGGGCATGGGCGGAGAGACCTCTGCTCCCCCTGCTGTGAAGAAGGCGGCCCGGGAGCCCGCCGCGCCGAAGGACCATCCCATCTTCGGCTTTGGGGGGAGGTGGAAGGACTCGGTGGGCGAACATGGTCCAGTGGGACGAACTGGCCCAGTGAGTCTCCTCTCCACCATGCACCCCTCTTGGGCGGACCGCGAGCTCTCCACCGGTCATGCCTACGTGCTGGGCTTCGACCTTTATGGCCGCGAGGACGCCGAGGCCTACCAGGGAATGGCACTGTGGCAGCTCGGCCATGAAGTCATGCAGGCCCACATGCGGTCCATGGAGCTGCATCACATGATGGTCCGCCGCAGCTTCAACCTCAGCAACCATCTCCAGAAAGACGAGAAGGCGTGCGACGTCGCCAGGGATAAGGCCGTCGACCTGGCGAGGCAACTCGGCATCGCTGAGGGCTTACTCGCCCAAGCTGCTGGCGTACTGGTAAGCATCGGTTTGCTTCCTCCCCTTTTACTTAGAATTTTCTGCGCTGTTATAAATGTGCTTTTTTCTTCAGGATGCAAAGGCTGCTGGAGAGTTGCGGGCTCGCATCACCGGGCGGGAGGAGGAGAACGAGCAGCTGCTCGCCCGCCTCGCCGGGCTGGTGGGCGAGAATGCGACGCTGAAGGAGGAGAACACGGTCCTCCATCACGAGGTCCGTCGCCAAGCGGAAATCTTCTTCCCCTCGGGAGACCTCGAGCCCACCATCGCGTACAAGAGCCCGAGGATCTTCGGCGAGGCCGATGTCACTGAGAGGTTGCGGGTCAACTCCATCGAGGCCGCCGAATGTACCCTGCAGATGATGAAGGACTCGGGTGTGCTGGTGGAGGGCTGCGCGGAGATCACATCCCTGGACCTCATGCTGAGTCTATTCCCGGCGACGCTGCCCAGCGAGAAGGAGGACAACCTCGACCTGATCTTCGGGAAGGGCTTCCGGGATGGCCTGTCTGCGGAAGGGGGAGACGACCGCCAGTCTGGCGGGGGGGGGGGGGGAGTTGATTTTTCCTTTGCTTTTTGTAATCTCGCAGAGGCGAGCTCCCCTTATAACTATCATTATATAATTGAAGATAATTTTTATATGATCTTTGTCTATCTATTTTTTTTAATCTTTTTCCTAGGCTTTCTTGTTGTGACGTGCTTGCTCGCGAGCTCTACCCTTTGGCGACCTCGCGAAGATAGATCTCACCATTAAGATGGTCATTAGGATGTTCCCGAGAGAGGACCTTGAGAGCTCGCCAACCCCAGACGATCCGGGGATGGACTACTCGTCGCGCTGGGCGCACCAGCCCCCCTCTGCAGCTCGCTCGCGAGCTCTCTAGCTTTTCACCAGCATAGAACTAAAATCAAAATTTTCACAAGTGAAACTGAAGGGGGGTAAGGTGTCCGGCCGGAGCCCGCCTCCTTCAGAGAGAGACCAGGGCTCGCCTCGCCACCCTTCTGTCGAGCTGGGCTTGTGAGTCCCGACTCGCCTGTAAAGAGTCTTCCTGTTCTTGGAGAGTATAGGACTTCCCCGAGTGACATCCAGCCCTGCCAGCTAAGTGAGACTCCGGCAGCGAGATCTGCTCGGGATCCGGGGAGACACCATCGAGTGACATCCAGCCCTGCCAGCTAAGTGAGAGCCTGACAACGAGATCTGCTCGGTGTCCGGGTAGACACCTTCGAGTGACATCCAGCCTTGCCAGCTAAGTGAGAGCCTGGCAGCGGGATCTGCTCGGGATCCGGTTACACACCTTCGAGTGACATCCAACCCTGTCAGCTAAGTGAGAGCCTGACAGCGGGATCTGCTCGGGGTCCGGGTAGACACCTTCGAGTAACATCCAGCCCTGTCAACTAAGTGAGAGCCTGACAGCGGGATCTGCTCGGGGTCTGGGTAGACACCTTCGAGTGACATCCAGCTCTGCCAGCTAAGTGAGAGCCTGGCAGCGGGATCTACTCGGGGTCTGGGTAGACACCTTCGAGTGACATCCAGCCCTGTCAGCTAAGTGCGAGCCTGGCAGTGGGATCTGCTCGGGGTCCAGGTAGACACCATCGAGTGACATCCAGCCCTGCCGGCTAAGTGACAGCCTGGCAGCGGGATCTGCTCGTGGTCTGGGTAGACACTTTCGAGTGACATCCAGCCTTGCCAGCTAAGTGAGAGCCTGATAGTGGGATCTGCTCGGGGTCCGGGTAGACACCATCGAGTGACATCCAGCCCTGTCAGCTAAGTGAGAGCCTGGCAGCGGGATCTGCTCGGGGTCCGGGTAGACACCTTCGAGTGACATTCAGCCCTGCCAGCTAAGTGAGTCGGGCAGCGGGATCTGCTCGGGGTCCGGGTAGACACCATCGAGTGACATCCATCTCTGGCAGCGGGATCTGCTCGGGGTCCGGGTAGACACCTTCGAGTGACATCCAGCTCTGCCAGCTAAGTGAAAGCCTGGCAGCGGGATCTGCTCTGGGCCTATCAAATGAACACTTCACCCTCTCGCATGAGTCACTGCAGTAGGATTAGCACATCAAAAATTTTTATTAAGAACAAGACGCCACTTACATATCTCAAGGATAAAAACATTTCAAGTTGTCACCGCTCCATGTGAAACTTAGGGTCTCGCCCTCCACATTTTGGAGATGATACCCTCCTGATCTTAATGTTTCTTTTACAATGTAAGGACCTTCCCATTAGGGTTGAGCTTCCCCACGTTTGTCGATCTCCCCGCTGCATCCACCTTTTTCAGGACCAAGTCCCCCTCCGCAAATTGTTTGACTCTGACATGCTTGTCAAAGTACTTAGTCATTCTCCTCTTCACTTCTTCTTGTCGGATAGCGGAGAGATCACGCAGCTCCCCCACTATATCAAGGGAGAGTCGCAGCACCTCCTCATTCTCGGCCTGAAATTCTTCCCTGCCTTCCCCTGTCGTGACAACCCGAGGCGTTTGAACTTCAAATTCTACGGTGAGTACTGCCTCACATCCATGGGAGAGTTTGAAAGGGGTCTCCCCCGTGGCTGTGTTGGGGGGTGGTCCTCAAGGCCCAGAGGACCGAGGGAAGCTTCTCCACCCAGCTCCCTTTCAGGTTCTCCACCTTCTTCTTCATAAGGTTCACAATAATCTTATTCGCGGCCTCCACCCGCCCGTTGCTTCTGGGATGGTGGACCGAGGCAAACCTGAGGTCAATCTCGAGCTGCTCACAGAAGCAAATGAATTCTGTGCTGGCCAACTGAGGCCCATTGTCCGTGACGATGGCCTGGGGCAACCCATGGCGGCAGATGATCTCCCCCCAAACAAAATTTCTGATGACCTGGGAAGTCACCTTGGCCAGCGCCTTTACTTCCAGCTACTTAGAAAAATAGTCAATCATCACCAACATGAACCTTCTCTGCCCACTGGCATGGGGGAACGGCCAAACCAAGTCCATTCCCTATATTGCAAAGGGCCAGGGGGTTGTGATGCTCTTGAGGTGCTGGGCCGGCTGCAGTTGGAGGGGGCAAACAGCTGGCATTTTTGGCACCTCTTCGTGAATTCCGTGGCGTCATGGCCCAGGGTTAGCCAGAAGTATCCCTGCCTGACAATCCTCCCTTCTAGGGTCCGACTCCCAGAATGGCTCCCACACTCCCCGGAGTGGACTGCTTCCAAGATTCCCTGTACCTCCCTCTCGGCCACGCAACAGGCCAACATTTCGAAGAGAATCTTCCGATACAATTGTCCGCCCTGGAGGAGATAGTATGCTGACTTGTACCTGTGCTTCTTCTTGTCCATCCCCTCCGGATACTCTCCCGTGGAGAGGAAGGTTGTGACCGGGTCCATCCACCAGGGGTGTCAATCAACCTCCATTAGTTCCCCCTCTTCAATGGAAGGGCGAAACAGATCAATGATAGTACCCCCCACCCGGGGGCCGTGCTTTTCCAGCTGATCGACCTGCTCGTTTTCTTCTCGGGGCACGTGTCGGATGGAGAAGGTTTGGAACGTGCCGATGACCCCCTTCACTTTGCCTAAGTTTAGCCGTAGGGTAGGCTCTCTTGCCTCAAACTCCCCGTTGATCTGGGAAGCCACCACCATGGAGTCAGTGAGGACCTCCACGTCCATCACCCCCAATTCCCTAGCCAGGCGAAGCCCTGCTATTACAGCTTCGTACTCGGCCTGGTTATTGGTGATGGGAAAGTGCATCACCACCGTTTGTTCGATTTTAGTTCCCTGGGGGCTCTCCGGGATTACCCCCACGCCCAGGGAATGCCTCCCTGAAGCGTCATCTACCTTTACCTTCTATGGAGTCGGACGAGTGAGCTCTTCCTCCACCACCTCGATCACATAATCAGCCAAAAAGTTGGTCATTGCTTGGGCCTTGATCGAGAGGCGGGGGACGAAGGAGATGTCGATTTCACTCAACTCCACAGACCACTTGGCCAACCTGCCCAAATGCACCACCCCCTTGAAGATGTTGCGGAGGTGATGGTCAGTAACCACTCGGATGGAGTGTTCCTGGAAGTAGGGCTGAAGTCTCCGGACCGAGAAGGGCGAAGGTCAGCTTCTCCAAAATCGGATATCGAAGCTCGGCCTTCCTCAGGACCCGACTCGCATAGTATATGGGGAGCTGCATCTTCCCTTCTTCACTAACCAGGACAGAGCTCAAGGCCTCTGCCCCGACCCCGAGATATAAGTACAAGTCTTCTCCCTCCTTCGGCCCTTGGAGAAATGGAGCCTGCGTCAACTGCATCTTAAGAAATTGGAATGCCTCCTCGCACTCCTTGGTCCACTCAAATTTCTGCCCCCCCCCCTCTTAGTGTCTTGAAGAAGGGGGAGCACTTCTCCCCGACCAGGGAGAGGAACCTGCTTAACCCTGCCAGCTTTCCTGTCAACTGTTGCACCTCCTTAGCATTCTGCGGTGACCCCAGTTCCATGATGGCCTTGACCTTGTCAGGATTCGGCTCGACCCCTTCGGGGGTGAGGAGATGCCCCAAGAAATTTCCCCTGCTGGCCCCGAAGACGCACTTCAGGGGGTTCAGCCGCATCTTATACTTGCACAAGGTGGCGAAGGTCTCTTCCAAATCCTGAAGGTGAGAGTCCACGTCCTGACTTTTGATCACGAGGTCATCCACGTACACCTCCAGGTTCCTCCCCTCTGTTCCCGGAAGACCCTGTCCATCATCTTTTGGTAGGTCGCTCGTGCATTCTTCAGCCCGAAGGGCATCATTTTATAGCAGTAGCACCCATCACCCGTGATGAATGAGACGCCGTTGACGTTCGGGCGGTGCATTCTGATCTGGTTGTAACCTGAAAACGCATCTAAGAAACTCATTACAGAAACTCATTGTTCCGTTATATTCAGTCAGCGTAGAGAGTCGCGAAGGTATGACTGGTGTACTCACGCGCATTGTCAGTACAAATAGTACGAATGAGGGCAGAGAATTGAGTGCGAGTCTCAAGAATGAAGGCCCGGAAGACGCGGGGAAGCTTAGAGCGATCCCAGAGGAGATACTACCACGTCATGCGAGAGTAATCATCAATAAAAGTAAGAAAATACCGGTAGCCAGAAATACTAGTGATTTTGTACGGACCCCATATATCGGAGTGTACCAAAATAAAAGGAGCGGAGCTCCGAGTACAATGAGAAGGAATAGATGAACGGGGTTGTTTGCCCAAAATACATGTGTCACACTGAAATGCAGGAAGAGAGACATCTGTAAGAGCCTTCCGGAGGACTGGAAGAGGAGCATGACCAAGACAGCGATGTCAATCTGAATAGGAGATAGATGCGAGGATAGTAGGAGAGTCGTCAAGAAGGTAGAGCCCATTCTGCAGCCGCCCCTACCAATGATAGTCCGCGTCTGCTGATCCTGTATTAGAAAATAAGAGGAAGTAAATGTCACAGAGTAATTAGAATCAGTAGTAAGGCGACCAACAGAAAGTAAATTAAAACGAGAGCCCGGAACGTGAAGAGCCGAGCGCAGAAGGAGAGAAGAGGTGAGGGGAATATCAGCACATCCAGAGACAGGAATAGATGCCCCATTGGCCACAGTAATGTACTTCGGGTGAGGTGAAGACAAGTACTGAGGCGGCCGAACAGAGGTGATGTGATGAGTGGCACCAGAATAGAGGATCCATCGCGGGCCAGAGGAGAGGCAGGAGACACCTTCATTGGAGAGGGAGGCAGCGGAGGCAACCGAGGCAGTTGGGCGGCTAAGCAGTCCATGAAGATGCTGAAGCTGAAGACGAACCTCGTCGAGGTCAGTACGAGTGGAAGAGGAGTCGGTGGCAGCAACAGAGGCCTGCGGACGAGGAGGGCGACCATGTTTGCGATAGCACGTGGCTTCAAGATGCCCGTCTTTGCCGCAGAACAAGCACTTAGGCCGAGGCCGGCCGCAAGAATCAGAGCGGCCTCCACGAGCAGAAGATGGAAGAGGCAATAAGGGAGCAGGGGTCTGCTGAACAAGGGCCGGAGAAGGGGGCCCGGGCACATCCAGAGGCGGGGATACTTTGAGAAGCATCAAGCACACATCGAAGAAAGATAAGGTAACAATAGAGGAGAGGATGTGAGCCCGAAGACTGTGAAGATGATGCGGGACCCGGGCCATCATCATGGCTATACCCACAGCTTCCTTTTGGGCACGTTGGGCAGCAAGATCCAGAGTAGGAGGCTGATGGTGGATCCAAGCCTCGACCAGAGACCGAGCCTGAGCAATAAAGGTCAGATCGATCGCGCCACTGCTATCAAGGGTGTGGAGAGCAGTGATAATATCATACAGATGGTGGAGACTATCCTTGCCAGAGTAAAGGGTATGGAGCTCATCCCACATGCCTTTGGCCGTCTCATGGTACATGGCCAGGCGATAAGATTCGCCATCAAGAGAATTAAGAAGTCAAGTCTGCACCCGACCATCATTGCGTAACCAATCATCAGTAGGAGTACCGGTAACGGCCTGAGTCAAGTGATGAAGGAACCCCTTGGATTGCAGGACACGGCGAACAAAGTGTGCCCATTCCACAAAATTTTTCTTGCCGGTGAGAGAGATTGTAGTAATACGAAGCTCATCGCAGACTTCCGAGAGAGAGGCCGGGCGGTCAGCAGGAGGAACCGCCGTGCCAACTAAATCAGCAGAGGAGGTCATGGAGAAGAGAGGCGGCTAGGAGAACAGACCGGTCAACAAAGGAGACCGCGCGACCAGAGCAGAGACCGCTCAGTCACGATGGGAAGACACCAACTGTGTGAGGAGTCCGCGACCAAAGGCGGAGGCCGGGAGAGAGAGCAGGCCGCAGCGGACAGATAGAAGCCGCGAGGAAAGGAAAGTGGAGAAGACCGCGACCAAAATGCGGGAAGGCAAGAGTCCGCACGGTCTGGCCGAGCACAACAGCAGTCCGAGAAATAGGAGGCCAGTGGCGGTCAGAGAGGAGAGACCGCGAGTAGGGAAGACTCAAGCGGGAAGAGAGAAGAGACTGCAACGACCAAGACCAAACCGCAGGAGAGGCAGGCCGCTGCGAGCTGGAGCAGGCCGTAAGAGAGTAGGCCGCAGCGAGGAGGATCAGGCCGTCGCGAGCTAGATCAAGCCGCAGCGAGCTGAAGCAGGCCAGGAGAGAGGTAGGCCGCAACGAGCTATAGCAGGCCGCAGCGAACCGGAGCAGGCCGCGAGAGAGGCAGGCCGCAACGAACAAGATCTGGCAGAGAGAGAAGCAGGCCACAGCGAGCTGTAGCAGGCCGTAAGAGAGACAGGCTGCAGAGTGAGAGAACAGGCCGCAAGAGAGAGCGGTCTGGAGGAGAGAGAGGGAAGGTGAACCCGACGAGAGAGAGAGAGAAGGGGAAGGCTATAAAATGTCTGAGGGGAGGGGTGGAACCACGGAGAAGAAGAGGGAGCGGAAGAGGAGGAGCGGAGAGGACAGGAAGGCAGGCCGCAAGAAGCCGAGCGGGTAGCGGACAGAAGACAGACCGCGCGGGTAAGAAAGGGGAAGCCGCTCAAGTAGAATCGGTGGCTCTGATACCATGTAGAGAAGGAAAAAGTCAACCTTGTATATATGTTCACTTGTGTCAAATACAAAGAATGAGTACAAATATATAGATGAGAGAAAGAGAGAAGAAGGTCGTACACATGATGTGGGACTAAAGAGGGGAGAGAAAAACAATAAATGTTATATAATGAGCCTAAATTAAATGGACTTTTCTAACAACAGTAAAAAAGTAAATCTCAGCTTTTTAACATATTTTTGAGTGATTTGATAAGTTTGACAAGTAATCTTCAAGAAATCACATATACATGCATCTAATTGAACTCAATGAAATCTAATTTAACTATTAATAACAGTTTCAAATAATAAACTAAATTATAAGTAATTACATTTTGCATAATCATATATGTTTTAGAGAGTTGTTATAAGAAAACAGTATTTAGCTGTTAGGAAGCCAAAATAAACCAGGGATTTTTTTAGGTCTTTATTCTTCCTTCACCTAATCTGCAATAGCACCTCGAAGCCTTTCCCCTCTTAGAGAAACCGCCTTTAAGTTTCCGCCAGATCCTAAGTTCCAATTGCCACTCGCGATTTTGCAACCCCCCCCCCCCCCCCCCCCCCCCCCCCACCCCCACACACACCAGCTGACAGTCACACCCCTCGCCGACCCCCACCCCCACCTTTCCCATAAGATCAAATAGTAGACGGATCCCCCCCCCCCCCCCCCCCCCATTTCTCCTCCCCATAAAATATTGTGCTGATAATTAAAATATATATTCGTATGAATGCTTAGTAGACCTCAAGATAATAGAAAATTTGCATGAATGCTTAGATAATACAAAGTTTGCATAAAAATTGCGAGGATTGCAACCACATAAGTCATGCAAAAATAGCCGGGGTGAGCAGAAATAGAGGTTAAGAAAACAACAAAAATAAAGCCAAATACAATTCCTTATAATAACTTTTTTACTTATAATACAAAGAATGGGTATGGGAAGAAGGCTAAGAAAGGTTTAGCCCCTAGCTCCTTGGTTCACTACCCTAACAAAATGGGTACCAGCATGAAGAGGTGTTCCAGTTAGAAGCACGTGATGCTTTGCAGCAAAAAGCTTTAGTTGAATATACAATTTGGATTCTTTGTTTTTAAGGCGATGCCCTTCATCGACAATCTGTACACATATGTCCAGCATAGATTGAGGAAGAATCAGTGTAGACCAATAAAAAATGGTCATGTGTAATTAAAACTTAGGAAGAAGAAATTACAGCATAATACCATACACTCCCAGTTAATAGATTTCAGAGATGATGCATCCATGGTAATCTTTTTATATGATGTTTGTTAGAATAACTCATGCATTGGGCCCATCTTTTGGGCCCATTAGTGCTCTTCTCTTTTAGTCCTACATCTTATATAGGATTTTTCCTCTCTCTCTTCCTCCTATATATTTGTATTCTCTCCTTGTATTCATATACTCAATCAATACATACAAGATTTGAGCTTTCTCTACATGGTATCAGAGCCTAAATCGCTCTCTCGCGGTCTCCTCTGTTCTGTCCGCACTTAGTGCTCTCTCGCGACCTGCCTCCTGCGGCCTCCTGCGGCCTGCCTCTCGCGATCTGCCTCCCGCGGGCTGTTTGTTTCTATCCGCTTCCCTCTGCGGCTTGCTCATCTCAGTCTGCTTCTTTCTCCGCTCCCTCTGGTTCCTCTCTTTCTCCCGTGGTTCCACCCCCACCCCTCCCTTCTTATAGCCATCTCTCCTCCACCTGTGGGGCCACCTTCTCCTTTATTCTCCGCTGTCCGCTGCGGACTCCCTCTTGTCGCGGCCTGTCTTCAGTCCGCTGCTCTGCTCTCCGCTTCTTTCCGCGGACTGCCTTGCACGCGACTTGTTCCAGCTCGCCGCTTCCTACCTTCTCTTTCCGCCTGACCGTGCGGGCTGTTCCTCTCTCACCCGCATCTTGGTCGCGGTTTCCTTCTCCTCAGTTCGCTGTTGTGATCCGCCTGACCGTGCTGGCTGTTCCTCTCTCACCTGCATCTTGGTCGCGCTCTCCTCCGGCTCTTCTCTTCTCTGTCCGCGCGGCTTGTTTCTGCCCGCTGCGGACTTCTTCTCCCAGTCCGCTTCGCCTTTGGTCGCGGCCTCTTCTTGCCACTGGTGTTTTTCACATCTTGACCGGGCGGTCTATGCTCTAGTCGCGCGGGCTCTCCTCTCTTGCGGATTGCTCTTATACGCCGGCCTCTCCCTCTCTTCTTGCGGCCTGATCCTGTCCGATGCGGACTGCTTCCTGTGCTCTGTCCGCTGCAGTGTTCACCTCGACCGTGCGGAATAGTCCTCTTTTTTTTTCTCTTTCTTGGTCGCGGTCTCCTGTCCTTCCCGCAGCGGCCTTGTCGAGCGGCCTCCTGCTCTTTCCGCGGCGGTCTTCCTTTGTCCTCTGGTTCTGCGGCCTGCCTCTATGGCTTCTTCCGGTAACTCTACGGGCTCGGCGGCCAGTCCGACTATTGACCGCCCAGCCTGTCCGCCAGACCGTCCGGTTTGCTCTGCTGAAGTCCGTGACGAGCTAAGGATCACTACTATCTCTCTTTCTGGCAAGAAAAACTTCATTCCTTGGGTACACTCAGTTCGGCGAGTTCTTCAGGCTAAGGGTCTTCTGCCTCACCTTACTCTGCCACCTCCGTCTTCTCTTACGGATGATTGGCTCCACAATGATGAACGCGTTCAGACTTGGATCCTGAATTCCTTGGATGGTGAGCCTTATCAAATGGCTATGTACCACGACACCGCCAAGGCTATGTGGGATGAGCTACATTCCTTGTACTCAGGCCGCGATAGCCTTCAACATCTTTATGATATCCTCACTGACCTCTTTGCTCTCGACACTGACGGTGCTTCGGATATGACCTCGTTTGTCGCTCGGGCTAAAACTCTTGCTGAAGCATGAATCCAGCATCAGCCGCCAACCAATGATCATGCAGCTCAGCGAGCTCAGAAGGAAGCCGCTTGCATTGCCATCATCATGGCTCGTCTTCCATCTCATCTTCAGAGTCTTCGTGCTCAAGTCCTGGCTGCTCCCACCACACCATCTTTCTCTGATGTATGCTCCATGATTCTCCGTGTCTCCCCTCCTCCAGATCCTCTTGCTCCTTCTCCCCCGGCTCTTCTTCAGCAGGCCCCTCCGCTCTTACCTTCCCCTCCCACTTCTGCTCGGGGGGGGGGGGGGGGGGGACGTTCGGGCTCGCGGGGTCGTGGCCATGACCGTGGTGGCCAAAGTGCTCCTTCTGCGGGAAAGATGGTCATCTTGAGGCGACTTGCTACAAGAGAATCGGTTATCCCCCTCGTCTGACGGCTTCCGTTGTTACTGACGTCAGTCCTCCTGATCTTGAGACTGTCCGTCTTCAGCTCCAGCATCTCCAGGGCCTGCTCAAACCACCATCGGCCTCTGTCGCCTCCGTCTCCAACTCAGGTATTGCTTGTCTCTCCACCAGCCTGGGATGGATTGTGGACTCTGGTGCCACCCATCACATTACTTCGCGACGGCCAGCCAAGTACTCTGATTCTCCTTATCCGAAGTCTATCACTGTGGCCAATGGGGCGCTGGTTCCTGTCTCCGGCTCGGCAGATATTTCTCTCAACCAGTCCTTCCCTCTTTGCTCGACTCTTCATGTTCCGAGTTCACCCTTTAATTTATTATCTGTTAGTCGTCTTACCAGTGATCTGGATTGTTCCGTTATATTCACTTCTTCTTCTTTTGTTATACAAGATCGGCGGACGCGGACTACCATTGGTAAAGGCCAGCTGCGGAACGGGCTCTACCTTCTCGATGAATCTTCCACCATTCTGTCTTCCGTCTCCTCCACTGCATGGCATCGCCGACTTGGACATGCCCCTCTACCGATCCTCCAGCGCGCTCTTCCAGATATTCCTTTTTCTTCTTTTCAGTGTGACTCATGTATCCTCAGCAAACAACCACGTTCTTCTTTTCTTTCGCATTGTACTCGGAGTGCAGCTCCATTTGATTTAGTTCATTCTGATAGATGGGGTCCATTTAGGATTCCCAGTATCTATGATTTTCGCTATTTTATCACATTTATTGATGATCACTCTCGCACTACGTGCCTCTACTTACTCCGTGAACGCTCCGAGGTTCCCCGGGTTTTTCGGGCATTTGTCCTCGAGACCCGTACGCAATTCCACACCACACTCAAAATCCTCCGTACTGTCAATGCTCGTGAGTACACCGGCCACGACTTTACCACTGTGTGTTCTGAATACGGGATTCTACACCAAACCTCCTGTGCTTACACACCCCAGCAAAATGGGGTTGCCGAACGAAAGAACCGTCACTTACTCGATGTCGCCCGTTCCCTTATGCTTCAAATGCATGTTCCCAAGTCATACTGGAACTTTGCGGTTTTCACTGTCTGCTTTCTCATCAACCGCCTCCCTTCCTCTGTCCTCAATTATGCTACTTTGTTTATCATATTGTTTCCCTCCACTTCGGCTTTTCCTCTCCCGCCTCGTATCTTCGGCAGCACCTGCTACGTCCACCGCCTCGGGCCCTCCTCGGATAAATTGGATCCCCGGGCGGTGAAACACATCTTTGTCGGCTATTCACGCACCCAGAAGGGCTATGTCTGCTACTCGCCCGCTACTCGCCTGCTACTCGCAAGATCTCCGTTTCTGCCGACGTTACCTTCCGGGAAGAACAACCGTTTTTTCCTGCTCCTTTACCCGTTGATCTACCACTGACTCCTCTCCCGCCATCTCTACCACGCCCTGCTATTCCCGCTACTACGCCACCTTCGGCAGTATCCCCTGCACCCGCTCCTGCTACCGCCAGACCACCCGTTATCCGTGTCTACACTCGTCGCTCTTCCAGTTTCGTTGCCCCTCTGTAGCCGACCTCTACAACGGATAATTCGCGTCCTGCTGATCAGGTAACACCTTCCACTGCCCATCCTCTGGCCGCCTACGTCTCTCTTCATCGCCTCTCTCCCCTTCTGCACACATTTGCTACTTCTCTCTCTTCGATTGTTGTTCCTAACTCTGTGCAGGAGGCGCTTCAACATCCCGGCTGTCGAGCAGCCATGGAGGAGGAAATGTCTGCTCTCTGGGCTAACCAGACATGGATTGTCGTCCCCCTTCCTCCGGGTCAGAAACCGGTTGGGTGCAAGTGGGTCTTTGTCATCAAACATGCTGCTGATGGGACGATTAACCGTCTGAAGGCTCGTCTTGTTGCTCGAGACTTCACCCAGCAACAGGGGCTCGAATATGAGGAAACTTTCTCTCCGGTCGCCAAGCTCAATACCGTTCGCGTCCTCATCTCTGTCGTTGTTCATCGTCAGTGGCCCCTATTTCAACTGGATATCAAGAATGCCTTCTTAAATGGGGATCTCCAGGAGACGGTCTACATGCAACAATCGCCCGGGTTTGAGACCACAGGGGAGTCTCAGGTCTGCCGTCTTCTAAAGTCTCTGTATGGTCTCAAACAATCTCCACGGGCCTAGTTTGAAAAATTCAGTAAGGTCCTTTGTGATATCGGTTTTACTCGCAGCTCGGCCGATTTCTCGCTGTTTACTCGTCACCGACCAACAGAGACGGTTCTTCTGTTAGTATATGTTAACGATATCATCATTACAGGAGATGACTCACAAGAGATACATGTCGTCAAAGTGCATCTAAACAAGGTTTTCCAGACAAAGGACCAGTGTCCTCTACGATATTTCTTGGGGCTTGAGGTTGTCAGGCGACCAGACGGGCTTATTCTATCTCAACGGAAGTACTGTCTTGACCTTCTTCATGATGCTGGTCTTTCAGGGTGTAAGCCAAGTGATACCCCTATGGATGTAAACCACAAGTTATGTGCTCAGACATCTGACTCGGATCTACTTCTCCAAAATCCTGAATATTATCGACGACTTGTTGGGAAATTGATCTATCTCACGGTTACCAGACCAAATATTTTCTTTGTTGTTGGTCTTGTTAGTCGGTACATGCACTCTTCTCGAAAATCTCATCTTCAGGCTGTTGAACGCATTCTCAGGTACCTAAAAACAGCCCCTGGTCAAGGACTTGTTTACCGGACTTCTTCGTCTGCTCCAACTTTGGTGGCATACTCTGATGCTGATTATGCTGGCTCTCTTGATGACCGATGATTTACTAGTGGTTTTTACACATACTTTGGAGGTCATCTGGTTACATGCCGAAGCAAGAAACAAGCGGTCGTTGCACGATCATCAGCTGAGGCAGAATACCAGGCATTGACATACGTGGCTTGAAAGTCTTCTCACTGATCTGGGTGTAAAATTACCATCTCCGGCTATTCTCCTTTGTGATAGCCAAGCGGCTATACATATCGCCAAGAACCCAGTCTTCCATGAAAGAACGAAGCACATTGAAGTCGATTGTCACTTCATTCGAGAAAAAGTTCAAATGAAGAAGCTCGATCTAAAGCATGTTCCAGGGACGGAACAAGTTGCGGATGTCCTCACAAAGGCTCTTCCCAAGGCACTCTTCAATCAATGTTTGTCCAAGCTTGGTGCATACGATTTGTACGCTCCAGCTTGCGGGGGAGT
This sequence comes from Platanthera guangdongensis, assembly GCA_039583875.1. Classification (NCBI taxonomy): domain Eukaryota; kingdom Viridiplantae; phylum Streptophyta; class Magnoliopsida; order Asparagales; family Orchidaceae; genus Platanthera; species Platanthera guangdongensis. The sequence continues at coordinate 146,691,238 of CM077150.1, forward strand.
GTTAAAATAACCCATGTATTGGGCCCATGTATTGAGCCCATGTATTGGGCCCATTAGTGCTCTTCTCTTTTAGTCCTACATCTTGTATAGGATTTTTCCTCTCTCTCTTCCTCCTATATATTTGTATTCTCTCCTTATATTCATATACTCAATCAATACATACAAGATTTGAGCTTTCTCTATAATGTTAAAAGAACATCAAACGTTGTCCTTTTTGCAAGTTTCTTTTGGCTGGCTTCATTAAAAGCTTTCTTTCTTCTTTTGGTTTTTTGTTTTCATTTTTGGAAAGAAAAATTCATATTGCCTTACGATAGAGCGAGCTTGAGTAGATCCAAAATACATGACCTATAACAAAAGATCATAGAATTATAAATAAAACAAATGATAGACTTTATTTATTTCATTTACTCCATGAATGAAGTTTGTACATACAACATTCATTTGTAGTGCACAAGTTGAAAACTAACGCTCCCAATTACGCAGTGTTGAAAGTGGTGATATCACTAAATGACGAGAATCAGAGAGATTCTCCTCAAATAGAGAGAGGATAGAAAAGCAATAGTATGAATAGTTTTCCATGCATTTAGCACCCGCATTCCCTAAACTTATAGACATAACAACAACACTCAAGCCTTTATCCCACTATAGTGGGGTCGGCTATATGGATCCTTTGTCGCCATTGTGTCCTATCTTTTGTCATAATCTCACTAACGCCTAAGTACATCATGTCTTTCTTTATAGTTTCATTCCAAGTCATTACTGGTCTACCCCTCCCTCGTCTAACATGCCTAGTGACTAGACTCACAATGCCTAACAGGTGCCTCCAATGGTCTCCTTTGTACGTGTCCAAACCAACTTAGACGAGCTTCTCGCATCTTCTCTGAAATTGGTGTTCCTCCTGTCTTATCCCTGATACTTTCATTCCTAATTTTATCCAATCTCGTGTGTCCACACATCCACCTAAGCATTCTCATCTCCGCAACTCAAATTTTTTGCTCAAGTACACAATTCACTAGCCAACACTCAAAACCATAGAGCATTGCAGGTCTAATTGCAGTACGGTAAAACTTGCTCTTAAGTTTTAGTGGTGCTTTACGATCACATAAGATCTCTGACGTGCCTCTCCACTTCAACCAACCCGCTTGGATTCTATGTGTCATATCATTATCAATACCTCCATCTTTTTGAACTATCGATCCAAGATATTTAAAACACTCACTACGAGAAATATCTTGATCACCCAACTTAATAACAAAGTCATCTGTCCTTTTACTGCTAAATTTAAGCTCCATAAACTTGCAGAGACATAAGTCAGAAAATAATAATATATTAGAAGTTTACTCCTCAAAAATACGTACCAAGACCCATCTGCAAGAATTACATGAGATTATTTTAACCATGAAAAGTGCAAAAAATTAAATCCTTCAAGATGATATGGATGTAATGCACCTGCAAGTATTCAGAACAAAATTACAATTTAATGTTTAACCCATGTCAAGCAATTTAGAATAATTCTGATGAAATCACTTGAACCATACCACCAAAAAGAAATTGTGGCCTTTTCTCAAATTGCTGAAACTTACACCACAGATTTAGGCTTCATTTGGTATTGTGTTTTTGTTGCGGTTCGTTTTGTCAAAACGTGAAAAGAGCCCTGAATCCATTTGTTTTTCCGCTCAAAATTTGAACTGCCCCGCATTTCTCCCTGTTCTAAAATTTGCGGAACAAACCTCTGCAGGAGACCTCCAGTTCGTCGCGTTTCTCCTTTTTCTTTATGGCTACGTCGGAGTCAAGGCGGATGTAGGGCGGAGTCAAGGCGGAGGGATGGCGGAGGGATGGCGGAGGGGCTGTTTAATTTTGTATATAAGTATATAGTTTTTAACAGTAATATTTATATATATATATATTAATAAAAATATATATATATTAGAAAAAATAATTAAAAATATATATATAATAAATAAATAATATTTATAAAACGCCACTGTTGTTTTGTCAAATGGTTCTCTGTTCTGAACAGCTCTGCAAATACAGACTACCCAAACAGATTTTCATTTCCAACAACCAGTTTCCAACAGCTCCATTTACAAACTTGTATTTACAACAGTTTTTTTTACAACCGCAATCGCTCTCCCAAATGAAGTCTTAATTCGGGTCCATTTGTTTAAGCGTTTAACTCGGTTTCGTTTTCATAAAATGCACGGCCCGGCATTTTGGCCATTTGTTTTTCCGCCAAGCTTTTCGATCAACCCTCTATTTCTCCCGGCTCAAAACATCGCGGGACGAAACCCTCGCCAGGAGCTAAAGTGTATCGCGTTTGGAGGAAAGAAAAAAGCGAAGCGACGCTAGGACAGGCTCGCGACATCCTCCGTTGTCTCTCCCGGTCGCCGCGAGGAGCAGATCTTGTAACGCCCTTGATTTTTTTCGTATTTATTTTTTTCCCGTAGTGGCGTAATTTTGACGTCAGGGAGTTACGTGGACGCTTGTTGGCTTGTGCCGTGGTTAGAGCGTGGGTTTTGTTCTTTGAGTTTTCTGTGTGACTGGGTTTAGCCTGTTTGCAAGATTCCCTCGCGAGCCGGGTCTGCTTTGGTGACTCAGTGGAGCCTTTATGGGAATGCTTGTGTTTTGGCTTCGGGGGTGTTTGCCCGAGTTTGGTTCGTCGGATTTGAATTTCGACTTTGTCATTGAATTTGTAGCGTCGGTATTTAACTACTGTGTGATTTTCGTTAAATTCTGAATGGTTATGGATTTCGGATTGTTTTAGGATTTATTGTAATGTAATATTGAATTGTAAATAAATTAATTATTATTAATATATATACGTAATAATTGAACGCTACCCGCACTGTTCATTAACTTCCCCAACCCGACGACAGTATTCTTTTTCGCGGAAGGCGTTCGATGGATAGAGCGGAGCTTTCAGCCGGCGAAATCAGGTGTTCGTGTGGTCGGTTTCGACGTTTGAGTGGAGATTTGGAAAGCTCTCGACGAGGGATTCACGATCGTGGTAAAATCTTCACGATTCCTCGAACTTTGTACGTTAGAGTTTGAGGTTTTGACCTCCTTTCTCCTCCAAACGTTTCAGGAAACGTTGCTTGGGGCATTTTACGGCCAATCCTTGAAGTGGCGCGAGCGGATGACGTTTCTCCGGAGTTTCGAGGCAAGTGGATCTCTCCCCTTGCTTGTTTATTTTCAGTCCTTATCTACCTCTCTTTCTCCCTCCCTTAGAGATTAGGAGTAGTGTAGAATGAGTATAGAAGAACCTCTAGGATAGATCTTGATTTCGGCCAAATCACGGAAACCAGGAATTTGGGTCAAGTAAAATTTGGCGTGTATCGTGATGGAGTTCGCCGAGTGTCGTTAGGTCCGTATTCGTCAAGTATAGGTGTAGGGAGCCTTAGATTCGTCAAGTAAAGATGATGAAGGATTTTCGTCGAGTATCGGTACGTAGTCTAAGTAGAATTCGGCGGGTATCGGGTAGAATTCGGCGAGTATAGCCGAAATTGGTTAAGTCATTTTCGGCGTGATTCATAGGTTAGCTTAAGGAAGTTTGACGAAAATCGCTTGTCCATTCGTCGAGTATCGTCAGGAAATCGTCGAATATCGCCGGTTGTCGCAAGGCATTTTCGCCGAGTATAGAGAGATTCGCCGAGTATCGCTGTAGAATTCGTCGAGTATGCATTTGTTTTGTCGGGTATACTCGCCAAATTTGTTGAGAATTAGAAATTTTTTCGCCGTTTTTGTCTGATTCGGCGGGTTTGGTCGTTAGAGTGGTTTTAGGACTGGTTTAAGTTTTCTTAAGCTTTAGACTTGGGATTTGGGTAGGATCTGATGTTTCTTCGGCTATGAAGGTTGGCAGTGGATAAAGGACCGCCAACTGGACGTCGGTTTGTGAATCATTGCACTTTGAGGATGTTTGGTCTCTGTCTTCTGAGGACTATTGGTTTGGGTTTGGACAAATAGTCACCACCGCAGGGCCTTCTTTTTTTGAGACATTTGGGCTTGGGACCTAGTATGGGACAATTGGTCACCGATTCCGCCCGGTTGATTTTGTCAAGTGTTAATGATTCACGTTTTTTAAGCTGTTTTATGCTCAGTTTGCTTCTAGATCAATCAATGTTTTTTTACTAATCTTGACAGATATTATCGAAGCCAATGTTGTCAAGATCGAGATCTTACCAAAGATCGGTCGGCAGTGGTAAGATCGTAAAACATGGGATCGACACGAAACGGTAAGATCTTACTTAGTATACAAAATTAAATAAATCTAAATTATATATAAATATATGTAATTATTCATCGTTAATCAAAAAACAATATATATAAAAGAAAAGTTCAACTGCATAGTATGATAGTAAATAATAATAGTGCATTACTACATTTACCTCGTTTAAAATAAGTCATCTAAGCTAAAGTCCAAATTGCCTAATGAAGCATCTTCGTCGCCTTCATCTATCCCAAGATCTTGTTCTCCTTCTATGCGAGCAGCAACCTCTTCAACATTCGGAGGCTCTATCTCAAGATCTTCTTCATCATCTTCATCGGCAACAATCCACTCGTTATCGGATGGAATATCATCAAAATTATTTTTCCGAGTTTTCTTTAACTTGCTATTTGTCAAACGAGAATTCGTCATCACAAAGACAACATCATTCATTGTCTTTTGCTTCAAACGATTTCTTCTTTTTGTGTGTACCTAGAAAAAAAAATTTAATTAGTATACAATAATATTGGTGATTAAAAATATTTAATAAATTGTAACTATACCCTTTCAAATGTACTCCAATTTCGCTCACATCCAGAAGAACTACATGTCAAGCTCAATACACATTTTGCAAAATTTTGTAGCTCCGGATGTTCTTCTCCATAAGAATCCCACCATGCCGCCGTAGTTTTGATATTAATACCATTTTTGGCTACGATAGAGCCAAAGAATTTTTTCCGATTCTTAAAATCCTCCAATTGGCCATCAATCTTTGAAATTTCATCAATATCTCCTCTGGTCATTCTTTCTATGCAGTCATATAGTCCTCGCTTCACCTCACAATCAGCTTTAAATGACGGACTATAGTTAAATTGAGGGTTTAGATAATAGCCTGCAGCATGTAATGGTCTGTGCAATTGTTTGTCCCATCGAGCATCAATCACATCCCAAACTGGTTGATAACTAATCATCACAAATAATAAAATTAGTATATAAGGAAAAAAAATCTCACATCTATAAGACTATAATACTTAAAAAAAGGAAACTAATTGACTTACAATTTTTGCACACCATTAAAGGCATAGGCAATGTGTTCTTTTGCTCGATCCATTTCCTCATATATATATCACATAGCAGGCTTCTCATCAGAATCAACCAAATGAAGCACCTTCATTAAGGGATAAGCACCCTTCAAGCAAATGACAATATTCTTCCAAAAATCTTTATCCATCACCACCTCCTCAATTAGCTTTACTTCACTTGAACATGCAGCTCGGCTAGCTTTCCATTCATCTGAATTGAACATTCTTATCAAAGCAAGTTTGTTCTCATTAAGACATCCCAAAGTTAAGTATGAAGTGACGAAACGTGTCATTGCCGGTCTCACTAATTCCATGTCTTTAGTGAAGGTTTTCAATAAAGATATGAGGGATGTTCTGGAATAAATATATGTCGTGAATCTCTTTGCTTTAGGAATTGTATCATGATGGACTTGTATCTTCTTCTCAAAATCCTCTAACATCAAATCAATACAATGAGCAGCGCATGGAGTCCAATGTAATCTTTTCCTCTTTAACATTAACATTTCTCCAGTGGCTTTGTAATTTGCAGCGTTGTCCGCCACCACCTGGACAACATTCTCTTCACCCACCTCATCAACAATATCATCAATCATCTTGAAGACATTTTCTGTTATTTTGGATATATGAGATGCATCAATGAACTTTAGAAATATAGTTCTCATTGAACTATTCACTAAGAAATTGATCAATGTTCTCCTTGTTTTATCAGTCCATCCATCTGTCATTATAGTGCATCCCATTTTCTTCCAATGAGCTCTATGTTCTGAAATATTCTCCATAGTCAGTTGATATTATTGTTTCAGATATTTCACTTTGATATCATGATATGGAGGCTTAAAATCCAAGCCATGCCTTGATATAGATTCACACATCTTATGAAATTCTTCACTTTTTACCACATTGAATGGTAAAGCATTGTTATAGATGAATGATGCTATATCATTGCATGCTTCTTCAAGCAATCCCTTCTTGAAAATTGAATTGATGATACTTTGAGTTTTACTTGTTCCACTTCTCTTAAAAAGTCAAGTTGAGCTTCTATCTTCCCTTTTCCTCTTCAAGTCACCAACAACCTTCTCTTCTTCCACATGGGGGATTTTTTTCTTCACTAACTTCTCTTGCAACCCAACAACAATCTCTCATATCTCTTTCTTCACTTCCGCAGGAACAGCTCTACATGCTCCAACATCTTTTTGAGTACCCGCCAAATGATGTTTCAATCTATAAATTCCCCCGGTCACTGTTTTCTCACAAAATTTGCACTTTATTTTTTTCGCATCTTCTTCATCTGGGATGTCATACTTCCATCAAATATCACTCTTACTTCCAGGAGCATTTTTTTCCCATTTTAGACCCTTTGATAGCGGTGGCAGGAGCATTGCTACTCCCAACTGCACTACCTGAAGCACCACTTGAAGCCATTTTAACTACCTACTCACAAAATAAATCAAACCATAAGCAAGAAAAAAAATCAGGTAAGAAAAAAGGCAAGAAAATATCACTAGGGAAAGAAAATATCACTAGGGCCGCCAATATCCAAAGTTGAGCTGTCAATAAAAACGCCCTTTTTTAACACACTAATTTTACACGCAGAATTGAAAACACCATTGTAGAGAATTGTGATGGTCAAAATTCGCTAATATCAACCGGAAAGAAAATCTCAATTCCTAACCAAAATTCAGACAATAGCTCGAGACTTTTCAATATCAATCCAAAAATGAAGTAGAATCTAAGATTAATCCCTCGCCAGTTTGGTTCAGTATCGTCGCGGAGATAGCAACCCCTCTGCTCTTCCTCGCTCCACCAGGCTAAACTGGAGCCATTAGTCCACCAGGACCTCAAGCCGACCAACCTTCCAGCAACAAGACAGAAGTCCAACAAATCAACATTTAATGGAGAACACAGCACACGATGAACAAATGAAGAACATCTCTTGCAGGAGAATCAATAGGAAATACTAAACAACAACAAGGAAGAGTGAACAAGAGATTAGGAATGGAACCAAAATAAGGCAAGAAAAAAAAATCGTACCAGATCAGAGAAGAAGAAGAGCTCGCACCCGGCACCACTGCCCCAGATCAACAGGAAGCACCTTTCTCGCACCAGAAAAGCTCGACAGAACAGCAGGAAGGAGAAGAAGAACTCGCACCACTGCACCAGATCAGCAGGAAGGACCTTTCTCGCACCAGAAAAGCTTGACAGAACCTTTCTCGGGCGAGCAAACACCAGCGACGGCGACGGAATATGGCGGCAGCGGCGTCTCAATGTCGCGCGCAGGCGGAATGGGGCAGCAGCGGGCAGCGGTTGATTCACAGAGCTCGCGGGAGGGGAGTGTCGGGCCGAACCCTAGGGGAAGAGGCGATTTTTTTCTCCAGGCGTGCGACGGGTTCGGGTTAATAACATCGCGCTAACTTAATATAATGTTTTCCTTGAACGGTAGGATCGTTTAGGATCGTAGGATCGTACAATCCTACGATCCTAAACGGCGATCCTACCGTTTCTATGGTGCACGCGATCTAGGTTTCCCAGAAGATCGTATCCACCGTAAAAATCATAAGATCGTACGATCTTACGTGCAAAAATGCGTTTTTGACAACATTGGTCGAAGCATGACTTCGTTCCGCACTTGGTGCAGTTATTTGATCACTCCTTTACTTCAAATTTTCACAATACTTATATTTATTTGGCTAATAAGTTGTGGTCTTCAGCTTTTCTTGTACTCGGGTTTGGTAAATCATTTTCTTACTTTGTACTTATTACCTGATTATTTTCCCTTGCTACATGTATTTTTCTTCTTGCTGAGATGTTCTTCTTTTGAATGCCTCAGATTTAGGGCAGTAGCTGGTTGAGCGGCTAGGTTGGTGTTGCTAGTGGACTGCTGTGTTGTAGAGGTTTTCCTCACTCTTGTGAGGTAGTTTTTGGTTGTTCTCTTATTAGTACAGACATACATGCTCTCCAGTGGGTTTGTGTCAGCTTGTTGACACCTACTGGTGGTTTTCTTTTGAAATGCTAATTACTTTGCTAAGCTGCTTAATATGTCTCTTTGTTGTTATTTTTACTTGCTCTCTGGGAAATGTTTTATGCTAGGTTGCATGTTAGTTATTTTAACTTATAAGAATCATTACCACTAGTATTCATACACGTCATCTTTCTACAACTAACATACTATTTTCTAAAGACTATTTCTATACTTACAATAAATCCAGAGTTTTGCAAGTCGCGGGTTATCCTTCTGGGATTTTTATGCTCGCGTAAGATGTTAAAACAACATAATCAAAGTATTTCTGCAATGTATAACTATATTTTTTTTACTCGTGCACTAGTTGATCCACTGAGCCGAGGGATACGGCTATCTGCTTAACTTAAAACTGGATTTCTCTTAAATAACTTATAAATCTTTCTAAAAGGTGTTTAGTTGAGGTCTCGCCTGGACATCTGCAGTTATCCCCTGCTGACGTGGCATCATGACACGTGTTTCCTCTTTACTCTGATATATCCTTTAATGTGGATAAAATATGGGTTGTGACAGTTGGTATCAGAGGGAGGTTGTTGTTTGACTATTGGTCGAATAACTATCTCTAGTTAGTGTTAGTTGTTTAGTTTCATTTCATACACACACCGATATGTCATCAGTACGTCTTGGCTGAAGCATGAACACTACACTCATAGCATGATAAGAAGTATACAAGACATATTATATAGTATGGAATGCATAATATGTGTTTGTATATGAATCCATCATAGGTGGCAACATGTGACGGTTATGTAATATGAGATGCGTAACCATCATTACATGGGTACCCATTAGCACGTTTTTCTTGTTCGTTACATGAGATGTTATGTAGTATGAGATGCATAACATTTCATGTGTACGTCGCTCATAACATGCATTAAGGCTTTTTTAGATTGAATAACAAAACATGCATGACATAACATTGCATCAGCACACGTGTCAAGCTAAAGATTTACATTATGACATATGTACACTCATGGTTTTGAGTCAAAAAGAATAAGAAATTCATGCATTCATGATTTAGGCACATGGGTCAGTATGATGACGGTATATCATACAAAGTTAGGCATGACATCATAATTAAAAATCCCAGAGCAAGTTAGCAGCTTAAGCAAGTACTTAAGTATGTTTTGTCTGGACTATGTGGTTTGGTGCTAGCGGTTGGGCTAGGTTTTGATTAGTATTCATTGTTTTATTAGAATAACACCTAAGCGTGTGGCGACTAGGTCGACTCCCCAGTCGGAGGGGGAGTCTTCAAGTGCGCAGAGCGAAGCGGTGATTGAAAGTATGCGGCAGAGTAACGAGACTTTGTCCAGACAGATGGTGAAGATGCAGTCGCAGATCCAAGCGTTGTTATCGATTGTGTCAGGACAGTTGCCTCGAGTGCAGGACCTGACTGCGGGTCAGGCTGTTCCTGTTCCCCCTGCTCCTCTGGTGCCCCCGGTGTTGTTTCCACCAGAGATGACATTTATCTCACACTTCCAGAGAATAGGACCCCCTACTTATGATGGTAGGGCAGATCTTATGGCCTTGGATGATTGGATAATAGCCATCGAGGAGATATTTGCTTACTCGGGAATTTCAGCGGACCAGAGAGTGATGGTCGCTGCGTATCAACTCAAGGGATTTGCTAAGAGTTGGTGACTAAGGGAGAAGGAAAATATGAAGGATGGATGTTCATGGGAATCGTTCAAGAAGTTGCTACTAAAGAAATTTTTGTCATCGATCGATAGAGATCGCCTGATTAACGATTTTCTACATTTAAAGCAAAGGCAGCTTACTGTTACCAAGTACAAGGTGGAGTTCGGCAAACTGAGTCGTTTTGCCCCGGACATGGTGTCTTCAGAGTCTAACTGAGTTAAACGATTTCTGGGTGATCTTAGGAATAACATCCAGTAGCTAGCTAGTGCTTATAGATCTGAAAGCTATGCTGAGGTGGTGGAGGCTGCTCTGAAGGCTGAGGCGATTGATAACACCAAGAATTGAGGTCAACAAATGAGAAAGGATAAGAGGAAGACCGGTGAGGGTAAGAGTTCTCAAGATTCCGGCACCGCTTCCGGGAAAAGAAGCAAAGAGATATGCAGTTTCTGTGGCCGCCCGGGTCATCCATTTGAAAGGTGTTACCAGAGAATAGGAGCCCAGAAGAAAGAGCAGGTGCATGCGATTCAGGGTGCTCCTAAAGAAGATTTGGTTTGTTCTGCATGTAAGAGGGTATGGGGGGGGGGGGGCACGACGCTGCCCGTTGTTTCTATAAGGACAGGACCTGCTTCCAGTGTGGGCAGAAGGGACATGTTAAATCAAAGTGCCCGCAGGCTCAGCCCCCGTTACAACTAGTTCCACTTCAGGCCTTGCCGCTGTCACAACAATTGGACAAGGGGAAGGGCAAGCTGAACGTGGTTTCGTTAGAGGAAGCTCAGACGTCTTCGCAAGTGATTTCGGGTTAGATCCTAACCTGGCTTTACCTTTTGGTTTGTAGCGATAGTTTCGACGTTTGTTTCCTTAGTTGCGTGTATGATCTTATAGGGAAGTTTAAGGTCAAGAACCGTTGGATGCGTGTTCTTTTCGATTCCGCTGCTACCCACTAATTTATGGCTAGGGCTTTTGTAGAACGTCATCATTTGACTCTCGATCGGTTGGTGACACATTTTGTGTCAAATTTCCCTCTGGAGAACCTGTGGTATCGGATCAAGGCATTCAGAGTTGTCTGATTCTATTAGGTGATTTTCTAGCGGTTGCGGATCTGAAGGTGATAGACTTGGAAGATTTTGATGTGATTCTGGGCATGGATTGATTATCCAAGTATGATGTTGTTATCTAGTGCAAGGTTAAGCGCTTGGACTTCAAAATGGACAACGGTCAACCCAGGAGTGTTTATGATTTTCCGCACCAAGTTTCTCCGATTATTTCTGCAGTACGTGCTCAGAAGCTGGTAAATTCCAGATGTTTTGCTTGTTTGGTTTCGGTGTTGGAGACCGATAGTAGTTTGCCGCGAGTGGAGGAGATTGCTATTGTGAGCGAGTTTCCGAATGTATTTCCTGATAATCTTCCTGGTCTTCCACCCGAGAGAGACGTGTAGTTCGTCATAGATCTGGAGTCGGATACTTGTCCTATTGCTAAGGCGTTGTACCGTATGGCCCCGCGTGAGCTGGAGGAGCTGCGTACCCAATTGGATGAGTTTGCTATAAAATGGTTTTACTATCATAATTGTAATCATATCTAGCATTTCCTGCCCCTTTTGTGTTGATTTCATGATAATAGTAAAGAAATTATCATATCATAGATAGAAGAGCGTATTTAGAAGTTTGTCAGTTCTTGTAATAAAACTATTTACTGAGTCTATCATTTTTCTATTGCAGGTAATGCCAACCAATGGGCCTAAAAGTCTCGGAGCAAACAGAGGAGTTCACGGAGTCTACATGGCTGATGACAGGACGAAAATTTGGTGCACACGGCCGTGTGCCTACCCGTGTCGAATTTGGGCGCAGACGATGGAACCTCACACGGGTATGGCACATGCCCGTGTGCCTACCCGTGTCATCTTTGAACACGACTGCCAACCAACCCGTGTCTGAAGAACACGGCCGCACACACGGCCGTGTCCATACCCGTGTCATCTGACACGGCCCACTACCAGACACGCCTGCTCGTGGGGAACCGCCCAGGAACCGCCTAGGAACCGTCCACACGGCCTGCCACACGGCCGTGTGCGACCCCGTGTCCGACCTGTTTGCAAGGGAACTATAAATTTCCTGTAGAAAAATTTGTTTAGAACTTTTGGATCAATTCTGGATTGGAGAACTGCTGGAGGCCGAAGGGGAGCATCCAAGACAAGGAGGATTGAAGGGTATTCCTATGTATTTTTATTTAATCATTAACCCCTTTGAATCCTTTCTTTCTCTTGATGATCCATCTTCAATTTATGTTTTAATTTGCATGAATTTCTCTTTAAACATTCTAGTAATCATGTATCACCTTGTTTATGTTACATTTGTAGTATTTTATTTGTGTTTATGCAATCAAACAAAGAGTTTAATCCTCCTTATGAATTACTTAATTGTTTTACACAATTTGCAATTGGCTAGATTGAGAAATTGGTTCTTTGCAATGATTTTGGTATGTTCATATTGTGATGATAATTCCCTTTGTAATTCAAACTTTATGATCGAGAGATATTTTGTTTGGAAAATAGAACACGAATAAAAGGATTCATGTTAATTTAGAGATAGAATTCATGAATTTATGTAGTAATAAAGGTATTTTGCTTAATGCGAACTTGAGTGTTGTGAATTGTTTGAGAGAAAATTTACTATCTTAGGTTTAGATTTGGAATTGCTCGAGAGAGAATTTTGATGAAAAATTAACCTTTACATTGCACAAATGTAACAATCTTTTCATGTCATGATCACTTAGAACTGAATTGATAATTGAATTTGTTCATGTAATTATTTAAAAGCTTCATGTGGTTATCGTTTTTATTTCTCCAATACTGAATCATCCAAATGGTCATAGTTAGGTTATGTAGTTTAAATATCACTTTTGTTTAGAGGTATGATAATAAAGGGAGGGTGAGTACAAATAGTTGAAACGACCCTGTGGAATACGACACGAGATGCAGATTTCTCATATATTACGATTGATAGGTGCGCTTGCCTGAATGCTAATTCAATCTATTTTAAGTCCATCTACATAATTGTATTAGAATGTAAAATGAAATCACATTAAGTTATTACTTGTTAGCAAGAAAAATCATCAAGTTTTTGGCGCCGTTGCCACGGGCGTGTGTGAACCCGTGTTGGGGAATCAGCAGCCTCGTGGAACACGGGGTGCGTCGATCCGTGTAAACAAATGGAACACGGGTGCGCACACGGCCGTGTGTGCACCCGTGTTAAGGGACCGAGGCAGCCCCGTGTTCCACGAGGCCTCGGATCCCTTAACACGGGTGCACACACGGCCGTGTGCGCACCCGTGTTCCATTTGTTTATACGGATCGACGCACCCCGTGTTCCACGAGGCTGCCGATTCCCTAACACGGGTTCACACACGCCCGTGTGCGAACCCGTGTGCACCCCCTATAAATATGGCCGTGTGGATTTTCTTTTGTGCTCACACCAAACCCCTCCCAGCATCAGTCATCCTGTGGCCTGAACTCAAAGGCTCTATTTTCTCCAATTCTCGCCCCCCTTCACTCGTATTTTCCCTTCTACATTATGTCTTCCGGAAGAAGTGGAGGTCGCCGTCGCCGACGGAATTACAAGTCTCAACGGAGAGGCGGGATGCCGCTGCTCCGCTAATTTTCACAAATGCGTCGCACACCGCCCGCTTCAACCGCTTGCAATCAAAAAACTTTCAAGATATACGTATGATTGATTGGAGCGTACTTGAGGAGATAAACTTAGCTGGAGATGTTAGGGGGCTAATTTCTGTAACGGGGTGGAGTCAATTTTTTGCCATAGAGGAGTTAGGCTTTAGGGAACTCACCTTAGAGTTCCTATCTTCATTTTATTCCAGCTTTAGGCCTAATTTCATCGACGCACCGCACGTGCCCGAGGGGATAGTTTCATTTCGAGTGGGTGGCACATTTTATACACTCACCATGCTCCAATTAACCCAATATTTAGGGGTGTATGAGGAGTCGTTCCTTTTTAGTGCTGCCTACCCCGAACTCCACTTTGAACTCCCCAACCGCGATATGGCCGGTGGTATATGGCGCCAGATTTCTTTTGACACTGGCGCCTACGAGGCCAAGAGATCTAAGGCATCTAAATTGATTTCCCCCGCCCTCCATTACATCCACCATCTCCTCAGCCACACGTTGAGCGGCCGGGGCGAAAGCTCCGGAGTTGTCAGTAGGCAGGACCTGTTATACCTCTACAGTATGACTTCACGATATCCTCTACATCTCGGTTATCTTCTAGCCCAGTTCATTCTCCATCAGGCTGACACCCCTCGTATAGGGTCTATTTGCGTAGCACCCTACATTACTCGCCTCGTGAAGAATATGGGCATCTTTTTAGCCCTCCCCCAGATGACAGTGGTCGCAAAGACCGTGCCTATCACGATGGCTAGTCTTCGCGCCCTCCGGCTCGTCACCGCCCGTCAGGGCCGGGGAGGGGTCATATATTCTATTGCTTGACGTGGACCGCATATACAGGATGACAGTGATGATGAGATAGATCCTGACCTCGACGAGCCGTTGGTGCCTCCACCCCGTTCCACTTACGCTCATGGCGAGTCGTCTACTGCACCTCCTCCACCTCGTTCACGGTACTCGCGCGAGTTCAGACAGTTTTTCGAGACCGAGCTCTCGCCGCGCTTACAGGACATTAAGGAGGCACAGCAGCGGACCGAGGACCTCCTCACACAGATCAGAGACCACCTTGGGATCGCCCCTCGCCAGCCGCCAGCTCCAGCACCGCCTTCCTTCCCAGACGATACGACATACCACCATGCTTACTTTTGATATGTATCGATGTAGTGCTATCTTCATGTATCGTATCTTGTATTTTTTTTATATATCAGTGTATTCAGTTCTATCAGCTATTATATATCAGTGCATTCCATTACAGCTCCTGTTTCTTTACTGTGCTCTTCTACTTATTATGAAAGTAGTTTTTTTTTTCTTATATCATCCTGAAATCACTCTATGTCCGCTTTTTACATTGCACTGAGGACACTGCAAATCTTAAGTCTGGGGGTAGAATGGTTATTCATGTGGTTACAATTGATTCTAATCTGCTTATCATAATACTCAAGTTGTTATACCCCCCTTTCAAATTTTTCTTTGATCTTTTAAGCTCTCATTTTTCTTTCATTTGGGATTATAAATATTTAATTAACTTTGCACACTGATTAAAATGAATTGATGTAGACTCATAGAGTATTCAACTTTGTTGATTTCGTAATTAAGCATAGAAATTTTTTTTAGCTTAATTTTTCTCTATATAATTTAATTTTAAGATTACTCTTCTATATTTGTAACTATCCAACACTCTATTTTAGAAAATATATTTATCTATAATAAAGTGAGTCGATGAGTGTAACATTTTTATAATTTGGTATTAGGGCTTTAAAATTAAAAATTACTCCATATTGATGTCTAGGACTCACCCTCTAGCATTCCTCAAAACATTACATAAGTTAATTAGTAAGGGCGGAAATGACTTAGGCCTCCTATTGGATAGCTTGAACCTTGTTATCCCAATACCTTTAACATGATACCTTTGCACACCCAATTTGAACCTACTCCCCATCCTTTTGATGCTCTACTATTAAAATTCACCAAGGAGAAATCCTTACCTATTAGCACACCTATCATTGATGCCTGCTTGGAATGATTTGTTCATTGTGATATGTGGCCTGAGTGCGTGTATCCTTGCACCCACTTGGAATGATCCCTACTTTGAACCCCAAAAAAAAAGACATAGTGATATGTGGCCTGAGTGCGTGTATACTTGCACCCACTTGGAATGATCCCTACTATGGTCCCTTGGTTAAAAAAAATATATGTATATAAAAAAAATAATAAATAGAGTGTCCTTCAAAATGTGGGAAATATACAAATTGCAAAGTCTGGGGGTTTGCATAAAATTGAAATATGTTAAGGTATCTTCCAACATAAGGCTCAATCAAGATTTAGGTGTGAAAAATTCATCGAAATTATCCTTGATTACCTCACCTTTAATCTTCTATCCTAAGCCAAAAAGGCTACACCAAAATTCAAGACCTAAGGATCCAACCTTACTAATTCTAAATAGTGATGATGGGGTGTAAAAGGGTAATCTCATGATTATCAGTAAGAGTACTTATAAGTTTTGAAACACTAATACGTATCTTATAGAGATTGTTATTTTCTCCTCATATTTGTTAAAGATGACTATACTTTTATTTCTAAAAGCGAGTGAGAGATAGTTAAAATGATATATTAGAGGAATTTTAAGATAAATCAATATTTAGAAAAGTCTGCTAAATTATTTCCTATGCGATTACATCATCAAAGTTCTCTTAAATTCATAGCAACCAGTGTGCGGAGGCAAAATTATTTAATGGTAACCCAGGTGTTTGAATTAGTTTGCTTAGGGACAAGCAAACATCTAAGTCTGGGGGTATTTGATGAGTACGATTATGATAGGCTTTTTACTATCATAATTGTAATCATGTCTACCATTTCCTGCCCTTTTTGTGTTGATTTCATGATAATAGTAAAGAAATTGTCATATCATAGATAGAAGAGCGTATTTAGAAGTCCTTCTCAGTTCTTGTAATAAAACTATTTACTGAGTCTATCATTTTTCTATTGCAGGTAATGCCAACCAATGGGCCTAAAAGTCTCGGAGCAAACAGAGGAGTTCACGGAGTCTACATGGCTGATGACAGGACGAAAATTTGGTGCACACGGCCAGACACACGGCCGTGTGCCTACCCGTGTCGAATTTGGGCGCAGACGATGGAACCTCACACGGGTATGGCACACGCCCGTGTGCCTACCCGTGTCATCTTTGCACACGACTGCCAACCAACCCGTGTCTGAAGAACACGGCCGCACACACGGCCGTGTCCATACCCGTGTCATCTGACACGGCCCACTACCAGACACGCCTGCTCGTGGGGAACCGCCCAGGAACCGCCTAGGAACCGTCCACACGGCCGTGTGCGACCCCGTGTCCGACCTGTTTGCAAGGGAACTATAAATTTCCTGTAGAAAAATTTGTTTAGAACTTTTGGATCATTTCTGGATTGGAGAACTGCTGGAGGCCGAAGGGGAGCATCCAAGACAAGGAGGATTGAAGGGTATTCCTATGTATTTTTATTTAATCATTAACCCTTTGAATCCTTTCTTTCTCTTGATGATCCATCTTCAATTTATGTTTTAATTTGCATGAATTTCTCTTTAAACATTCTAGTAATCATGTATCACCTTGTTTATGTTACATTTGTAGTATTTTATTTGTGTTTATGCAATCAAACAAAGAGTTTAATCCTCCTTATGAATTACTTAATTGTTTTACACAATTTGCAATTGGCTAGATTGAGAAATTGGTTCTTTGCAATGATTTTGGTATGTTCATATTGTGATGATAATTCCCTTTGTAATTCAAACTTTATGATCGAGAGATATTTTGTTTGGAAAATTAGAACACGAATAAAATGATTCATGTTAATTTAGAGATAGAATTCATGAATTTATGTAGTAATAAAGGTATTTTGCTTAATGCGAATTTGAGTGTTGTGAATTGTTCGAGAGAAAATTTACTATCTTAGGTTTAGATTTGGAATTGCTCGAGAGAGAATTTTGATGAAAAATTAACCTTTACATTGCACAAATGTAACAATCTTTTCATGTCATGATCACTTAGAACTGAATTGATAATTGAATTTGTTCATGTAATTATTTAAAAGCTTCATGTGGTTATCGTTTTTATTTCTCCAATACTGAATCATCCAAATGGTCATAGTTAGGTTAATGTAGTTTAAATATCACTTTTGTTTAGAGGTATGATAATAAAGGGAGGGTGAGTACGAATAGTTGAAACGACCCTGTGGAATACGACACGAGATGCAGATTTCTCATATATTACGATTGATAGGTGCGCTTGCCTGAATGCTAATTCAATCTATTTTAAGTCCATCTACATAATTGTATTAGAATGTAAAATGAAATCACATTGAGTTATTACTTGTTAGCAAGAAAATCATCACGTACCCAATTGGATGAGTTGCTATAAAATGGTTTTATTAGGCCGATTATTTCTCCGTGGGGTGCTCCTGTGCTGTTTGTAAAGAAAAAGGATGGATCGATGAGCCTTTGCATCGATTATAGAGAGTTGAATAATGTGACTATCAAGAATAGATATCCTTGTCGAGTATTGATGATTTATTTGATCAGTTGTGTGGTAGCTCGGTGTTTTCAAAGATCGATCTTCGTTCATGTTACCACCAGTTGAGGATTCGTGAGGCAGATATTACACGGACTGCTTTCCGTTCGCGGCATGGGTATTTTGAGTTTTTAGTAATGTCTTTCAGATTGACTAATGCTCCCTCTGCCTTTATGAATATGATGAACAGAGTATTTAAGGATTTTCTGGACCGTTTTGTGGTTGTCGCCATAGATGATGTTCTGGTATACTCCTGCAGTGCTGATGAGCATGCCCAGCACTTGCGTCTAGTTTTGTCTACTTTGAGGGAGCATAAGTTATATGTCAAGCTAAGTAAGTGCGAGTTTTGACTTCCTCAGGTTTATTTTTGGGGTCATGTGGTTAATAAATATGGAATTTCTGTGAACCCTGAGAAGATAGTTGCTGTCATGGATTGGAATAGGCCTGCCACTCCAAAGAGATAATGAGCTTCCTAGGGCTGGATGGCTATTATAGAAGGTTTGTTGAGGGTTTCTCTACGTTGTCTGCGCCATTGAAAAAGCTTACGCAGAAGAACGCAGCTTTTGTGTGGAGCGATAAGTACGAGGAAGCTTTTCTGGAATTGAAGAGGAGATTGTGCACTGCTCCGATTTTGGTCTTGCCTACGGAAGGGATAGAATATGCTGTGTATGTGGATGCGTCACACGTTGGACTTGGTTGTGTGTTGATGCAAAAAGGCGAAGTAATAGCTTATGGGTCGTGGCAGTTAAAGACTGTTATGCCGCCGCATCCGCTACAATTTCAAGGGCAAACGTACACTCGGCGACCAAAAGAACGGAGGCCAAAAACGGGGCTGAACCATTCGGTTCAGCCCCCAACCTATGAAGGCGCCAAGGGGGGACTGAACCGACCCGGTTCAGTCCCCAAGTGGGGGGGGGGGGCGGCCCCCTTGAGCCCCATGTATTAATAAACCCGGGACTCCCTTTCGATGGCATGGACTATTATTTTCAAGGTATTTCCTCTCCCTCTCTCCCTAACCCTAATTCCTCTCCCTTTCCCTCTCTAAATGTCCCCCTAGATCTCTCTTCTACTTGCAAAGTCTTATCATTTGGTATCAGAGCAACATCCTGTGATGATGGTGACTCGCTCAGAAGCCGAAACCGGCGCGCTTGCATCCCTCGAGGAGAACTATGTAGGGTTGTCGGACACGATGACGGCGCTCGAAGAACAAGTGAAATCCTCCCAAAAAACCCTTAAGGATCGCTTGGATGCGCGCATGGAGGAGATCAAAACCCTACTTGCACAAAATCTGAAAGGAAAAAATCCCGCGGTGGAAGGATCAGAAACGGAGGCATCCTACCATCCTCTTGCGCAGAATGGCACTGGAATCGGAAGCGGAGTGTAGCAGGGGGCCGGATCGGGGCCTACAGGAGGCGGCTTCTCCGTTGCGGGATCGGCGGAAGCCGATCCTACGCGGATCGGCGCGTACGCCAACCGTGCGGCGGGATCGACCCAGGAGGGATACGGGGGCCCTGGAGGGAGCGTCGGAGGGTCGACGGAGGCCGGCTACCGCCGCCCAGGCGGCTGGAGGCCGCCGGAAGGCCTGGAGGCCGCTGGAAGGCCTGGAGGCTCCATGCGGGCCGTTCGGCGCCCAGTCCACCTGGAACGGACCCGGAACTCAGGCTGGCCCCTCTTGGCGGGGTCCGGGGCAAGGAGTGGCCCCTTTTCGACCAACTGGAGCGAATGCGGTCCCAATCGGAGGAGTGGCGGGCATCCTACCAATACCTCTGCTCTACGGAGGACCGGCGGACTACGGAAATGGCAACCCATGGGGTGGAGGGCAACAAGGAGGCTACGGCATGGACCGGGGGCGGCCCGGCCCGCAGCGGCCCGGCGCAACCTTACCAACCAGCACTTGCAGAACCCCGACCATACATGCAGCCCAAATTGACACGTATGAACTTCCCTAGTTCAAGGGCGGCGACGCCTTAGAGTGGATCCAGAAGGCTGAGCTTTTCTTCAAGTACCAAGAGATTCCGGAGGGGCAGTGGGTCCAGTTGGCGTCTTTCCATCTGGAGGAGGACGCCTTCTAGTGGACTAAGTGGTTTCTGAGGGGACGCAATTACGCACCATGGGAGGAGTTTGTGGAGTCCTTCTCGGCTCGTTTCGGGCCTTTAGAGTATGAAGATGTGGAGGCTATGTTACAGAAGCTGCGGCAGAAAGGATCAGTCACAGAGTACCGGACAGAATTCGAACGGTTGGCCAATCGGGTCAATTGGGAAGAGAGGACAATGCTGAGTTGTTTTGTATCCGGACTGAAGGACCATTTGAGAGACGAGGTCCACGCGTACATGCCACACAGTCTGAGTCATGCCATCAGCCTAGCCAGGATACCGGAGGAGCGGTACAACCGGCAGAAGACTCGGACAACAGGACAGGCACCCACAGTGACAGATGTAACCAGGAAGGAACCACCGGCCGGGGCCGTCCCACTGTGATGAAGTTGACGTGGCAGGAGCTGCAGGCCAGAAAGGACAATGGGTTGTGCTTCAAGTGTGATGAGAAATTCGTTCCGGGGCATCGGTGTCAGAAGGTCCAAGTCTTCATGCTGCGGAACGAGGACGGCGAAGAAGACACTACTGGTGACTCAGTTGAGGATGATCTGGATCTTACGGAGTTTGGAATATCTCTTCAGGCGATGGCAGGGTGCACAGCTCCCCTCACTTTACAGATCGCAGGGGCAATTGGCCAGGAGCGGGTGACTATACTAGTCGATAGTGGGAGCACCCACAATTTCATTGACCCCGAGGTGGCTCTCAAGACAGAGATTCCAATTGATCGGGAGACCGCATTCCATGTCATGGTTGCGGATGGGAGCAAGTTGCGATGCGAAGGGGTCCTGAAGGGGGCCGAGCTGCGGATGCCGGGGTACATCTGCCACACCGACGTCTACCTTCTCCCCATTCGAGGCTCGGATATGGTCTTGGGAGTGCAGTGGCTCCGGCAGTTATGGCGGGTGACCACAGATTGGGACAGGATGACGTTGGAGTTTACTCAGCAGGGCAAGGACCACTGTTTGCAAGGCATCAGGACATCTCCACTCAAGGAGATCTCACTCAGGGGTTTGCAGAGACTGGAGGAGCAAGGCGGGACAATAGCCATGATTTTGGGGGTGACACCGTGGGATCGGAGGCTAGCGCGGAGCCAGAGCAGATACAAGCACTTTTGGGACAGTACGATGATGTTTTCCAGGAGCCACGCTCCCTTCCACCGTCCCGCTTCCGGGACCATCAGATCCAGTTGAAGGTTGGGACGGACCCCACCAACATCCGGCCTACCACTACCCCCATATTCAGAAGATCGAGATAGAGCGCAGCGTACGCGAGATGCTGACTTCCGGTATTATACGTCCCAATACTAGTGATTTCTCTTCCCCGATCATACTGGTGAAGAAGAAAGACGGTTCGTGGAGATTTTGCGTGGATTATCGGGGCTTAACAGTTCCACCATCAAGGACAAATTTCCCATTCCTATGATCGAGGAGTTGCTGGATGAGCTACACGGAGCACACTTATTCACCAAATTGGATCTCCGGTCCGGTTACCATCAGATTCGCATGAAGGAGGAAGACGTTCACAAGACGGCCTTCCGTACCCACGATGGTCACTATGAGTTCTTGGTGATGCCATTTGGGTTGGCCAACGCACCCTCGACCTTCCAGACAGTCATGAATGAAATATTTCGCCCTCTTCTTCGAAGGTATGTGCTAGTTTTCTTTGACGATATATTTATCTACAGCAGGAGTTGGGAGGATCACTTGGAGCACGTCCGCACCGTCCTCACCATGTTGCGAGATCACAAGCTGTACGCCAAGCAGTCCAAGTGCTCATTTGGACAGTCGGAGGTTGAGTACTTGGGACACCTGGTGTCCGCATACGGGGTACAAGATGACCCAAAGAAGATCGCGGGCATGGTAGATTGGCCACCCTCCACGACGGTCCGGGCTTTGAGGGGTTTCCTCGGGCTGACAGGGTACTATCGACGGTTCGTGAAGGATTATGGCAAGATAGCCCGCCCCCTCACTCAGCTGTTGCAGAAAGACGCTTTTCACTGGAGTTCAGAGGCAGAGGTTGCCTTCCAGTCTCTGAAGGCGGCTATGACTACTACCCCGGTTCTGGCGCTTCCAGATTTCTCCAAGACGTTCGTAGTGGAGGCCGATGCGTCGGGGGTCGGTATTGGAGCTGTGTTGATACAGGAGGGCCGACCCTTGGCCTACTTCAGCAAGGCGTTGGCACCCCGACACTGGGCCTTTCGACGTACGAGAAGGAGATGTTAGCCATCCTGCATGCGGTCGCCTTGTGGTGGCCTTATCTCTTGGGACGACACTTCCAGATCCGTACAGATCACCAGAGCCTGAAACATTTTCTGGAGCAGAGATTAGCCTCACCGTTGCAGCAGAAGTGGCTGACAAAGTTGCTGGGATACGATTATGAGATTGTGTATAAGCAGGGGAAGGAAAATGTGGTGGCTGATGCACTCTCCCGCCTACCAGAGAGTTCCTTGTCCCATATTTCAGGACCAGGGATTGAGTCACTGG
This sequence comes from Platanthera guangdongensis, assembly GCA_039583875.1. Classification (NCBI taxonomy): domain Eukaryota; kingdom Viridiplantae; phylum Streptophyta; class Magnoliopsida; order Asparagales; family Orchidaceae; genus Platanthera; species Platanthera guangdongensis. The sequence goes on from CM077150.1 coordinate 146,713,985, forward strand.
AAGAGATACAGGAAGAAGTTCAGCAGGATCCGGATCTACGAGCCATCATTGCATCACTGCGACAGGGGGAGCCTACTGAGGCCGGCTACCACTTGCAGGGAGACAGACTTTACCATCAGGGTCGGCTAGTCCTCCCTGCCACGTCGGCCTGGCGGACGGTCATGATGCAAGAGTTTCACGCCTCACCCACCGGCGGCCACGCCGGCATCTTGCGAACATTACAACAGGTCCGGGCGAATGTTTTTTGGAAAGGGCTGCGACGCGATGTTCAGCAGTTTATACGTGAATGCGAGATCTGCCAGCGACAGAAGTACGAGACTACCTCTCCCGCCGGGCTACTGACACCGTTGGAGATCCCCCGTCAGATTTGGGACACTGTCTCTATGGATTTCATTGACGACCTGCCCAAGTCTCAGGGCAAATCCGTCATCTTGGTCGTGGTTGACAAGTTGTCCAAATACGGACACTTCATCGCTATGAGCCATCCGTACACAGGAGCAACAGTTGCTGATGTTTTTGCCAAGGAGATTGTGAGACTTCACGGAATTCCAAGCGCTGTCATATCAGACAGGGACACCGTCTTTGTGGGCAATTTCTGGCAGGAGCTGTTTCGGCTTCAGGGGACTTCCCTCCGCATGAGCACGACCATCACCCTCAGACAGACGGGCAAACGAAGGTCCTCAACCGTGGGGTTGAAACCTATTTGCGGTGTTTTGTCATGGATGAGCCACGCTCCTGGACTCGGTGGCTCCATTGGGCGGAGTACTGCTACAATACATCTTTCCATACGGCCAGCAAGCTCACTCCTTTTGAGGTGGTCTACGGCCGCCCCCCGCCTAATTTGAGTTCTTATGAGCCAGCCAGCACCGCTCTGCCCGCGGTCGACCGGATGTTACTGGATCCCGACCGGACTTTATCGCTACTCCGAGAGAACTTACGCATCGCCCAAGATCGCATGAAGATTCAGGCCGACAAACATCGTACCGAGCGGGAGTTTGCGGTCGGCGATGAGGTCTTCCTTAAACTCCAACCATATCGGCAACTATCAGTCTCTCGGCGGACCAATCAGAAACTGGCACCGAAATACTATGGCCCGTTCCGCATCCTCCGCCGGGTGGGGCCCGTGGCTTATACTCTTGCTATCCCGGAGGGTTCTCGCATCCATCCAACGTTCCATGTATCCTTACTGAAGAAGAAGCTCAGGAACTCCACTTCCATCAGCCCTACTCTTCCAGAGGCTACTAGCGGTGGCGAATTGCGGCCTTCGCCGGAGGCGATTCTGTTGACCAAATGGAAGCGGCGGGGTGCCGAGTACCGGCTCGAGCTACTCGTCAAGTGGGCGCACATGACCGCCGAACATAATTCTTGGGTTGACTTCTTGGAGTTTCGCGAGGCATTTCCAGATTTCCCACTTGAGGACAAGTTGCCACTTGAAGGGGGAGGGAATATTATGCCGCCGCATCCGCTACAATTTCAAGGGCAAACGTACACTCGGCGACCAAAAGAACGGAGGCCAAACAACGGGGTTGAACCATCCGGTTCAGCCCCAACCTATGAAGGCGCCAAGGGGGGACTGAACCGACCCGGTTCAGTCCCCAAGTGGGGGGGCCGGCGCCCCCTTGAGCCCCATGTATTAATAAACCCGGGGCTCCCTTTCGATGGCATGGACTATTATTTTCAGGTATTTCCTCTCCCTCTCTCCCTAACCCTAATTCCTCTCCTTTCCCTCTCTAAATCTCCCCCTAGATATCTCTTCTACTTGCAAAGTCTTATCAAAGACTCATGAGAGAAATTACCCCATGCATGATCTAGAGTTCGCAGCGGTGATTTATGCCTTAAAGTTATGGAGGCATCTTTTATATGTCGTACTGTGTAAGATTTATACTGACCATAAGAGTTTAAAGTACGTTTTTACTCAAAAGGAGTTGAATTTGCGTCAGCGGAGGCGATTGGAGTATGTTGCAGACTATGATGTTGAGATTCAATACCATTCGGGCAAAGTTAATGTGCTAGCCGACGCCCTAAGTAGGAAGTTAGCGAAGATTTTTAATTTTTCTGTGGATTCGTTGGTGGAAGAATTCCTTCTAATGAATATATCGGTAGGGATTAGCGACTTGCCCAGCAGTTTGGAAGTGTTAGAGCATTCATGGATTACACTCACGAGACTACATCAAAGGGATGATCCTGATTTGATGCACATTTATAATAGAACTGAGAAAGGAGAATTACCAGACTTTTCGATTGATGACGCGGGTACCTTGAAGTCCCGCGGTAGATTTTGCATCCCCAATATTGAAGATATTCGGGTTAAGTTGTACAGTGAGGCTCATGATTCCAGTGTTGCCTACCACGCTGGTTCTAGTAAGATGTATCGAAACCTGAAGCAGATTGCCTGGTGGTATGGAATGAAGGGCGATGTAGCTAAGTATGTATCAGAATGTTTTACTTGCAAGCGAGTGAAGGTTGATCATGGTAGGCCTGGAGGCAAGTTGACGCCCTTAGAAATTCCAAGTTGGAAGTGGGAGAGCATTTTGATGGATTTTATTACTGGGTTGCCGAGGTCTCCCCGTGGACACGATTCAGTTTGGGTCATTGTGGACAAATTGACGAAATATGCTCAATTCGTGCCATTTAAGATCGATTATTCCATGAAAAAGATAGCTGAATTATATTTGGATGAGGTCATCAGGTTACATGGAGTGTCTGTTAATATTATATCGGATCGAGACTCCAAGTTTACGTTGCGCTTTTAGAAGAGTTTACAAGAAGGGTTGGGTACCGATTTAAGGTATTCCACCGCTTATCATCCGCAGACTAATGGTCAAACGGAAAGAGTAAATCAGATCGTGGAAGATATGATCAGTTGTTATATTTGGATCTCAAAGAAGCGTGGGATGAGCGATTGAGACTAATGGAGTTTCCATATAATAACAGTTATCAAGAAAGTTTGCAAATGGCCCCGTTCGAGACTTTGTATGGGAGGCGTTATAAAACTCCATTATTTTGGGCCGAGGTTGGTGAGAGACCGATGTTGGGTCCAGAAGCGCTAGAAGAGATGGATGTTTGCGTAAAACATATTCGAGAGAATCTTAGGATAGCTTAAGAGCGATATGAGAAGTATGTCAATCAGCATAGGACCGGTTTGGAGTTTGCTATACGGGATATGATGTTTCTTAAAGTTTTCCTAATGTCTGGAGTTAAAAGGTTTGGTAAGAACCATAAATTGGACCCGAGGTATGTGGGGCCGTTTAAAGTTGTTGAGCGGATTGATGTGTTAGCGTATAGGCTGGATTTGCCCGCAAGTTTTCCCAGTGTGCACGATGTTTTTCACGTGAGCCAGTTGCGGAAGTGCGTGCAAAGCGACATGCAAGTTCTTGATTTTGTGCCCCAGTTGGAGCCCAACCTCTCATATGTGGAAGTGTGTAACGCCCCGGATTTTTGATTACGTACGCATGATGGGCGTTACGTTGGTTTTGACTGTAGTTTGAGCATGGTTTTTCCCGCGGGCTTGCGAGTGGCTGTTTTGTTTGCCGAGTTGCACGATTCCCCAGCAAACCGGAGTCCATATGAGGGACTCGGTGAGGCCTCTTAGGGAATGCTTGCACTTTTTCGCGCCCGGGTAATGTAGCTCAAATTAAGTTGCTGGTTCAGGAAGCAAAAAAGGGTAAAAGTGTGCTTGAGGCAAAAATGGTCTAGGACGTCTCAGAAACATTTTTCACAAAAGGGAAAAATTGTCGTTTTTGTGCTAGACACGCCCCCTGACACGGGCGTGACCCAGGCCGTGACCTGGGCGTGACCTCCTTGACTCGACGATTTTTCTTGCGTCGAGTTGAGCTCGACGAATGGGGTACACGCCCCGTGACACGGGCGTGTCACGGGCCGTGTCCCGCTTCGTCGAGTGTCAAGTGTCGATCGTCGAGTATCGAGCGTCGAGTATCGAGTGTCGAGTCGTCGAGAGAGGGGACACGGCCTGTGACACGGGCGTGTCACAGGGCGTGTCAAGCTGAGTCGAGTGTCGACACTTTCTGTCGACGAGGTGTCGAGACACGGGCTACACGCCCTAGGTCACGGGCGTGACCGACCCGTCACGGGCGTGTACCCGGCCGTGTACCGTGTGGATAAACGTGGAATTGCCGCCTTTCGGTGCCGCTTATGGTACACGCCCTGTGTCACGGGCGTGACACAGGGCGTGACCGGCCCGAAAATCGACTTTTTCCAGTTTTTTTGTGCCGTTCATTTCCTTGATCCTGCATCGAACGGTTCAGCTCTGTTCTGGATGACATAAGTCCGAAACAGAGATTTCATTTTCATCTTCTCTTCATCTTCATCTTCTTCTTCTTCATCCCAAGAGAAAGCAAGGGAGCAAGGGAGCAAGCAAGGCAAGGAAAGAGGAGCAGCAGCCGTCGCGGCATCGTTTCGGTTCAGGCAAGCGGTGTTCTCCACCCTTGCCAATCTTCGTTCTTGATTCAATTTTCCATTTTTCCTAGCTTTAGATCTTGTGTTGAATTCTTCCTTAAATTGCTCTTTCAATTCCCTATGCTTAGTTTGTTCTTCTTGACTCAAAGTATGATGCATCCTCTTGTTTGTTCTATGCTAAATTCCCTAGGCTAAATTCAAATTAGCTAAGTCCCTATGCTAAAATTCCTTATGCTAAATTCAAAGTAGCTAATTCCTTATGCTAATTATGCTAAAATTCCTTATGCTAATTATGCTCATTATGCTAGCTTAATTCATGTAGCTAATTTATCATATTCATGTAACCTATCAAGAGAGGTGATTTTTCCTTTCCAAAACATATGACTGTGTTCCAAATATGTGGTTTATGTACTCATGTTAATCAAATCCTATCATGTGATTCTATTTTGATACAAAGCGTGTGATTCTTTTTATGTGATGAAGTTCATCATACTATACGTTGGCAATTGGCCGTCATGTGTGAGGACGATGAAAGGAACGTGTTACCTTGGGTTATGGGACGTTTTGTACCAGCCCAAAGTTCTAAAACGGGAAAATTTGGGTGACACGGCCTGGACACGGGCGTGTCCAGGGCGTGTCAGGTGGACACGGCCTGCGACACCACGGCCGTGTCGCAGGGCGTGTCAAGGCAGTGTCGACAGTCGACTTAGGTGTCGACGATTTTCGCTCGACGATCGTCGAGAGGAGGCACACGGCCTAGGACACGGCGTGTCCATGGCCGTGTCGTTGAGTGTCGAGTGGTCGAGATATGGGACACGGCCTGTGACACGGGCGTGTCACAGGGCGTGTCAAATCGGAACGACGAGCTCAGCCCGCCGAATACTTTTGACAGGGCGTGTCTGGGTGCCGTGTCTGGGCACACGGCCGGGGACACGGGCGTGTCCCAGGCCTGTGAGCTCTCGGGATGATTTGGGATTTTTTCACCCAGGTACACGGCCACAGACACGGGCGTGTCTGAAGGCGTGTTGGTGACACGGCCCATGACACGGGCGTGTCCCATGGCGTGTCACTGGTTTGGATAGGTCGGTTGACCACCGCTTGAGGCACACGGCCAGGCACACGGCCGTGTTCTAGGCCGTGTCGGGTCAAAATTGTGTTTTTGACAGAATCGTGGCCGTCCATTCCTTCAGTCTGGATCCAAGGCTGAAAGCTCTTATTCTTTTTCCTTAAGGGCCGAAGTCAGAGATTGATTTCTCATTTACTTTGGCCTTAACCTTTCTTCAAGAGAGAGAAGAGAGAAGGAAAGGAGGAGGAAGAAGGAAAGGGGGCTGCTGCTGGTGGTGCTGCGGTTTACCGACGAGAGATCCGAAGCCAGCGTTGCGGAGGAGACGATCTTGCGAGTCTTGCAAGCTAGCTTTCAAGCCATGGCACCGAAGCGATCGTCAAGGGTAACGACTTTTCTTCCTAGCCATGTGAAGGCTTCTGTTTTGGCATATCGTTTGATTCCCCCCCAAGAGGTGGCTGCTTTGGGAGTCATTTGGGTGATTCTTGAAATCCCCTTTTGTTGTGCATATAGATCCGGAAATAGAGTACGGAATAGGCATGCTGTGTGAAGCCCATCTGGACAGGTTGGTCTGGATTGGTGATGTTGCATACGAACCGGGAAGACTCCGTGATAACGTGTAGTGTTAAGGAGTCTACGGTTATACCTGCGAAAAGGAGTAGCAGGAAGTACTGGGGTGGTAGCCCAGGAAAATAGCCTTGTGATGGTTTTGGGTCCAACCTGTGAATGAGGCCACAGGTAGTACTGGTGAGACCAGGAAAGGCCCTTTTGTGATGCTTGATGTCATAGGGTGTCCACCTGTGAAGCGAGTCACAGGAAGTACTGGTATGCCCAGGAAAGACCCTGACATTTGTGCTTGTGCGGTGGCCACCTGTGAAGAGAGTAACAGGAAGTACTGGTTGCCCAGGAAAGACCCGCTGTTGTTGTGAGAAAATGGGTGTAAGGCTTATGCCCAGGCTTAACTGCCAGGAACAGGATTGGTGAGACCGACCCGCGCCTTTGATATAGCCATGAGTACGCTGTACTCGGAGAAGGCAAGGCGATTTGAGCAACGGGGGGTGGAGGATCCGACCTGCGCTATGTCCGTCCGATGTGAGACCAAAGGTCCGGTCTGTTGGAGCGCATAGCAAGAGTCTTCGGCCTGCGCGCCATGACACAAGGGGGGCTACGGGCCATCCCGGTGTCCGAGGACTAACTCCGGCTGCACGCCATGGAGTAAAATGCTCAAGAGATTTACCGTTGGGTGATAACCCTGATACGGTGGTGGGCAAGAGGTTTGCCAGAACACCAAGAATGTGCCCTGAGTGCACGGACCGTTGGGCCGGGTGGCGAACGGTTGTGATGGCTTGTGTGCGTGAAAGCACATTTTGATATATTGCCATACTTGTGATATGATATGCCTGCAGGGAAAATACCGCTGCCCCGAGAGAAGGGGTAGGGTCGTTATAATTTGGTCAGCTGAACGCTGACCGTTGCTTTTGTTTGCCACCGTGGGGTGGATTGTCCCTTGCACAGGTGCTGGAGAGCCGAGCGGGACGCATAGAGGTTGATGCTCCTGCTGGTGTTGCTGCTGCTGCTGTTTAGCCCTCGAAGGCTATGTTTGAGTTGTGTGTTTTCTTTTGTTGTGGCCGGCCTGCGCGCCCATAGTTGTAGCCACTGTATGAAAGCTATGTAAGGCCATAAGGCCAACACTTGTGCTTATTGTAAGACATTCCTATATGTATATAAAATGTGGAGTTTTATGTTTGGGCATTCATGAGGGTTCAAGTAGTTAGGCTTCCGCTAGAATGCATGTGATAGGTGCGATGCGCTACTCTGTTATCATCCTGTACCTTCACCGACTGTTTTGTGGTATATCCTGTGGGGCCCCGGCCGGACCTTCTAGAATATATCATATGAACGGATGGGGTTGTTACATTTTTGGTATCGGTTGTTTTGGTCTTTCCCTCTCGAAGTCGTGGTCGACTTCTTTTGTGGGTGGCGAGCACGTGTTTGTGCAAACCAAAGTCTACGAATGAACTCCTGAATGTCCATGATAGGAATGCAAATTTGTTTGTTTGGGAACCTGTGTTCCTATTTTGTGTTGTTTGCTTGGGTACGAACGCTAATGTATGTGTCTTGTCCACCTTTAGGTGACACGAAGTGGAGCTGGGCCGTCTGAGCCCCAGCGTTCTGATGAGAGTAGGGCACCAGCTGAGGTGCCTACACCTCCACCGTCTGCAGAGCATGTGCGGTTAGTTGCGGAGGCATTATTTACCATGATCCAAGGCCAGCCACTTAGGCAGGAACAAGTGGATGTTAGGCCAGAACAGGTGGAGGCAAGGCCGAACCTGTAGTGATGTGGCTCCTCGAGCAGCTGAGAAGCAACTAACACGGTTCATGAGTTTCCATCCGCCTACATTTTCGGGAGCGGGTACTCCGACGCAGGCAGAGGATTGGTTATCGCGCGTCAAGAGAGTTATGACGGCGATTGGCACGGCGGAGCGTCAGAAGGTTACCTTAGCTACATTCTGCTTGAAGGAGAGCTCGCTTGTGGTGGGATGAGATAGAGTTACATCATTTGGCGGGTCGTCCGTTAGCTCAAGTCTCCATGGATGAATTCTCTCGATTGTTTCCTAGCAAAGCACCTTCCTGTGGCTCAGCGGATAGCCATGGAAAATGAATTCCAACGGTTGACTCAAGGTGAGGGCAGTGTTGACGCGTACCTGCATGAATTTACTCGCTTGGGGCGGTATGCGGGTTCGATTTTTTGCTGATGAGCAGAGGAAACCAATAGGTTCTATGAAGGCTGAGGGACGAGTTGAGGTTCCTTGTGTCAAGTTCTGTGAACCAAGGTTTCCAAGCGTGGTTGACACTGCAACCGCGTTGGAAAAGGATATGAAAAGGGTGCAAGGAAAGAGAGCTTTGACTGTGACACAACCGGAGTGGAAGGCGCCCCGATCTGGGAAACCATTCTATAAGAAGAAAGGGGTAAGAAGTCCAAGCCGAGTGGACAAGCTCCTTCATCAGTTGCAACGGGAGCAACGTCAGGGCTACTTCCAAGCCAGATACTCGGGTCTGCTACAATTGTGGCCGCATGGGGCATATTGCGCGAGATTGTCGGATGCCGCCGAAGAGTGAAAAGAAGGCGGGAGCATCGTATGCGGAGAAAGGAAAGGCGGTGGTGGATTCCTCTGCCTCGCAAGCGCAACCCCGGGTCTACAATCTTGGCCTGCAGGAGGCCATCAAGCAGAGTGACGTGGTCACAGGTATGAGTTTTCGTTTTGCTTATGCTAATGTTTGTATGCTTCGCTTAGTACCCCTATGTTTGCAATTTGTATGTGTGACATGATTGTCATAGGTTTTTGTGATGATTCGGGACACGCTGGCGCGAGCACTATTTGATACAGGTGCATCGCATTCTTTTCTGTCTTGTGATTTTATAACGCGGCTTGGGATACCCAGTCGTGCAAAGACAGATAATGTCAGAGTGTGTTGCCGAATGCTGTTGGATGCTTGCGGATCAAGCTTGCGATGTGGCGGTTCAGCTAGGAAGTCGGGATTTTTGTTTAACCGCATTTGTTTTGCCAATATCGGAATTCGATGTGATTTTTGGGATGGATTGGCTTGCGGACACAGCATGCTATGATTGATTGTCAGTCCAAAGAAATCACGTTGGGCCAGAATACCGAACAGGAGACAAAGTTCGCGGGTATGCGGGAGTGGGCGGGACGTTGATGTCTGCACTCCAGGTTCTCAAAGCTGTCCGGAAGGGTGCGGAGTGTTACTTTGCACTAATTCAGGCTGTTGAGCCTAAGGCCCATGTGAGCGAGGTTCCGATTGTGGCAGAATTTACAGATGTGTTTCCCACGGATCTCCCTGGGCTACCACCCCAGCGGGAGATTGACTTCACGATCGAGTTGGTGCCAGGTGCGAAACCTGTGGCCCGCTCGCCATATCGCGTCGCGCCAAAGAGATGGCGGAATTGAGGTTCAACTGCAAGAAATGCTAGAGCAAGGGTATATACGCCCAAGTATGTCACCTTGGAGCGCGCCTGTGCTTTTTGTAAAGAAGAAAGACGGTGGATTGCGATTGTGCATCGACTACCGTGAACTAAATAAGCTGACCGAGAAGAATAAATATCCGATCCCCCGGATTGATGAGTTATTTGATCAGCTGGTAGGTTCTACTGTCTATTCGAAGTTGGACCTGAAGTCTGGTTATTACCAGTTAAAGATTCGGGAGGTGATATTCCCAAACTGCATTTGGAACACGCTATGGCACTATGAGTTCACAGTCATGCCCTTTGGACTGTGCAATGCGCCCTCTGTGTTTATGGATTTGATGCACCGCATTTTCCGTGAGTACCTGGATCTGTTTGTGATAGTGTTCATTGATGATATCCTGGTGTACTCAAAGTCGAAAGCTGAACATGAGATTCACTTGCGGTTGGTGTTGAACACGTTGAGGCAAAATCAGCTCTATGCCAAGTTCTCGAAGTGCGAGTTTTTGGCTATCGTCAGTGGCATTTTTGGGCCATGTGGTGAGTGGAGCGGGCATTGCAGTGGATCCAGCGAAGATAAGGGCCATACAGGAGTGGCCAATGTTGTCTTCCGTGGCCGAAGTCAGGAGTTTCCTTGGACTTGCGGTCTACTATAGAAGATTTGTGGAGAACTTCTCGCGGATCGCTTTGCCGCTAACCACACTGACGCGGAAGGATCAGAAGTTCGTTTGGACGCCAGAGTGTGCACGAGCTTTTGAAGAGCTGAAGATTCGGTTGACCACGGCGCCGGTGTTGTCTTCGCCATGTGGGACCGATGGTTTTGTTATTTATAGTGATGCCTCAGGGAGCGGCTTAGGCTGCGTTCTTCTGCAGAATGGAAAGGTTATTGCTTATGGCTCACGCCAACTGAAGGTGCACGAGCGAAATTATCCCGTCCATGATTTGGAACTAGCGGCGGTGATTTTTGCACTGAAGTTGTGGCGACACTACCTTTATGGCGTGAAGGTGGAGATCTATACGGATCATAAGAGCCTCAAGTATCTTTTGGAGCAGAAAGAGTTGAACATGCGACAACGAAGGTGGTTGGAGTTCCTTGGGGACTACACTTTCGAGATTCACTATACACCCGGGAAGGGAAGTGTTGTCGCAGATGCGTTGAGTCGGCGAGTTCCGGCTAGAGCAAATTGGTTACAAAGGCATGATAACGTCTGATCCAGGAGTTGGAAGCATTGGAGATCTATTGTGTTGACAAGAATTCCACTACCACTGCATGTTTGAACTGGACCGAGGTGCAATGTGACCTTGCGGACCGAGTTCGACGGGCAACAGAGTTGGATGAAGATCTCTTACGCTATGTGAATGAAGGGCCAGAGGGCAAATTCACCTGGAACGACGGTCTTGTACGAAAAGATGGCCGTTTGTGCGTCCCAAATGTGGGGAAACTGAGGGAAGAACTGATGTATGAAGCACATTATACGAAGTATTCCATTCACCCCGGAGCACAAAGATGTTCAACGATATGAAGAAACTGTTCTGGTGGCCAGGGCTCAAGAAAGATGTTGCCCTATACGTGGCCAAATGCCAACATGTGCGATGGTGAAGGCGAATGCCAAAGCCGGGCGGATATTTGAAGTCACTGCCGATCCCAGTGTGGAAATTTGATGATATTCCATGGATTTTGTGCATGGGTTGCCAGATCGCAGCGAGGAAATGATTCCATTTGGGTGATAGTTGACCGGCTAACCAAAGTAGCACATTTTCTCCCGAACAGACGGGATGATTCAGTTGAATATTTGGCCAAGTTATATGTTGATCAAATTGTGCGGCTTCACGGTGTTCCTCGGAGCATCGTAAGTGATCGAGATGGGCGGTTTACGTCAAATGATTGGAGGCTAGTTCACCGACTGTTGGGCACGAAATTGACTTTCAGTACGGCCTTTCATCCCCAAACGGATGGCCAAACTGAACGTACCAACAGAACAATGGAGGACATGCTCCGAATGTGCGCCCTTGATTTCGGAAAGAAATGGGAAGATCATCTTTATATGGTCGAGTTTGCATATAATAATAGCTACCAAGCAAGCATTGGGATGGCACCATATGAAGCTCTATATGGCAGGAAGTGTCGTACTCCCTTGGCTTGGGTAGAAGCGGGTGAAGCTCGGATTGTTAAACCACATGAGGTGGATGAAGCAAACTCAACCATTCGGACTATTCGAGAGAGATTGCTGATTGCTCAAGATCGACAAGCGAAGTACTACAACGCCAAGCACCGGAATGTCGAATTTGCGGTTGGCGATTGGGTCTACTTGAAGATCAAGCCATTCAAGGTGTCTCCAGGATTCGACGATTGAAAAAGTTGAGTCCAAGATATTTAGGTCCTTTTGAAGTGGTTGAGCGAATTGGCGAAGCGGCTTATCGGCTAGCTCTGTCGGCGGACTTGGGTGGATACATGATGTTTTTTCACATCTCGGTACTGCGGAAAGCCGTGAAAAGATCCAGCTCAAGTGGTCGCGGATGATCGTGTGCCGGTGGAGTATGGGCTAACAACGAGAGTTAGACCCATTCAGATCGAAGATCGAGCCGAGAAACCGTTGCGGAACAAGACGGTCGATATGGTAAAAGTCCGGTGGGACAACTGCGGCCGTGAAGAACTGACATGGGAGCGTGAGCAGACCATGCGAGAAGAATTCCCTGAGCTGTTTGGTAATTTGGAGCGAGAATATTGTAACATAAATAAGTGATATGTTGGTACATGTTTCTTGCTGCTTTTTGTTACTTCTCTGTCTCTGAATTTCGAGGACGAAATTCCTGTAGGAGGGAAAGATTGTAACAGCCCAAAGTTCTAAAACGGGAAAATTTGGTGACACGGCCTGGGACACGGGCGTGTCCCAGGGCGTGTCAGGTGGACACGGCTGCGACACGGGCGTGTCGCAGGGCGTGTCAAGGCAATGTGTCGACAGTCGATTAGGTGTCGACGATTTTCGCTCGACGATCGTCGAGAGGAGCACACGGCCTAGGACACGGGCGTGTCCATGGCCGTGGTCGTTGAGTGTCGAGTGTCGAGATAGGGGACACGGCCTGTGACACGGGCGTGTCACAGGGCGTGTCAAATCGGAACGACGAGCTCAGCCCGCCGAATACTTTTGACAGGGCGTGTCTGGTGCCGTGTCTGGGCACACGCCGGGACACGGGCGTGTCCCAGGCCGTGTGAAGTCTCGGGATGATTTGGGATTTTTTTCACCCAGGTACACGGCCACAGACACGGGCATGTTCTGAAGGCGTGTTGGTGACACGGCCCATGACACGGGCGTGTCCCATGGCGTTTCCACTGGTTTTGGATAGGTCGGTTGACCAC